>CM076582.1:957656206-958256206 GCA_034641835.2 Pinus albicaulis
CGTAGTCGAGCGTATATTAAAGATACAAAAGAAAGATTACAACCAATTTCCTATGGTCGCTGTTGCTTTGGAAAAGATCTATCAAAACCTTCCACATTTAAAATGAAATGGCTTTCCCATGAAGGCTTAAGGAAATTTGGTCTCGTACTCCACTCAACAAATCCTCCTAGGCTTTGCCACTTTCTTTTTCCATGCACTCGAAGATTGGCGTGATCTGATGAAGCGACCTTAGGAACATCATTGTCGATGAATTCCTGTCCTTTCAAGACATTATCACTTAATGACGCCCTCCATCCTGTCCTTCAATGTAGTTAGAAGTACGCCCTCGAGTGCATACTCTAACCTCAAGCCATTGAAATCCATTTCGATGTTAAATCAGTTGTAGCACCAAGAAAGCCTTTCTGCAAATTTAAATTCTTTCCACCAACAAACTCAACTCCTGCTTCAAAATTTCAATCTTCTGAGCTCCGATACCATGTAGAAAATTAATAAAAAATATGTATTTCATGGATTCTCATGATCTAACAATTATATGCCATTGTTAAATATAGAATCGCTTCTACAAAATATTTGCGGAATTTAAAACAAAATCTCCAATAGAAATATCATGAAGAAAGATCAATCACACATAACACATATAATTTACCGGGAAAGCATAAATAAAAACCCCACTGTCTTCTATTATGTATTATATCATGGATCATGAAACAATTACATACAAAGCTCCAATCCAAGAGCTCAGTACAATAGCTAACTGTCTCACATTGTCATACAAAAATTGGCAAGTTCCTTAGCCAATTTACTGTCTCCAGACAACTTTGCCTCCATTGTGCAATCTCGGTGATAGAAATCCTGAATGAATGGAATATTTCTTAGCTTAACTACGTAATCCTCGTAGGAAAATCCAGTAATACATGTGTGGTTCCATTTTGTACATTGGAAATAATGTCCTAGTGATATTCAATTTTCCGGATTCTTTTTACATCTCAATTTGGTCTCCTTGGATCGACATGCATGTAGTTAATAGTAGTAAATCTTGAGTTGCATGTGAAGTAGTTTATTGTGAAATTAAATAGTAATTAATTAAACTTGATCTCTCCCACTAGTGTATCTTTAGTTACAACTATCACAACTAAGTTTAACTCCCTTATAGCCAGGTTTAACTACTTTACAACTTTCATAACTACACTTCCAACTCTGTTAGAACTAGAATCACTCAGTTACAATTAAATTCAACCTGCATGTCCCACCAACCAACCACTTAACTCGAAATTCCTTTAGCTAATTTATTTACCACTTCAGTTAACTATTTCCAAGTGCTCATTGAGAATAGATTATTGTTTATTGTCCAACTAATATTAAGGGATAATAATAGTCGACATGCATCTATAAATAGACATGCAATCTATAAATAGAACTTGCACATACATCTATAAATAGACCTCATCCATAAATAGAATTTTCTCATGCCTCTATAAATAGATATCCACCTAAAAATAACTTGAGACTCCATCCTAGTGTAGGTGCATAATTTTCACTAGGATATTCTTGTTGAATCTCAACACCTGTAACTAGCTCATTTATCAGTTAGAACTAGTTAAACTAATTTTTACTTAAATAATCAAGATAAGCAATTACAACTCTAAATAAATTGCAACTAGACCCCCTAAAACTTAGAGTGAGCACTACACGTCTCCAGTTTGACCCCAAATTCGAATTGATTGAGTTAACTAAGTCTTCCTGACTCAGTTAACTCGTACAAGCTGCCATGTGATGTGGAATTGCTATTTCCTTCTAATTTAATTAAGGGAAAATTAATTTAGAATCCCTTCTTGTTGCCAATTTCAACATGGAGAATTCTTGGATTGATAGTGGTTTTAGCCTTACCGTTCTATTTCCTAGATAGCCATGGTGTTGTGGGTTTTTTCACTTGTTTTTTTCTAATTGGTGCTCAAGTTCCTTATGGTTGTTGGTTGAGTTACTAGTTGATGGATCCATTGGTTGAGACGAATGCTATGAAAGCCCTGGAATAGCTTGGATTGAGTTACTAGTCTTGGAGTCTAGGTTGGGACAAATGCTCTGGAGCCCTTCGTGGGTTGAGTTAACAGTCCTTGGAGCCAGGTTGGACAAACGCTTTGGAGCCCAGGAAGGATGTGGGTTGAGTTACTCGTTCTTGGAGCCTTGGTATATAAAAAATTACTTCTACCAAATTTAAAATCCCTTAAAATTAGCCTTTGGGCTAAAATTAGCCCTAAAATTTTCCCTGAAACCAATACCCAGGAATTCATGTGGCAGTCGGTATCCACTTTAACCTAGACCCTGCTGGTTGACACTTGGGCAGTCACTATTACTTCTCTTCTTTTCATTTCAACATATTTATGGCCGGAAACTCATGCAGTTTGAATAATGCCATTTTATGGTGCTCTGGTTTCTGAAGTTATTGCTCACTGCAACTTGCAACATCTAAGTGTTTATTGTTTTGATCCACATGCCACTTTTTGTTTTGTTTTCTTTTAAATTTAATATTTGATTCACAACTAAAATTATTTTGATCTACACATTATTCTAGTATAGACTAGTGTCAAACAATTGATACGATACAATTCTACTTATTTCCTTTGTAAGTTATGGTGCTTATATATTCCTGGGCAGATGTTCATTCCTTGTGACTCCATAAGGGTATCAAAAGAATATGGAATTCGTGATAGAAAGGTACTACTTTCTTGAGTTCTGCGTGTGAATTTAAAAGATAACCCTCTATTGATCAGCTATTGCTCTGCTGGAGCACGTTGGTAGCACAACTTAATTTGATCAATAATGGAAGTAAGGAATGTTTCACCTGACTTCCACTTATATGATTGGAACAGGCCACAAGCCATGTTGGGTGGTAAAATCTGAAGTTCCCTCCCTATGAAGGAACATGGCTCTTGATGAATCAAGGCCCAGCAAGATCTTCATTTGTAGTGCATGATCAGGTCCCACAACTTCATTTCCTTTCTCTCAAGCCCATTATTCAAACATTTCCCTCTTTTTTCATTGAGGGGAGACTTGGTTGGTGAACTGGGGGGTGTTTTTATTCACCCACCAATGTTCAAATCCTAACAGAGACATTCTACTCCCCTGATTTTTGTCTATGAAAGGTGCTACTTGCAACTTGAAAACATTCTCTTCTTTTAGTTGCTGAGCTAATGTATCGTTCAATTTTGTTTAGTTGTTCAGCTTGAAGTCAAATAACTTGGAAGGAATCTTACTTCTTTTGTCCTTTCTTTCAATTTATTTTTCAAAAGAGTGGAGTCTAAATGCCCTGGTAGCAAGAAGGATAATAAGAGATTATCTTGTGGACTGTAGATGTACTGCTGTTTCTATAGAGGGAAATAAGAGATTATGTTGTGAATAGTGGAAAATGAGTTGTGGATAGTGCAAGATGAGTAAGGTAGCACGAGAGTATGCCGTGTACAACCAATGAATTTTTTTTTCTCTAGAAGGTAAATGAGGGATTATATTGTTGGACAATAGAAGAATTGGGTTTGAATCTTATCAATGCTTAACATGTGACAACAAAATATTTGAAACTTTTGGTTTGTAGCCGGTAGTGTTTTGGTGTTGTAGTTTGTGTGCATGGTGATTTTGGGACCCCCGTCTGTGCAAGGTTAGTGGCTTTGATGAAGCGGAGAGATTTATGATTATCTTATGGCGATGAGTGGGAAAAGCTACTTGATGATGATTGATGATTGTATGACTCCATTAAAATAATGGGCAAAGTTAAGTGGAATTTTGTTGTATCTTCTACATTATTACTCACTTTTATATTGGCTAGATTTTGTTCTTCAATGACCTCTAGCCATATATGAGTCCATTCCATGTAATATAATATATCTTTTTGTGAAATCGAGTTGCATAAAATCTACGTTTTTCTTTAATTATTGATTCTATTTTTAATTTTTTTCAAACAGTTTAGCAAGTTCTTCTATTCTATTAAATGGTTAATTGTAAAATACATAATTACAATTGAACCGGGAGATGCTCTAATCCTAGCCCAATGAGAAACCGGGTCATGTTACTATTTATCATAATAGTAAAGAGTAAAGATGTGTCCAAAAATGAAATTGTGGCATTTCCATAAAGTCTAGCCCTAACATAAGCTGTGAAGTCGAGAAATTAAGTCTAAACAACACGAAATTGTAATATACACAATAAAAATGGGAGCTCATGGCCAAAAACCTGCAATTAGCGTCAACTACACCCTTGAACCATGTCAATGGCGAGAATGGAAACGATTGGGGAATCCACTGGAAGAACAGAACTCTGCTTTGAGGAGGACACCATCATTTATTCGGGCAAGAGCAGTTATCAAAAAATATTTTGTTTTCGAATTTCTGGATTTACATCCAAATTTCTTGCTGTCATTTTTTCTTGGATAGCACAACATGAACACAAAAGTTTTTGTGCTGCAATTTCTAATTTTAAAAAAATACTTGTGGTTGGAGCAGGAATTAAGGATGAAACCTTGTACCGACTCACCCACATCCAAATATTCTCTATACCCTCTCTATCTTTCTTAATATCCTCCTCTATGGCCTCTCTATGGCCCGATTCAATGCTAAATTTGGGGGCGAGTAACCTATTGAAAGGCCAAAGCCCTTTGCGGAAACATCTCCATTTTTCCAAAACTTGTCCAAAATCACCTCTTGGGTATACATGTCAATTTACCTTATTTGGAGTCTCAATTGAGCTAATGCTTATAGGGCCAAGCTGCGGCAGTATAATAGACACGGAATTTACATATCGATTGCAAATTGGCCAAGGTAACCCCCCCTTCGACTCTCATCTCATTCCTCCCGACTTATTTGAGATTCCCACAGCGAGTCCCAGGCCCAAAGTTGGGGGTTTTAGAAAGAAAATGTTTGAATAGTAAAGCACACAAACTAGAAGTGTAATTGGAAAATGTCAATGGATTTGATTGGAACAAAGTAGGACAAAATTAATGGCCTAAACCCATGTTCAATCCAAATCTTGTGATATTATATTGTGATGGCATCTAAAGATTTTTGTGGCACCATGATTATATGTTGATCTTATGTACCTAAGAAATGAAGGACATAATTTATATGAAGTGTGCATTGTGATGCGAAGTGAATGGAATCAAAACCATATGGATAATCTCTCTTAACTTTGTGGAATCTCTAAGGGCCAGAAAGACTAAGGCATATGATGCAACAAAAGAAGGGATCGAAGCTCATGATAGAAGCCAAGAACTACGTAAAGAGTTGTAACGAAGATATGAGAAGTGTTATGAAGAAAAGAAACTACATTGCACTCCAATACATAGAAGGACCTACTATATCAATAAAAGCTGACCTATCTGTGAATTTTATCAAAGCAATTAGCCTAAAATGAATTTTGTTGGTTTATCCTAGACTTTGAAGAATTGTGACATGACATTTGGAGCTTATCCCCATGATATCAATAACGAAGCGATCACAAACTAATTCACGATCGATCTATCTTAGATTAGGAAAGCAGGGCGATATGTCAAGAGAATCTCTCTACGAAATGACGGGTAATGTTAAATGTGGTACATATTCCATGCGACTAACGACCCATGCTAACTTTAGTACATATAATGTTAAGTCTCCTAGTTCATGAATGAGTTGCTCTCTTAAAAGATAAAGATATGTTGAAAAAGGGTTTGTGTAGGTTTTTGATATACCAGTATTTTCAGTATTAGCAAAATTAAATGGATAAAAATCATGTCAAGTATCATTGGGGTTTGTAGCTAACCCATTAGCATGTTTGTATAGTTTTGTGATTCTTGAATCACGAGGTCTTGATGACTATGAATAATATTGGTTTGTAAACCCTAACAAATTTTAGACTAAGAAGAAAACCCTAGAAACGTAAACCCTAACCAAGCTGTTTACGTTATAAAAGAAAACCCTAACCCTTGAGAATGACATAAATGATATCATGCTAATGAGAGGACAAGATTGATGAAGAGTACAAGATTGAGAGGCCCGACTCTTAAAAAAAGATAAGTATTTTATACCTACTTTCTTTAATTATTACTATTTCTATTTTCCCATGCACTTTTCCCTTTCATTCTTTCATAGGCTTCTAACGAGAGGTTGCGGAGTCAGGTAAGATTTATCTAAGCTTGACTATGAGATGAAAGATTTGGAAGAGCGTGAAAAGGATGAACACGAAAAAGGAGTTTGAAGCATGCAATTGCAACATGAGAACAAGATCTAATAAGGGAATGAGTTTACCTATCTCGGTTGGAAGGAATAAAATTTTAGATCATGAATCAGTACATCTTTGCTCAAGTTGTTTGGTTCGATCCATGAAAACTTTGATTGGATTGACAAGTAATATTCTTTGATAGGATACACTATTGATGATTGGAGAAGCTTAATTCTATTGCGGTATGAAGAGAGAAGGCTGTGAGAGGCCAGAGTATAATCAGTTGTGAAAGTTTGATGGAATACTTGATGACATGGTTGAAGCTATGTGAAGATTGAAAAATAACTAGGAAGGTCAAATCTTGTTTATGATCTTATGCATATAGGACACTATCATGACTACGTCCTTGTTCTTCCATCTCCTTGAAGAGCCGGTTTGTATCTTCTAGTTTTCCACATTCAACATATGCATAAATAATGGAATTATATACCATATTTCCGAGGTTGATCATGAACTTGAAATATGTTTAATGCTCCCATTTCTTTACGTTTTTCCATAAAATTTGAATAAGAGGCAAGGGAACATTCATCGGAAATTTTGGAAACAAAGTTCAACAATTTCATTCGAAAGAGACTCAACTTTATCTATCTCACCTATGATATGAGGTTATAAAATATTAGTTTTCCAAATATTTCTAGTAGATCTCATCGGACAAGTTAGAAGGTATGGTATGTTTTACCAATTTAAAAGAGGACATTTAAATTTTTACAATACCAGACTAAGTTTCAAGACTAATTTTCCTTCCCCTTATAAATAAGAATACAATGGTTGCTCATAGAAACACCCATTTGAAGTCTCTAGAAGATTTTTGCGAAGGACCTTCATGTCATCTTCATACCCATATAAAGCTTGTCTTAAGAACCTGGTCTACAAGAATACCATTAAATTCCATGTCCTTAACTAATGACTCAACATCGCTAATCATACTGGCTTTGAAGTAAACATAAGATGCTATAAAAAGGTTGATCCCCAATGAGTTTCTAGATTTCCAGAGGAGATAAAAAGATATCAACACGTTTTCACAGGTCTACTCAAAAAAATATTAATGCCTTTTTTCAATTAAATGCCTTGGTTTGCATCCCTCTCAGCGAATATAAATATGACATCTATTCTGTTCAATTGGGAGATAATTCATAGAGTAGAGGAGATAATTCACAGAGCATAGGAGACATAATTCGCAGATTTGAATAACAAAGGAGATATAATTCGATGAGTTAGAGGAAATATATTTGCGGTGGCCTGAGGGTTCTTAGGTTGAGCACACTGATTATTGGATGCAAATACTGTTTAATTGATTGGATATCTTGAGAGGTCTCTCTAGCAGGAATGAAAAACTCAAAGCACAATACCTACATGATTGAAAAATTTGCTAAGGTATGCAAAGTATTTAAAGACTTTATAGGCAACATCTTGGCCAAATCATTCACTGTAATTTATAACCTTAGGAAAAATTAAATTACAAATGATTTCTCAATATCAAGCCTCAACATAAGGCCATCTAAGCTTCAGGCTTAATATTGATTGAATGGTGACAAATTTTATTGGATTTTGTGGGCTATTATGAGTTATGAATTGTAGTAGAGAACCTTGATTTGCACACAGTTGAAGGCTAAGAGTTGGTGAACCCATGTTTTCTAAGACCAAGTTTGAGGCAGTTATAAATTGATCACAGGAAAAAACAAAGACACATTGAATTTTGTTTGAGAAATCAACTTGAGGACATGATTTTACATGAGTGCAAGTTCAATAATGATGATGCAATGCGACAAGGTAGCACGAGAGTATGTCGTGTACAATCAATGAAGTGTTTTTGCTCTAGAAGGGAAATGAGGGATTATATTATGGATAGTAGAAGAATTGGGTTTGAATCTTGTCAATTCTTAACGTGTGACAACCAAATATTTGAAAATTTTGGTTTGTAGCCAATGGTGTTTTGGTGTTGTAGTTTGGGTCCATGGTGATTTTGGGCCCTGGCTATTTGCAAGGTTAATGGCTTTGGTGAAGCAAATATTTCACATTTATCTTATGGCGGTGAGTGGGAAAAACTACTTCAATGATGATTCAATGATTGTATGACTCCATTAAAAGAATGGGAAAAGTTAAGTGGAATTCTACTGTATCTTCTGCATTATTTCTCACTTTTTTATTGGCTAGAGTTTTTTCTTCAATGACCTCTAGCCATATATGAGTACATTCCATGTAGTATAATATATCTTTTTGTGAAATCAAGTTGCATAAAATCTACGTTTTTCTTTCAATTGATTCTATTTGCAATTTTTTTCAAAACAGTTTAGCAGGTTCTTCTATTCTATTAAATGGTTAAATTTAAAATACATAATTTCAATTGAACCAGAGATTATACAATCCCAACCCAACGAGAAACCAAGTCATGTTACTATTTAGCATAATAGTAAAGAGTTAATATATGTCCAAAAATGAAACTGTGTGGCATTTCCATCAAAAAATTCTAGCCTATCATAATTGTGAAGTCAAAAATTAAGTCTAAACAGCACATGAAATTACTTTCTCCAAGATGATGACATGAAGGTTGTAGGAATTAGAATTAATGCAACCACTTTAAATTTTGATTATGTGGTGTCATTATTGTTATTGAAATTAATGACGTGGAAAACCAAGATAGTTAGAGCATAGATACCTTATTTTTTGGATGACATTCCCTAGATAGAAATAAAAATAAGTATTTGAGTGGGAAAACTAAATCTAGAAGTAGATCTAAATCTCGATAAAAAGCTTAAGGGAATGTTGGAAATGTTGTCAATTTGGGTATTACAAGAAGGATTTTATATTTAAAATTGTTGATAAAGGGAAGGCGCTTGCTGATGTTCCTTCCATGAAATGGAAAACCTCCTTAGAAGGAGGAAGGGATGTGTACTTGGCTTTTTTTAGTGCACATGAAAATTGCAATGTATGGTTGATTGACCAATGCTTCTTTTCATGAATTCCCATGAGGAGCGGTTTTGTGAATATGAAAAGTATTATTCAGATGATGTTTTCCAATAAGAGGAATCAATATCTAGAATCACAAGATGTGGTAAATTCATTTTTTTTCCAAATGATGGAAGGACTAAAACACTACCTACGGTTTTTCACATTCTAGAGCTAGTTATATACTTGATATGTGTAAGTAATATGAGTAGTGTAGGTGAAAATCTTGTGTTTGAAAGGGAAAGTTACAAAATGGTTTGATGAGAAATGGTTTCGTTGAAGGGAGTCCATACTAGAGCTCTATGCAAGCTATTGGGAAGCATTATCATTGATGGTCGTAACAAACTTGTTATTCCTGAGGGTGGAAATGAAGAATATACAACGCCTATTTTCTTTGGATAAAATATAATGTTATGGCATAAAAGGCTAGAACATATTGGAGAGAAGGGCCTTTGACCATTACATGGTAAAGGTATGCTTGAAGGTACATCTAATTACACACTAATTCTAATTTCTGGGAATATTGCATAAATGGTAAACAAAATCAGTGATATTCTCATCAAATGCTGCAATAACAAATGGAATCTTAGACTTAGTGCATGGTGATGTGTTTGGACATATGTTTATTTTGTCATTAGGTAAATATGTGTACCATGTTTCATTCATAAATGATTTATCAATGTTGAGGTATGGCCCAGCGTTCTTTGCAATTGAAATTGTTTATTGAACATTGGTTATGTGGGCCCGAAAGAGCTAAGTGTTGTTTACATGTTATATGCGTGAGTTTAAAATAAGTCACTCCAATGGGTTTCATTTAATAAACTCCAGGTTTAGTTATTCATGCAAAGGGTTTGCAACGTAGATTCATAGTATTTTAATACTATGATTTGGAAAGTTCAACCATTATTTATAAGTGAAAACGTATACCTTCAAGGGATTTAAGCTTGGGTTTAAATAAATTTGAGTTCAAGAATTTGTAATATTTCCAAAGGAGCTGATATTTGAATAAGGGACTTTTTAAGATTTTTGTGACTTTCATTAATCAAATTTTACAAATTTGATGAATGAAAATGAAAACGAAGAACTGACTCAGACTCCTTCGGAGTTAGAAACTATTGTGAGTAAATTTGAAAGGATTTTCTTAACGCATACACCCACATTGCCATCATCATCTAGCCTTTAATCATGTGCTATCCATACGAGAGATGAGACTTCCATGAGGCAACTGATCCATGATAGGGAAGATTCCTTTGCATTCAGGTGACTATATCTATATGACTATTTCTTATAGGATCTTCTGCTTATCATGCTCGAAAAGACATAGAATCTGTCATGTACCTTCTTGAGGACATCTTAGATTTCGTGTAGATGAGTGTTTCCCCATGATCTTCTTCATAAATAACGTTTAAAAAGATGAACTATCCGACTATTTTGTTCATAACAAGACTATAACACAGTTGGAAATTTACAAGAGATTCAATATATTATCATGGCTTATGGACTAAAACAATAATGCAGTAAATGATGTTGAGCTAGATATTCTATATATATAGAAGAGAGGATATAGCACAAGAACATATGTTGATAAAAACTACCAGATATATGATGCCATTACCATTACATTGATTCTCATGGCATTAGAATGAGTAGACCTTATCATTGGAGGGACATGTGGCCACAAATGAGCCAGAGTGAGGAAGAGTGAGGATTATGTGATGATCATTAGAAATATTTCATTTTATAATGTGATATTTTGTGTAATGTGGTGATGTCGCTTCAAATAGAGGTGGCAATGCCAAATGCAATGCTTTGGAAATTATATAATGACGTAGATAATAAGTTAGATCTAAGGCTCCAAAGATAGTTAGAGAACCAAGCTACTAGAAACCTGTTACAGGGTTCTTGAAAGCAAGAGCCCATTTTTGAGATTGATTTTCACAGAAATATGTATGTATAGAGCCAATGTTGCTTACAGCTTGAAGATATCCGATCAGTCTTCAAAAAAATGCTTGGAAAACCTTAGATCAAATTTTCACATGAAGATAATGTGGAGTGAAATCAATGTTAAGACGATCATGCATTTCCAATTGTTCCACTGTTGCATATGAGGATAAATGTTGCCAAACATGGATTGATCTCAATCCTTCTTGCTGATAATAGATTTTTCAAAATAGACAATGTTGAAGAATTTCTCCAATCTTGCTAATTGTCAAGTATTCCATACGTAATTAAGTCTTTTTTTCTATATTCAGTTTGCAAGCGTGGAATTTTGTTGGGCCCTATAAGGGCGAGGATATTATACTCAATTTATCAAATAGAAAAATCACCTCTTAATTAGTATTCTCTCTATTTTCAGGTGTTCATCAATGTCCCTTGGTATTTCAGTGCACTGTACTACATGTTGAGCCCTTTCTTGACACAACATACCAAGAGAAAATTTGTAATTGCACGTGAAGGAAAAGTCACAGAGACCTTCTACAAGTATGTGAAATTCCTTCTCTGATGTAGTGAAAATATGCTCAACCTCAATTGAAGACTCTAATTATATATGATGGAATGAAGGATATATTCAATGAAAATTTCCTAGAAACTTATTTAATACTTGATTTTACTTGTAGATTTATATCTCCAAAGAATGTGCCTATACAGTATGGGGGACTTAGCAGGACCAAAGATGTAGATTTTGGACCTCACAAGCCTGCAGTAGAGTTCTCCATTAGAGCTGGGGAGAAAATCAATCTTGAGATCGAGGGAGTGGAGGTAATGTACGTAAAAAATTTCTCAAGTTTGCAGATTTTGTGTCAGTTCCTGCATTTAAATTTAGTTCTTTCGCCTCGGTTTTGTTTCCAATATACTTCCAAATTTGATGAGTTTTAGTTTTGGATATAAATTTTATGGGTGTTGGATTTGAGATCGAGTTCATCCTCAAGATCTATGCGATTGGGATTTTTCTTTGTTTTTGAATTCTCACATTCAAGTTGTTTGTTGTTCAGGCAGGAGCAACAATTCTGTGGGACCTCATAGTTTGGAGTATGTGTAATTCATAATGATCTTGTATTCTCTACATTGATGACTTTTCAATGTGTGAGTTTTGACCTAAACCATTGCATTATCAATGTGTCAAGGCAACTCGACCTATATGCCAACTACTTCTTATGATCGTTTGTAGGAACATGAATCCTAATTTTTGTAGGTTTAAAATTTATCACAAGTTTGCTCTATTGTGGTCGAATTTGTGGAGGTTATCTCAAAATTTATTTAAGGTACCATGGATCTAAATTTCTTATGAAATTTCAACACTATAACAAAATTTGGTGCAAATTGTTGATCAATTCTCACTTGGTTAGGGTTATAGATGTTAATGAAAATTTTGTGTGCATGCATGAGAGTTGGGTGAAAATGCACAATGTTGTGTAGCATTAGTGTGATAAATATGGGATAGTGCAAAGCATAGTTTTGAAGATTAGTCTAAGTTGACTCGTACCTAATCAACTCAGTCAAGTTGATTGTTGGTTGAATGGTTAATTGTTGGTTCAATGACAGAAGATCTTGCAGGCATAGATACCAAAGGGAAAAATGGAGCCCATCATGGGGTACTCTTTGTAATTCTCCACCACTGCTACCTTCCATGCTTCCTCAAACTCCTCTCCAACCTCAATATTAGTGCTACTAGTAGCATGAGCAACAACACTATGCTTAGCAGAACTAGAAGAACACATTTTCCAAACTACACGAGAACTACTTCCCTCACAAGTCACCATGTGCCATGCTTGGTCTCGGTGTTTCTCTTCCTTCTACTCCTGGTTCAACTACCATATCTTCATTGGAACCAACACCCCGAACTCCACTAGACAACGATTCACCATTTTGTAGTAGTGATTCACCATTTGTACTGGTGATTCGCCATGATTTTACAAGATAATATAATCTCGTGAGAGATTCGCCAAAAAATTATATATACATATTATATTATTAATAAAACCGCCTTCCATTTTTCCTATGTATCCATGGGGATCTCACCGTACTTATTATATATATAACTTTAGGGGGGTTCTTAAAATTTTCCCCCGTTTACCAACATACTACCACCGTTTCAATACCTTTCACCGTTGTTGCTAATCCTTGTAATCAATTTTGATCACCCACCGATAATTTGCATGCCTCTCCTATACCAAGCATATAAATTCCAAGAGGTTCAAAATAAATTGAAATAAATTCACATCATACCTCATCGGTATTCTATTAATACAAAACTCCACAATTTTGTTCACTTCATGTCACAAATAAGTCAAACCTTGCTTGTTTGACTCCTCAAATCATCATGTATAAACATACCACATATGGTTAGCCTTAAACTATTATAATCAAAATCATATATCACATGTAACCATAATAAATCATAATCATAGGCTCATGCATAATTAAACCTAAATAAAATATGAATACTTATCCTTTAATCGATCCTTAACTTCTACCTTTATCATTTATCCTTTCTACGTACACCGCATTAGTTTCCCAAATTCAACAAAAAACTCACCCGCCTTATCTTCAACCACGTATACATACACATAGGCACATCAAATATACGTGTACCACACACAATATACAAAACCATACAATACATCCAATGTTGGCAATATGATTCTTATGGTTGCATATGTTGTCCTCGATGAAAAATCTCTTACAAATGATGAAATATATGACTTCGAAAGAATTACAATAGTTCGAAGATGCTATAGCAGAAGAACATATAAGTCCAACAGAAGATGGTTATTATTCTATAACTGAAAGTTCTATATGCTATTTCATGTAGGCTAAGTCCCGTAAAACACATACATACCCGGGACAAAAAAATGACTAAAGCCTGTGACAGTTTTCGTTGCGCTCTAAAATTATGATACTGTGGGGCATTACCATGGTTTTGCCCAAAATATTGAGCGTGGTGTTGTTTATTTGATTCTCGGTATGTTAACAACATCGTAATTTGTGGTTATCCTTGGCTTCCATGTTATTGATAAAGGCTAAACCTATATAAGGAGAAGAATATCACAAAGGCAAGGTGTGTATGTGTAAGGTTTTAAAAATCGAATACTTCTCCGAATTATATTTGCATGAAATGGGTTATGTTTATTTGTAGATCTGAGTTTATGATGCACTCATGGACACAAAATGATGGATCGTGATATATAGACCTGAAATGACTATGTATTTACCATCTATTGGTGATATGTTTGGATCTATGATCCGGCGCATGTTTGTCAAGGAAAGTGAAGAAATATGGGTAAGTTCATGGATCCGAAACTTTCTACTTAATCATTATTTGCAGATTCTGCGCTAGTTCATCATGGTAAAAACTACATACATGCGGTTATTTTAAGTTAGCCAATATCCGCAATTCAAAGGGTTTTCAAACTTGATGAAGAGGTTATCTTGATGAAGTGTTAGCTCTTGAAGGAAGTCTTCATGCAGATCCTGCTGTTTGAATACTATATATGATACTAAGTTGAATATGTACAAACCTAATCAACAATTAATTAAATATGATTAATGATGTCGACTCAATAAGATTTCTAAAAATCAAAAGATATATGACTCGAAAGCCTTGAATCGTTCTAATATTGATCAAATTATTAAAATTATGTATTCACATATTTTTACGCAATTTCAGTAGAAAGCGCGTATACATGCAAGTTAAGTAAAGTGAAGTAGCATATGGACTCAGATAATGAATGATCATGTTTGAACCGTTTTTTCACATTGATTCTAAAATCTTGCTTATTATTGTGTTTGCTATAGTGATCTCTACCGTTCTATTTGAATTTTTGGTTAAGTTTATCGGTGTTGATCTTGTAATGAAATGATTTTAAGTTTTGGATCCATTGTGAAAATTTATGAAACGTGTTCTCACAGTTGGTCTAAGGGTTGAAGCCTTCTGGCAGTGAAGCTTCCTGCTAGTAGCTAGTATTGCGGGGAAGGGGGTTGTAGCACCTTCCGCAGAGGTCGGTAAACAATATTAGGGTTAGAGCTCCCCTTTCCGTAGTAGTCGGATAACGAGAGAATATTGCAGTGCCTTCATAGGTGATGTCCGCGTACCTGATATGAGTCTGCATCAGCACAATATTGTAAGAATATTTACATAATAAATATTTAAATATTGCAGGCAATAACAACGATGTATTTTCTCCCGAATTGCATTTCCACCTTAAAAATCTGGTGTTCATGCATGTATTCTCTTTGATTATTTTATTATTAATTTAATTTATTTATTGCTTTACTATTTGATGCATAACTAGTGGTCTCAAATAATATAGTTTCCCTAATGTTTTTGTACACGTCATAGTTTCTGTTTGAAATCCACAACACATGGGTAGTTGGGCTAATCAAAGTAGTGTATAGAAAGCAAGAAAAGAAAATAAAAAGATTATGATTATTTCATGAAATACCGATTCACCCCCCCAACCCTCTCAAGATTTTTCTCCTTTAACAATTGGTATCGCAGCAAAAGGTCCTTTTAAGAAGTTTAATCTCTAGAAGGAAGATCATCTATGATGAGAAATCAAGATGGGACAACATCTATCAGCCTCCACTCTTCGAACTTTAAAACAATTTAATATTTCAGAAGACAAGGACAAGATCCTACTTCCTCAACTTTTGAGCAACATGTATGGGTTATAGTTGAAGGCGGCCATCAATATCCAACTCGTTCTTAAAATCCAACAAAGAAGAAAGAATCGTAAAACAAATGCAAGGTTGTCAATGCATTATTGGGGAGTTTGGACTAAATTAGAATTTTTCAAAGAAAGTAACATCACAGAAAGGAAATATGGGACAAGATCATTCCGATCTATGGCGTGATGCCATAGAATGCAGCAACCCAAACTCTCAAAATTCAATATTAAACACTCATAATGTGTAATGATGAAAGTATTAATAGTTTCTTTTTTATGCCTAGATGAGATCAAAAATTGTAAGAGAAATCATGGAATCATAACTAAGCACACTAGTAGAAAATATTTTAAGATGTCTAACTCCTAAATTAAAGTCAAAAGTGTCTCATTGAAGAGAAACAGATATGCAAACTCTGCCATTTTTCAACTTCATGGAATTCTAACCGCATGTGAAATGAGGAAAGGAGGTCCATCTGAAGTCAAAGAAGTTGTTTTCAGAGTCAATGCGAAAAGGTAAAGAAAAGGAAGAACAAGGAAGTGATCAAGGTATGTTTTAAGAAGATGAGATATTTTTTTTAAAGAAACTAAAATCTCAGTAATCGGAACGTTTGTGAGTAAGTAAGTCATTTCAAAATGTTTTTCAGAAGAGCGGTTAATATGTTATCAAATTTCTCACAAGAAAAATATGAAAAAGGAAAAGGAATTGGCAAAAGGAAAGAAGAAACGATTTATCAATAGAAAAATTTATTATACTCATGAAGATAGCGATGGCCTATCAAATAGTGAAGAAGGAGTAATCCGATCAAGATATTAGACTATCATGGCATTTGAAAAAGGCACTAGTGAAACTAAAGATACATTTATGGATGCTTTAGAAGAAAATTTATTTTCTTGAAGAAATCAATCAACTCAAAATATGTTTGGAAGAAAACAAAATAACCATATATACTTTTAAAGAATCAACAGAAAAGGAGAAGTACAATGAGAAATTAGAATGTGAAATAGTGTTCAAGAAGAAATTGAGAAAGTACAAACCTGGAATCTTAGAGCTGAAGACATGAAACCTAGATGAAATTATCAAGGTTCAACACTCTCCTCTTGTAAATATAGGTCTTGATATATTGGGAGAATTTTCCAATCTCTTTAGCACCAATCTATCTAAATGCAACAGTTAGCCGGCAACATTTTGTCACTTAGAAAAAGAACAAAGAGAATACCTGTAAAGCATGATCAACTAACTCAAGGATGAACAATAATACTGTGAGGTCAATTAATAGGAAAACATCATGAGAAGGTCTCATAGCCGATCGCATAAATTTCTTTTCTTTTAAATGAACATCAAATGTTTCTCATGTCATAATTTTTGTCATAAAGCTACCTAATGTATACAAAACCATTATGACCAAAGAAGCTAGAAAGAAAAGAAATCTAACTGAATTGCAGAATTTCATAACAACTTTTCTCCTCTTCAAGATGAAATTGAATGTACGTATTGCAATAACTTTGGACAAGAAGAATCGAATGCAAGAGAAAACTTCAACCAAAAATATATACCCACAAACTGAAGTATGGATAAAGAAGAACTTATATGTTGAAAGCTAGCATAGATTTATTTATAGAAGAAAATCAATGGTACAATGATAGCATGCTCACAAAATACATGACAGTGATAAAAATAAAACTCTTTCATACAATGCATTAAAGAAGGAAGATAATGTTACTTTTGGAAACACTCTCCGCTATCATTACATGGGTAACCTGCTTTTAAAGGAAAAGGTGAAAGCTAACAATGTTGTTTATGTGGATGGATTTAATCATAACTTTTTGAGGTAGCCAATGTGTGATCAAGGAAATGAAGTTGTCCTTATTTCAAAAGAATGTGTAGTCATGAAATTGGCTGCAAACCCATAATAAAAAGGAACTAGAAACACCACAACAAGTGTATAAGTATTGAAAAGGCAACCAAGAGCAATGTTATTTAGTAACTCCATAGGAAATTGGTTTGGGCAATGAAAGATTGGACATTTGAGTTTCTCTCAAATAAGAAAATCTAGTAGACTCAAAGTTGTTCTGTGATTCACTTCCAACATCACTTTGCCTCGAAGTACCATGCAAAGCATGCCAATTTGGTAAGCAAACCAGGGTTCAATTCAATGCCAAAGAAGGATCGAGTAAGCCTTCTTTGAACTTATACATACTGATCTATATGGTCCTGTAAGGAAAAAGCTACCTCAGGAGAAGAATACTATATTCTATTTATTTATGACTTCTCTAGAATGTGTTGACTTTATTAATTAAACATAAAGTTACGATTTAGTAACTTAAAGATCTGCAAAGCTTTGGTTGAAAATGAATTAGATAGATAAAATCAAATGTCTAGATTTGACTGAGAGGAGAATATATATCAAATGAATTCTTTGATTTCTATGAACAATATGGCATAAAAAGACAAGCTTTATGTACCCAATCACAAAAACATGTTAGCTAATGAACATAAAAGTTTAGCCGATGTAGTCGTGTTGCAGTGCTCTTGGCGTAATCCGGAACTCCCGATACCTTTTGGGGGAGAAGCAACGCATAATACATAGTAAATATTCTCAAAGAAATTCCCATGTTCGGTGAACAAAGTGATAAAAATCCTTATGGAGATCTATATGGTAATCTTCCCACCAGGAAGCATTTTAGAGTTTTTTTGAAGAAAACGTTCGACTACACAATGATGAAAAACTTTAAAGTTCGAGCTTCAGAGTAGGAGGAAGGAATATTTTCTGTTGTAATTTCATAAGTAAAGCATACAAATGTTACAATAAAATACTTTGGAAGATTGTTGAATGTATTGATGTTGTAACTGATATGCCTCACAATTCAAAAGGAAATAATGAATAACGAATGAAGATGATGATGATGTATATTTTCCCTCATCAAATAACAACAATATATAAGGAGAATCCAATGAAGCAACTTAAGAAGATATATCAGAAAAAGCTCCATCAAGGTATGTTCAAAAGAAACCTAATCCGTAATCTTAAATATTGGGAGAAAAGGGATCAGCTGTCCAAATAAGAAGAACTCTTTGTGAGATCCTCACTATCCGGAATTCTTATCCACTATTGAACCACAAAAATGTAAATCAAGCTAGGTAAATATGAATTTTATCCATGCCATGAATGAAGAACTGATCAAATTGAAAAGAATCAGTGTTTTGTACTCTGGTTCTCAGGACCTCATGATAAAAATTTATTGGAACAAAATGATATTCAAAACAATTTAAATGAAAATGGAGATGTTATTAGAAACAAAGCAAACTTGTTTGTAAAGTGTATTCTCAACAAGAAGGTATATACTTTGAAGAAACATTTGCACCTATAGCCAGCACTGAAGCCATAAGAATGTTTCTTGCTTTTCCAAGTTTTCAACAATTCAAATGTATCAAATGGACGTAACCGCTTTCTCAATGGTGATATAGAAGAAGTTCATATAGAACAACCAAAGGATTCATTCTTGTAAACATGAAAATTAGTTTGGTAAAACTTAAAAGGCTCTATATGGTCTCTGCATGTTCCTGGCATGGTATTATCATCTTGAAAATATCTTCAAACAAGGTATCACAAAAGGATTCATTGTGACAAGACCCTTATACACAAAAAATTGGAGAATTATAAACCTGTTGTGTGTGTCGAGGACATCATTTTTGGGAGTAATGAAGAGTCCATGAGTTAGAAATTTTCTTCTCCGTTATGCATCGCAATTTGAAATGTCATTACTTGGGGTACTAACATATTTTCTTGGCTTACAAGTGAAACAAGGAACAAATGGCATATTTTTATCACAAGAAAAATATCTCAAGAAAAACTCAAGAAATATGGGATGGAAGGTCATAAAACCTATAAGTACTCCAATGTAACCTGATGTAACCTCGGGCTCATGATGATTCTCCCATGATTGGAAGTCTACTTTATCTAACCAGGACAAGACTAGACATTATGCATGCAACATGGATTTGTTGGACAATTCCAAGCTAATCCAAAAGAGTCACACCTTCAAGCTATAAAAACAATATTCAAATATCTACAAGGGAATAAAGACTTTGGTCTATGGTATCCAAAGAATGTTGATCTCACTCTTCATGCTTACATAGAGTGGATTGGGCTGGAAATTTCGATGATCAAAAATAACTAGTGGTGGTGCATTCTATATGTAGTTATAATGAAAATGCAAAAGCGTTTCAATGGATAAATGCGAAAACGGTTAAAACACCCAACAGAGAAAACTGAACGAAGTGTATGAGCCAAATATCTTTTGGTTCAAAGAAGAAACAACAGTTCCATCATGCTATCTCCAACACATGTAGTTATGTATCAAGCCAGATCATGTTGCACACAACTGCATTGGATGATGCATACACTACCGTATATTCAAATTAAATTTTCTCCACCTATCTCCATATTATGTGATAATACAACCACCGTATCTCCAAAAATTATGTTATGCATTCCAAGACTAAGCACATTCCTATCAAGTACCACTTCTTACGATAACATGCTGAAAAGGTCAAATGGAATAATTTCGAATATCTCAAATAGAACTGGAGTTGTCTCGCCTCTCTTATTTCTACTTAAATTTTAGAAGATTAAATTCAATACGCTAGTTTCATAAAGGTACAGCCGTATATACAAGGAGTTTATTTGTATAAAGTTTTGTATGGGTTTTTGCCGACAAAAAAAATATGGGTTAGCTTTAAAAATGATTTTTGGGTAAACTTTTATGTTCCGATATTCATCTGCAATACCTTTCTTTGATATTTATCTCCTTGAAGAATATGCTATGATGAACTGGTTGTTGAAGGTGTTCGTGATGCACAAGTGTAGGGGGAGCATTTTCCAAGAGGATGTATCATACAAAATACGATTGGGTTGTTGTGTCATGACTTTTGCTTGAGATTTTCATATACAGACTATGATTCGTTATTTCATGAAAGGTCATGTTGAGAACTATGATGTAAATTTTTCATATTAAGTCATGTAAGGACTTGTTCAAATTTTGTAAACCCACTTGGTTGGGAAGTTGAGTCAAATATGTAATTCCACTAAGTTGGATCATCGATGTAAGTATGAGTCCTCGGTGATAGGAAAGGTTATACTGCTGAGTTAAAGAGTCATGTATTTTATTGAAAATCTAAAGACTCCACATGTGCTTAGGGGGAGAAATTGTCTCGCTTCCTTTGCCCTTGATGTCAAAGGGGGAGATTTTTTTGGAGTTTGAATATTGTTAATGTATCTACAGGTTGTGAGGACTACCCATCATGGTTTCATCAAGTCCAATGGGGAGATTTTTTTCATGGTGATTCCTATGGTTGCATACATATGTTGTCCTTGTTGGAAACTCTTACAAATGATGAAGTATATGAATTCTAGATAAGTACAGTAGTTTCCGTATGGCCTTGCGAAGATAGTTACTATTCATAATTGGCTAGTTCTATATGAGTTTGTGTAGCCGTGTCACGTATACATGCGGAATAGAATGATCCAAGTCACGTATGCCTTTTGCACTCTAAATGATACCAGGGGGCATTACCATGGTTTTTACCACAATATTGAGTGCGAAGTTGTCTATTTTATTCCATCCAAGAATACCATCGGCATTTGTGTGTTCTTGGCTTCATGTAGGATGATAAAGGCTAAACCTATACAAGGAGAAGAAGATCATAGTGCAAGGTGGATGTGTATGATTAAACGAATACTTCTCTCTAAAGTATATCCGCATGAAATGGTCTTTATTTATTTGTAGATCCGAAATTATGTTGCACTCATGGACACAATGATGGAACAAGATATTCAGACCTGAAATGAACATGTATTTACTTGATCTATTGGTGAGATGTTTGGATCCTGACCTCACATGCTCGCTGAAGGAAAGTGAAGAAATTTGGGTAGTTATATGGATCCTAAACTTTCTACTTAATTAATATTTACAGATTTCATACACCGTTTTGTCACGGTAAAAGCGTTTAGCATGTGGGTTGGTTTCCTGGGCCTAAAGCATGTATGGAAGCCCAGTTTCAAACTTGATGGAGAGGTTGGCCCAAGCGATTGCTGCTATATTTCTACTGTCACAATGAAGCCTTCATGTAGATTTGGGTTGTTTGAATATTGTATATGTCACACAATATATGTACAAATCTGATCAATAAGTTATCAGTCATGATTAATGATGTCGAATCGATTAAGGTTTCTACAAATCTGAAAAGATATATGACTTAAAGCCCCGCATCCGGTTATGAGATTCCGGACAAATTCTCGAGAATTCAATATTCACAGACGATACACAAGTTGGTGTGTTAAAGAAAGCGTGTATACACACAAAGCCGTAAAGTGAAGTAGCGTATGCATTTAAGATAATGAATGATCATGGTTGAACCATTTCTCTGATGTTGATTCTGAAATCGCATTTATTATTGTGTTTTGGGTTACGTTGATCTAACTATTATGTTTGAAGTTTGCTTGCTTATTGCGTTGATTCATGATGAGTTGAGTTGAAGCTGCTGGATCTAGTGTGAAAATTTATGAAATGTGGTCTCATGTCCTCGAGGTTGAAGCCTTCACATGGAAGTAGAATCTTCCTGCCAATAGAAGCTAGTATTCCCACCTAAGGGTTTGTAGCTCCCTTCCAGTAGAGGCTGGGTGGGAACGAGATCAGTCGGAGCTCCCCTTCCATTAGTAGCCGGAGAATAAGAGAAGGTTGCGCCTTTTTGTACGTAGATGCATGCATATCGATAGGAGTCTCGTATCAAGCATAATATTATAAATAAGCCATATAATAAATATTGAAATATTTAGATGATAGTATGTGGTTTTCCGAATTGCCCACCCTGCAACATTGCAGTTCATGTGATGCCATTGTGTGATGATTTATTCTATTATTATCTTGCACTTATTTACTACGTAACTATTTGATGCGTAACCGATGGTCTAGGTTAAAGATTGTCAAATGTTGACTATGTATGTCTAGTTTTTGTTTGGAAGGTCATGTACATATGCTAGTTAATAATCTCCCAAAGTAGTAGCGTATATAAAGTAGTAAAAAGAAAGGTGATTGTGATTATTGAAAATATTGATTCACCCCCCTCCCCCACCTCTTAGTATTTTCCCAACATGCACCCACATGGCATACAACACATACACCTAACACTTATGTACAACACAACACAATACATACACCTACACCCAATTTACAACACAAAACAATACATACACCTACACCAAGGTAAGTAACACAACACAATACATACACCACACCCTATGTACAACACAATACATATACATAAAAAGTACAACACAAAATACACATATCATGACACACGACTACGCAATCACATATACAAAGACCACACGTACACTTAAAAATCATGTACAACATGCAATAATGTCACTCGGCCGTATGTGCACAACACAACATGTATGACATGCACACCATACCACATGTACAACATGTACACACTACCACCTATACACAAGACCACTCGCATGCATGTACACAACTCACATGCACACATAACACCTCACACAACATGTGCACACACCACATGTACACAACACCACCTCGCAAAATGTGTACACAACACCACATGTACAAAACCACATGCACGAATTCGTACAAAAAAAATCGACAAAGCACAGAATCACATGCACGACATGTGCTCTGAAGACCAATTTCCACACAAAACCACATGTACAACATGTACACACACCATATGCACACAACACCACATGTACATAGAACAATGTGTACAACATGCACACCCACACCGCATATGTAACATGCAAAAGTCACCATATGCACATAACACCACATATCCAACATGTACACAATTATCCTACACAATGTCAGATAAACAACATGTACATAACATGTTATATACATATATTGTATGCAGATGTACACAATATATATATAATAGTAGTACTTCACATCCATAGACCACACACTAATCTCTATCGATTAACCTTTCTTTTGTGTGTCCTCCACTATACATGTCAGTGAGCATGTGCCGCAGAAACCATGTATTGTGTTGATATATCACTAGCATTACCTACCATAGAATAAACATAGACATAGTATAAACACATAATATCAATCATATTCACATGATACTAACCTTGTAGATTTTCTAGGGTTACTCTTCCCACTCGATTCCTCATAATACCAGAACCTTCTTCATGACATTCACCTACATAAGAAATCATTCCTCCATAGGAATGATTCCCGATGACCCCATTAACACAATGACATACATATATACATATAAAATCAACATAAAAAATCATGATCCTGAAGACCCTACCAGATAATGACATGTACATACATATATGTATACATATATAGACACATCAAAAATAATCATACCAACATAATTACCAAATATCATAAGGTTAAGATTAAGAGAATCACTTTGTCTCATGGCAACAACATGCAAATACTTGATAGCAATAGTGCCCAACTTAGCTAAGGCATATAGCGCCCCTCAAATCCACTTACTTTACCTTATTGTTACCTTTCTCATGACTATCCTACCACCGGTTCATTTATCCCAATGGACCCAGTAACCAACTCACCCAATTTTCATTCTTGCCTTTCTAACTTCCTTTACTCATGCATCGAGTTTAACTGTGTCCACATTTGTTGGATTTCATTAGCTCTTCCCAACCCATTAACTTTCCCCTTTCCAATGCCCAGTGGCCTCAAAATATAAAATGCATGTCAAGAAACAAACAAGAGAAAAACCCAGGAAAAAGCAATAGCAATATGACACCACAAACAAGGGCATGGCCATACGCCTTGCATAAACAAAACTCAGTAAAATCAAGTTACTTAAAAATCACATGGCACCAAAAAGAAAAAAATAACAACAAACACCACAATCAATCCCCATGGATTCCCAATCATAAGAGAAATCTCAACCTCAAGCCTTCTTCAAAACTTCATGGAAGTCACGTTTGCCAAGTGCAATCCCTGCATACTACCATAAACACATAATTGTTAGTGTATAATAATGCAATAAAATACCAGCTTACCTTACCTTGTTGTGCCAAGCACGTTGCCTTGTAACCGAGCACATACACATATCATCTCTCAAGGGCTCCACCTTGGAAAAACCAACTTAACCTGAACCATTTTTTCTCTCAAGTGCATGTTCATTAATATAACATATATCCACATAGTGTCAAACAATATTACTAAGAAGACTTCATGTACCTGCTCATTCATTTGGAATTGTGGTTTCCAAACATATCCAAAGGATTTTTCACCCAATTCCCTTTATTCTACCTTTTACCTTGCCGCAATTGACTTACTATGTGCTATCACATCACCCCAATCGTTATTATATAAAAATAATTTATTATATTTTCAAGATAATACCAAGCATGTTTCCAAGAATCGTTCACACATTCTAAATATTAATACCTCATATCTATTAAGTTGAAATCATACTTTACCACCCTAAAAACCATGTCATAATCAACAATCAACTCGCATTCATCAATCATAATACAAAATGCTACAACTATCACCTACTTACACTCAAGTAAATATCATTGTCTCAACACATATGTGTTGGCAAAACCATCTTAAAACAATATCATTTATTCATGCAATCTTATGGAAAATATACTCATATTATGCAATTAATCACACATTCAAATTACAACAAAGAGATGACATAATAGACAACAAGCATCAAACAACAACAGACATCATAATCAACCATTCAAGCACCAAGTAAGCATGACATAAGAAAACTCATACCTTAATGTATCTTAGGGAGGCTATCTTGTTCGCACAATCAATTTATATTAACATGATATGCACTTCACAACATATCAACTCAAACATAAATAAGGTCATGATATCCATAACAATAACTAGCTAACATATTCACATCATAAACTCATAAAAATTTTCATTCATGCATAACAATCACATATGCACAATCAAAAGATAGATTAGTACAACACAATATCACAAATAGGTAGACTCATACCTCGAATTTCGTAGCCCTAACCATCTACATTTCAATCCAATTATCATGATACATATAAAATCAAGACCATAACCACCATGTGTGTATGACCACGATGCATATAACAACAAGTTACTATGATGCATGTCTATCCGACACATGTGCATATGACCGTATTGATTAACTAACATCTACCATGCACAACCACAAAAAAATAGAATCACAGAATGTAAATAAACTATGACTATTATAAAAACCATTAACCAACATACCTACATACCCAAAATAAAAAATTGCATGACAATCTACTCTTACTCCTGGATTCTAGTGTTGCAACCTCGCTCTTATGATATGCATCTCTTGATTCATCTCTCAGCCAACACACCAACATCATAGCATACCAATAGCAACAAGATGACATAAAATACATCCAATGACCTCATGCATGATAGCCTTAACGATGACAATGCATGCATAACAACATGCCATCTATCCCATCCAAAATTCTTACCAACCATACCGATAACACTTCTCAGGACACTCCCTCCTCCCATATTTACCCAAGTAACCAATCCGCTAGGGTAAACATACGATGAGAGGCTACTATGATGTGATTCAACCTCCTAGGTCACCTATAGGAATTGGAGCCAACATAACACAACCAATTTGACCTTCCACACATACTACATAACCTTCAGGAGTCACCAACCTTATAGGTATCCAACCCGTAAGACAACTCATAATTTGACCGACTCCGGGCCCTTAGCCACTCCCATGAAAATACCGCAAGCGAATTAGGCCTTCCAATCACTCCCACATCAAATCATTCTAGCGACTGGTGGAATTTTACCGCTTTAAGCTCTTGTTCCGCCGACCTCGAATTTTGTGCCACCTTTCGTAGGCTGTGACTTAGGCCACCGCCTAACTTCATGAAAACTTTAGAAATGATAAGATGGGAAAAATATACTAATGCAAAATTTGATATAGCTTTCATTTCTCCTCGACACCTAATAGCCATGAAAAATCATTTCTTCACACATGTCACAAATATGTACCATGTGTCATTAAATCAAATTTGAGCATAGGGGTTCTGTTAGGGTCTCACTTTCATTTGAGAATCATAAGGAAGCATTTTTTTCCATATCATAAAATATGAAATATCATCTATTATGAACATATACATTTACATTCATTTTCTTCATCAAAACATTATGAGAAACTTACATCAAGTTTGTCATTAAAACATGTTCATGATCAACATATAACCAAAAAAAATAGAAAGGATATAGAAACGATAAAAGCTACATATAATCCAATATATTTACACATGAAATACCAAGGAGAAGAAGATCTTATTAATGAATGCAAAGGCGACTATGTATGGACTTCCATGAACCACTGTACAAGGATTGGCTAAACCAACCATTTCTTTCATCCAATCACCCCTGTACATATTCCAAGCATGAATGTGGGATTCAAAACCAAAACAAACCAGTTTTCCTTAGATTTATCACAATCATCACCGAATCAATAGGCTCAAAAACATGGATGTTACCGTATCTCTCCACCTACACCATGAGGAATTTTCTTGCCTCTTATTCGCTTTGGCTTTACCATATATCTTGTGATTCATCTGTCAAGGATTCCTGTGATTAATAGAGACTTCACCCTCCAAGATTTACCATAATACCACATTGGTCGAGATTCCTAGGTCCGATGGAGGGAACACACCCCTAGATTTACCGTATATCCTATCATTCCGCAGTGCTGAGGATTCCTAGGCCTACCAAGGCACACCAAATTTGGCGACCGCAATCCCACCTTCTCCGTTCAGGGGATTCCAAAGGCCATATGTTATTTCTTTCAAAGACCACGTCATCGTTAAATAGTCCGAGGACCGGCTCGCCTCGATAGGTAGGAGGGGGAACTATCAATCTCTTTGGAATACCACTCTTTGTCTAAGGATGCCTAACCACTTCTTTTCTGCATTGATTCTCGTGGTGGGACACTACAAGGTGGGTAGTTTATCCGGATGTTTCAAAACAATCTAGTAATCTAGCTCAACCAAATACAAGAAACCATCACACCATGACTATCCGGAATGGTGAGGTGAGGCTTAAGAACACTATCACACTTGGAAAATCCCATGTCAATGACAACAAGAGAAACAAATACACACATGCATGTACCATGCATTCCAAATATAGCAAGGAAATCACACATGCAAAACACTCTTGCAAGTAATCCTAATGTAAACATTTGATCTTTCTATTCCTTGATTTATCTTTGCTTCCCTTTGCCTTCTCGTCCTTCCTTTTCTGTTTTCGATCCAAATACAATTTTTCCAAGAAAAACTCTAAGTGTCCAAGAGTGTGGGAGAGAGAGAATAGAGAGAGTTCCAAAACAGAATCGATAAAAGGTACCAACTGATCCTTTAAGCCTTTTTATTAATGAGGCCTCTATTTTCTTCAATTTTCCATTACTTTCATAAATAAATAATAAATGCCACTTTTCCTTTCCAAAGCCTTTGTCATTTCCTTTTCCAATTTCCTTAGCCATATTAAACCAAATGAACACCCACACTAGGATATTTTTTCCCAAAATCATCTTGCAATATGTGTCCCATGACCATGGTTATTATTTTTCCTTTTTAAACTTTATTTAAATGAATTTTCGACTCGCACTATTACACCTATTATTTCCTGGGATGAACTCGTAGTGAAAGAATTAAAGAAATTTCTCATCGTTCCATACTTAATTTATATAAGCTTCAAGCTCGCGTGCTTATTTTTTTCTATGTAGATTCCTTATTTTCTTCACAAATAACTATGAATCTCCTCATCGATAGTTTATTAATATTAATCTTATAGCTATTTGCAAACCCAAAATTAGGGCTTTATATCTCCGCCACATTGCTTGTAGTATCAAATTCTAGTTTAAAGGATAAAGGAATCATCTTTTTATCTAGTGTCTTAATAATTACTCCCACACCAATCCTTCGTAGAGTACGCTCCATCGAAAAACATAGTCCAAATTGGATCTTACCTTTCATCTTCTCAAATATGAGGAATTTAAAATCAAATTTACTTTTTCACTACCGGCTACATCATTTACATTCAACATACAAAAACCCATATCTTGGTCTATACTAATAGTGAGTTTTGTGAGAACATTTTCGTCTACAACTTTTTTGTACTTCATCACCTTAATCCTCCACCAAAATAGTCACTATTTCATAAGACATATCTAATCACAGTTCCCCCTCCAACTTCATTCACGTTGGAAATTATAACTAGGTTCGGTCTTCATAATGACCTTTTGTAAACATGACATTGTATATTTTGTATAGAGAAAGAAAAAGAAAGAAAAATAATTTTTATTTTATTCAAAGCATGGGTTTCATGCTCACATAGGTCAAAATTATGTTCTTTATGCTTCTAGGTATTTCAGACAAAAGAAGAATTTATGTCATATCATAGTTCCATTTGGACTCGTTGTAACAAATAAAAATATTTATTTTGAATCAAGAAAATCCATGTATTCCTCCAATACCAATTTGCCCCAATATAGGTAAATTCAGCCTAAGGGAGGGTTATTCAACCCCCGAA
The DNA here is from genome assembly GCA_034641835.2 of Pinus albicaulis. NCBI lineage: Eukaryota > Viridiplantae > Streptophyta > Pinopsida > Pinales > Pinaceae > Pinus > Pinus albicaulis. The sequence continues at coordinate 957,685,687 of CM076582.1, forward strand.
GGCTATAAATAAGTAGTGCACTTTGACTCATTTTTAATACACACTCACAAAAGTTCGATTTCAAATAGAAAGAAAAGATAAGAGCCAAGAAGACAAGGAGAAAGGGAAAAGAAGTCAAGAAGGAAGGGCTCTTAGGAGACTATATTTTTTCCCCACACATGCTAATTCCCAGGGATTTTTGTGTGAATTCTAGGGGCTGAATTGTAGTGTGAAATTGTAGGCCAAAATTTCGGATTGTAGTTAGGGTGGCCTTCGCATCTTGGAAGAATTGCTTCGTTGGAAAGAGATCTTCATATCAAGTTGACTTGGTGCTTGGAAGGATCTTGGGCTTTGGTCTTCCAGTCTTGGAAGTATCATTGTAATAATATTATATAAGAAGAGAATCTTTCTTATTGTTTTTCCCTGACGAGTTTTTCCCCCGGCTTGGAGCCTATATCTTATGTACTTTGTCTCATTGTGATATTAATTTTTTTTGTAATTGCTTGATGAAAAAATAATAATATGTATTAAATTCAACTAATATCACAAGTAATTATCAAGTAAGGAAATTCATCAATAATCAGAACCCTTGATTTTCCAACAATTCCCCATGACTTAGATAACAACATGATGAATTTAGAGTGATGTCAAAAAAAAGGAATATCCATCACTATCTTCTCGACCGGATTATGAGATAAAGAGACTGCCCGATAATTTATCAAACCAATGCATTTAACCTTCTTTTAGTTGAAATATTAGGTGGCCGATAAGTTCTAGTTATCTACAAGTCTAACTCCTCCATTACCGCTTAAACATCAAATTATGGATGCCCCATAATCCAACATACAATTATGCAACATAAATTCATGTATGTTCAAAGTCACATGGAAAGGTGGCACCGCATCACTTCTCTCTTCAATGTGTGGTACAAACATCATCGAGGTTTCTCATCATTCAAATTTAAAGTATCTTGCTGTATATTTGACCGTAAATTTTGCAACACTTTAGCTATTTGTTTATGGTAAATTGGGTCTTAAGCCAATTCAACATGGAATAAGATTCTTCAATTTTTTCTACATTCTCTTCATTTCTCTTGCCATTGCTTATTCTACCGGATGGATCTAATTGTTGCATCGACTTACCTTTTGTGGAGTCTAAGAAGCTACATTTGTCGGCTATTTCCCCTTAGTATGATCAATTTCGTTTTTATCATGGTATGATCCTTTAGGTTGATATTGAAATTTATTTGCGTTTTCGGGATCTGTTGTTGGTATTTGGGCTTAATTTAGCCTCCATCAAATTACAATATCTCCTGTAACATGCGGCCAAATCATTATTCATATTTCATTTTGAATCAAATTTTGAGCTTGAAATTTTTCGATCTCCTCTTCATAATTTTTCACATAAATCAAAATCCTCCATAAAATTTTGAGTTTCTCTATATTTTCATCATCCTCATCATCAATAATAATAGGCTTGAACATGTTCATTTGCATTTATTCTTTCTCTCTATATAATTTTGGGATTAAAAGGTCTATGTGCTAATTTTTTTCATATTTCCTTGTTCCCGATTTGTCTTTGTCATCGTCCAAGATTTCATCCCGGTAATTTTATTCGTGTATGTCCTTATCATTCTATCCATCTCATCCATCTTATGTTCCCTAGAATTCTTCACTACTCTCAAAGTGTTAGCCCCTTTTTTTATTTTATTTTTTTTTATTTATTTTGATTCAATCTTCAACTTACTTATCGTCGCCAAATTTGATTCAAATTCAATAAAGATCAATTTCTCATCCTCGCTAAAGTATCGTTTCCTTTCTCTCGAGCATCAATGCAAAATAAAGCTCATGTGTCGCAAAAGAAACCTTGGATGCAATATGTGAAGGTCTTATCTCAACTTGAATTTTATTGTATTCTCTATTAAATATTTTAACTAAGTCAACAATTGTTCAAATCTCTTCTTCTTTATTACCACCATGACCAAGAATAGAAATGGTCTTTCTTCTCCCCGTTGATTACAAAATTATCCTCTAGAACAACCATAAATGAATTGAATTAACAATGATTGTCTTGAACCATTTTCTAAACTCTCCTTCCATTGATTGTACAAAAACCTCATGTGTAAACATTTTCCTCTCCATACATTTCTATTATTAGCAAAGTCCAATAACGCTACGAGATGTTACCTTGCCGCACCCTCCTTCTTCGTTGAATTTGGGCAAGTGCTTAAGATATCCATGAGGCATATTTTGTATATTTTGAGGTAAATGAAGTGGTGAATACCTAGCTACTACATGGGAACTTGAAAACCATTATATTTTGTTGGGACTAAAGAGGTCATGGGAATTATCACTTGAGGATCTACTAGTGTTTGCAGGACAACTAGTCAGGTAGGTGCAACAAGGGTCACCAATGGATCGAATAACTTTAATAGCATTTTCCCCTTGAAACCGGGGAAAATAAAGGCACTTGGCTTGAGGATTATAAATATTAGATTTCGATACTTTAATATGAGGAAAATGTAGGAATAATCTTCTAAAGTCTCTTGTACTTTTCCAACAAATTAAATTTCTCGAAGGAATAACTTTTTCAAAATGGAGATTTTTGGAGTGATTTCTGAACTTGTACAAGACTATGAAATTTTAGCTTATTGACCATGAGCATCCTTGTTATAGGTTACTAGGACTTTTCCATTTCTTTCCTCACTCAAACCCTTATGTGAAACAACTTCTCGTGCTCCTACAACATTGGAGTCATTGTGGTATCGTGTTTACTATGGTATTTTTCCTTCGTATTTCCATCTTTATCTCTAAAGGTAGTTCGCTAGGTGAATAATCTTCAATTTATTTCGTACTTTGTTCACAAACAAAGAAGAATGAATAGCCACCCCATATAATAATATTTTAACTGCTCTCCAACATGCCAATTTTATGTAGGACCTGAGACAAATATTAGTTAACGAGATTAGTTCTATGCATCAAAGTCTTCTTTTAATAATATAATTTTTTAGGAAGCAGGATTTTCATTCAATGAATATTGAAGTCAAAGATTTATTTTTTGTATCCAATAAGTTATGCCCTGAATATCTATAGACTCAAAACTTAAGGGGTGATAGGTGAAAGTGTAATGAGAAACAACTTCTCATAACTTTGAATTCAATAAAATAGAACCGGAACATAACTACTTTAAAAAATTATTCTTAAAGGGATGTAATGACACTTACGATAAAAAAACATGAATTTAATGATTTTATTGGTAAAATACAATAGGTGTGACCGATCGCACAAATCTAACTACTTAAATAAATTAAACAATGTCCGCAGGCATCTATACGTTTTTCTCCGGGGGCACGAGACTTACTCATATTCTAAATCGTATTAAGAATGAAAAAAAGAAGAAAGAAAATATAAACTATAGAAGAGAGAAACATATTGCAAATATATCAAGAATTGGAATCTTTGGTTAATGAAAACATCTTACAAACTTCATAGAATTTTCAAGGAAAAAAAGTGCGAACAAGCCAAAACTTCCCAACCCTTTCTCTTTTTTCTTCATTGTTTTTATAGATTCGCTTGAATAAATGTTTCAAGTAAATAATTAAACGAACTCCTAACTAACTAATAACTATAAATACTTTACCTTAACACACAAAATTCATTACATTAAATTTCATTACATTAAAACCCTATGGTTAGTGTCTTGGGAAACTTAAATGGCTATCCATTTCTTATCGGGGCAAGGCCCGAAATGGTCACCCGACATCTTCCTTTGGTAATTGAAAAACTATCAATTATTTTTGGTAAGGCAAGCCAAAATCATCACTGGTATACATGAGATGGTTCATAACTATTAAATCCAATGGTTTAATCAACTTAAAAGAACAAGCATCCTTGAGAGCCTCGTTCCTCTCCTCGATTTTGTAACAAGGAACCCACAAGAAACATAATACACTTACACATAACTCTTTCATCCCGTCTTTGTAGATTTAACTATCTCATGCTTCTTTCCAACAATATATGGTTGATATCTCTTAGTATTTTTATGGTACAAGTAGTAATGCCATGACATGGATGTTTTGTTGAATTAGGACATGTTTAAGCCACAAATTTCTTAAACTTAGAAGTTCGTATTGCTTGATCATTTGAATCCTCGTCATATCATCCACATGTAAAATAATGGCCATTTGATTTTTGTGCGCCTTTGGCCCTTTTCTTCAAGAGAAAGAAGGGGTGCTCCAAAAATTTTCATGTTGAAAACATTCCTTTTTACAACCGGCTTCTTCTAAAATATTTGAACCGTGAAATATGAGTCATGTATACATACTTAAACATTAAAGCCTTTGAGCTCTAATCCGTGATCACATACAAATTTATGCCAATCCCCTTTGAAACTCCATTCCAATACTTTTCTTAATAACTTTATATGTAATTCTACACCATTAGCTACTTAGCCTTCAAGAATTACGTTTCCATTAGCTCGATTTCTAAGTATTCCCACAAATTTTGGTAAATAAGCTTAAAGATAAATTAAAATTTGAAATACAATTCCCATTATATATAGGGTACCTTTAAAAGCCAAGAAAACTTCCTTCTTATGCAAAAATAGAGTAATCATTAGAATCCATGCCATGAAACCCCGCTAAACATACATATAAACATAGGAGTCCGTGACACCAAATCTCGTCCAGAATTTTTCGAACATTCTACGTGCATCCTCAATACTTTGGCACTTCACATACATGTCGACAAGTCCAATTATTTACACTATAGCATATCAAATAGCAACACTACTACATTTGGGGAAATACAATGGTTTTGTACGACCAAACAAATTTCAAATTCTTCAATCCCGCCCAAACTCATTAACATACCGACGTTTGAGAAAGTGTCGCAATACCGACACTTAGACAAAGTGTCGCAATTACGACGTTTGGAGGAAGACGTCGCAATTGTGACACTATGCCGTCACGCGATATTATGACAAATAAGTAAACGTCGCAATTGTGACACAATGTTCAAGTGTCACAATTGCGACGTTTGGAGGCATTCGTCACAATAGCGATGCTTTCGTCGCTATACACAATGTCTAAGTGTCGAAATTGCAACGTTTGGAGGCATCCGTCACAATAGCGACGCTTGGCCACCATCGGTATACGATGCACTTATATGCCTTCGCAAAATGGCTTCCGCTTACAGAAAGGTGAGGAGTAGTTCATGGAGGCACCTTCTACATTACACATAATTTGGAGAGAAAATAGTTATAATGAGAGAGGCTCCTTTAATTGCTTCTTTGATTTGTGAAGGGTATGGATTGTCCAACTCCGTGTCTCTGTTAGGATGTCGAGAAAGACTCGCAATTGGAAAACAAGACTGCTGTGAAGATGCCCTGCGAAGAAACCAGACATCGGGTTCATGATCGTCGATGAACACATCGTAGTCCCACGAAGAAGGCACTAAGGAGGGTATTCTTAGTGAATGAGGGATGTTGAAATATTAATTTCAACTACCTCATCCTCCGGCCGCATTCTGCAACTGCTTGAATGGCTCCGTCAAACAGCCGTTTTCAAAACCGATGAACAACAATTTTTGTTTTGAAATCACAACACTCACACACTTAAAGATAGAGCGCGGTATTATTTTGGAAAAAGATCAATTTAATAAGAACGGGGATATTTTAATTCAAGAACGTGGTCCCACATAACACACACCAAATCAGCCATCCACGTGGAAGCAAAGCATTCAATCGCACATGCCCGTCCGTACTGTGGAATTCCGTACTCCAAAACATTATAGGGCGGAATTAATTTGACTTTCGCGTCAAAGTTTTCCTCCGTACGCAAAGCCAAAAATGGACCTGAATTTTTATATTGCGTATTCTCTATGAATTTTTTGCGTCACAAATTAGGTGACATCACAGGCTATTTTGGAACGCGAATTTGTGATTGAAATTAGGTTTATTTTTTTGAAGTCTCGACATATGATATGTATTTATTAATATTTTGTTATAAGTTTTGTTTCACCGCTCGATAGTTACTTAAACTATTTATTTATATATAACATATGCGCAAATATTTCACTTTGGGCATTTAATAAAACGGGGCCCCGAATACTTTAAATAGGTACATATACATTAGACAGCCAGAAAGTTTTGAGGATTTCACTCCTAAGGCAATTGTTTGTTTATAAGATTATATGATACATGTGAGATAAAGGTTTATTATTTATCATATATAACAATTTTATCAATATCGTACATTTATACCTTTATGAGGTGATGTTATAAGTAAATTCATAAATATCTCTTTAATCCTCATTCTCCATGAATATGTTTGGAAAATGAAATTTCAATAGATTAATTTTCTCCTAACCTATGTATCATCAATATCATATATTTACATTCTTAATATGAGGTGATGTTATAGGTAAATCCATGAATATATCCTTTTAATCTTCATTTTACTCCATGAATATGTTTGGGAAATTTTAACTTCACAGATTAATTTTCTTTTTGCTATTATATGTTTAAGATATGGTAAGAATTATTCTCTTGTTCTTCTTAGAAATAATTATATATAATTTTTTTTTTCAAAATGATTAAAAAAATTATAAGGAGAAAATTATTAATTCATCAATATGTGTGTGTGTGTGTGTTGTGAGGAATAATTTCATAGTTCAACTTAATGGTTCATTATATAATCATGTGATCATCACTAATGATATATCTTAAAAGCAACTAAAAAAGATGTGTACAAAATCGATGTATACCTAGAGAGTGGTTCTCATATCACTATGTAAATTGTTGTATGCTACTTCAACAAAAATTATAAGATAAACCGTAATACACATCATATATGCACCATAACAATTGGTGCGTGGTAAAACCCACCTGCCACACCTTTGTACTCGATCCAATTTTCTCCGTCAACCTCTTAGTTGTGGAGTTTCTCCAGATCATAATAATTCAACAACGTTACTCCTGTGTACCCCTGTGGGATAGGATTTTAAAGTTAAGAAACTAGACTGTGGGTAACCAAGAACCCACTGGAATTCAAGATATAGCCTTCTTTGAACCTGCAGGGATCTCTCTCCGTACGATTAAGCTCGTTTTAGTAAATTTATATTAGGCTAGATATGATCGTGTATGTGGGTTTGATTTTTAAAAGACTCCGGGTGGGAATAAAGAGATTTCAAGGTAAACCGTATGATCACTTCAGAAATATTGGGCAATGGATTCAACCTCTAGGCAAGAAAAACTAAGAAATAAGGCTCGTAGATGCAAATGTGTGCTAAGGGAAAGATAGGAAGACCTTCTAAGGCTACACATGTGCTAGTACTTGATTTGATGACATGGATGAACTTGTTGTATACACTAAGAATCCCGGCCATGATAAGAAGATCGAAGGTGAAGGGGATCTAACTATATTCAGATAAAATTAATAATTCTATGGTCCGGTTATCAAGTAGAAAAACATTAACATGCCAACAAGTTTCGAAACAAGGGAGCTTATTATCACTAATCCCGTTTAATTTTTCCTTAGTTGATCATTATAGACTAGAAAAACATAATATGAATGAATGTAAAATTTAAATAAATACACCTAAAATAAGGAAAGAAATGAAACTTATCTTCATTACCACGAGAATCCTTAGCTATGATGTCTCGATCTTCCACTCATTGCCACTAATTGACTCACCAACTTCAATATAACCAACACATAAGACTATAGTTTTCTGAGAAATTTATTCACACCGAATACTTTGAATTGTGAAGTATTTATACAAAAATGTTTACAAAATATTCAGAATTGAGATAATGTTTTAATAAAATAGGAAAGAAAAACTCCTAAAAAGAGGGACAAACAAGAATAGTTTGCAAGTCGTTACCTTTTTACAAGAAAAAACAGAATCAGATATTCTAATTTGAACTGATTGTTGTTGTGCCACTTTAACTTCGTATTTTTACCATTTGAGGTAACAAGAAAAAATGAATTTCAAGTGAATTTCCGTTTATCCATTAAATTCACAAAGAGATTCGTGAATTCTTGCCACTTTTCTTGTAACAAAGGATTCTCATAGTCTTCAATTTTCCGTAACTTCATCCGCCTTCATGATACTGGAAAATTTAGGCCTATAGTGAACATATGCCTAATTTCATTATCTAAAAGAATGCATTTTCAAAATACTGAAGAAGTATTTTGGCTCGTTGGTGATCCTTGAGGAAGTGTTTGTCCGGCTTTCTCTTTTGCATGATTTCAATTTTTTAGATCATAATTCTTCTCAGGCATTAACTTGTCATTCATCGTGAATATATCAGTAAAACTGTCATAACAGCTGTATTTTGTCAAAATATTGAGATGGATACATTTCCATGCTCTTTGCACCAGTCCTCTAGATTACTCATTAATGTTTCTTTGTTCAAGACCCTTTTGATTTGAAGAATGGTTTTGCTCTATCAACAATTTTCAATTCTTCCAACTCTTCGCTATTTTTACCGTTTAAAAAAGCTATGAGTTGGATTGCTTGGGTTGGTTTATTATCAATTTCCTCTTAGCCCAGTCAATCTCTGCACCAGTAACTTGAAGTAACCCCTTGCTCACAATTATCCCAATCAAGGCCATTGAGAAATGAATGCCTTCAAAATTTTTGTCCATAAATGATTTTTTATATAGGCCACTTGATCCGTAAGATTTACTTGTGCTTACGTAATCTTCACTCATTCTTGTACTTCGATCTTCCCTTTTCTCATGTCCTTTAGAAGTAATCAAGGTATCATTTTTTTGAATTTTCTAAATTTTTAATAATGCCTTTCAAACTAATAATCTCTTTATCTTGGTCTTGTGTGTTCTCCTTCGTGAGGATGATGAAGAAGAGGAAAAGATTACTCGGAAGTCATTGGCACCGTAGTTTCCGTACTCCTTTAGTGCCAAGTACTGCCAAAGTAGATGGTATAGCAAGCAGTCAAGTGTTGGGATCACCCGTAGGAATGACCATTGCTGTGCTTTTCTTAGTTCTCTATCTTCTTCATTAGAGCTTTTGTTTAACTTCATTGTTTTTATCTCGAGTCAGCGTTCTGAGCGGTAGAAGATGTGTTTTCTTTAATTCATCATTCTCTTTTTTTTTATTTTCAGAATTTCTTTTGCTTGAGATTTTTCACCGAGCAATCAATTTTTTTCTAAGGAGCAACATATCCTCATTTTTCTTCGTTTAATTAAGACTTTTTTTCCCCTTCAATGTTGGTTGGGTCACCCCCTCGCTTCAATCATATCTTTCAGTGTTTTTATTTCAAAATTATTAGCATACAAAGGAGGCTTTGTCCAACTTCTATCGATTTCCTGAGGTTTGTTACTTGTTTTCTCAAGCTCAATTGATTTCATAGTTTTACCTAATAATTTTGGAATATAGCATTTCATTATTGCTCCTATGAAATTCAATTGGATCAATTCATGAATGGCATCTCGCGTCCGTGTTTCAAAATCTGTTTTGGAATAATCGTCACCGATTTTGGCTCAACCACTATAGGCTTCAGAATGACATTACCAAATTTATTGGATGAATAATCAAATGTTGAAAGAATTCGTCTTTGCTTCGGTGCTCGATTCTCGATCTCTTCATTCTTCTCTTTAATCTTTCCGAATCTGATCCGAATCTCCGACTCGTATTGTCATTTGAGAAGAAGGAGAAATCATATCATTCGGTTTTCCTTCATGACCGTATCTTTGTCGTGTTCCAATTTTTACATTTTGAAGCTCTTTAATGTTTCAAGACTATTCTTGTTGCTTCATCATCTATATCAATATTTATACCTATCCTTTCTTCCGTTGACTCGTTTTCTTTAATGGAAGGAATTTCGAATTTTATGTTCCGAATAGTCTCATCTATGAAACTATCTCCCTTCTCCTCGTCTCTTTTATGTACATACGTATCTTTGCTTGTATAGCCACCCAATCGTTCAATGTGTTTCTCGCGACCGCCCACCAGACAATTTACCTCTCGTGAATCATCATCAGATAGGGTGTTTGGCTCCCCATTCAATTTTATTTACATATCTTTCAATATGGGGCTTAGGATCAAGCAAGTAAATAGGGAACTTACATTTTACCCTTATTACACTCAAAATAATTGGTCATAATTCCATGTAAAAATACATGGAACCTATAGTCTTTAAGTTTGACATTTATCTCATTGGAAGCTTCTCGTTATTCACAATGAATGGCCCAATTTGATTTTTCAACTTAAATTGGGTCTTTTCTTGGAAGCTATGAAGTTGATTTCATCTACATTCAATAGTTTTCTCGTATATTCTTAAAGCAAATATTCTTGTATAACAAATCAGCACTATATGAAGCCAGGATGAGCCATACACTCGATTTCTCGTATCATTTTTATATAAATACCAATCACAGCTTTGTAGCTCGGGTAATCGGCAGCACTCCTTCGTCTCATCGATCCTAGGACTTCCTCTTTTTCCAAGAGATACATAAAGGTGGGCTATAAATGAGTCATTTAAATCTTTAAAACTATACTCTCATTCATTTCCTTAGAATAGAAGACCAAAATACTACCGGAGAATCTTTTCCTTCCGCATCCACTTTCCGACATTCAATTGGAAACTTATCTCCGTTTGTAATATATTAAGAGGTGGGAGTAGATACAAGAGGAGTATCCGAAAAATCCTTCTTCGATAATCCGGATAATCGATAATGCATACTTTTAGCAATAAATCTAGCAAAATTGAACTCAATGGATGGTGATCGACTGTGGCTTAGAGTTGAGAAAATCTAGGATAGCCACATCATGACCATCAATCGGTGTATCCTAGTATGAAGGAGTAGCATTGAGACAATCTCTCTAGTTTCATTTGGGAAATCAACGATGTCGAAAGGAGGATTTAACTTAGGGAATATCAACTTGATTTGGACAAAAATTGCAGGTCTCAAGCTAGTATTTAAATCCAAGTCAAGATATAGTTGGGTTAAATCTTCTATTGATAGGGAAGAAGAATTGGGGTCATGATTCATTTGGGAGTAAAGATGGAATTATCGACTTTTCAAAGGATGTAAAACATGATCTCTTTTTCTTTGTTTACAATACATCTTTGTTCTAATATAATAGGTTTGGCATAATCGATAAAGTTTTGGAATGTATCGAGAGTGAGAGGGACAATATATCTAGGTAGATTGATCAAATTGAATATCTTTTGTCACTCCTTTCCACCGATTTTCCATAGAACCAGTTTTATAGAAATCAAGGTGTTAAATTCTACATTAGGGTCTAGTATTCTATAGTCCAGACCAACTAAAGGGGTGTTCTCTTAGAGAAAATGACTGAGGTACGGACCGTTCCAATCCACTTTTGTAGAATCAGCCGTGAGTGCGTGAGTTAGTTTGTCGATTTTGAAGGACATAGGCCGAGGAATCTTTAAGAATTCTTTTGAGATTTTTTGGCCTCCATTCTTTGGGGTTACCTATTTCTTGGTCATTTTAATATGAACGAAACAAGCTTAAATGGTTTTCTAAGCTCCTTTACAAGAAACAAGGGTTTCTGCTAATTTCATCGAAAATGGGGTTTTGAAAGGTGGTTCTTAGGAAATGAAAGGGAATTTAAAGCTCTGTAACATGTATTTAAAATCAATTTCAACAAAGAAAATGGACCATGGTATGGAAAATCATGAAAGGGAAATTAGGATTCCGGGAAAATTTCTCAACAAAGAGTTTCCCCCGAAAAAATGGACACTTTTTTGCAAAATAACTTTGGTAATTATTTGAAAACGAAAATAATTTTGAAATCTCGTAGGAAGTTCAAGAAAGTACCAAGAACCAAAGGAATTTGGTCAAAGACGCCGCAGGTGCTCACTTTCAATTTGGAAAATGGCTCAGAGGACAACGTAGTATTTCTCAGAATGGAAAATTGTGGCAATGGGCATCGAAAAATGGTAGGTTGAAAATGGCTCGCAAAAGTTTCTCGTGGTTCAAACAAAGATGATTTTTGAGGAAAAATGGTTCTGCAATGTTTTTACAGGTTTAAAGCGAAAAGGTGAAAATTTGAATGAAAAATATAATTTTAATGTATTAAACGATGGTATAACCATAGTTAAATGACATTAAACTCGGGTTAAACGGGTGAGGTTTAGGGAATACCGCCAGTGGTATTCGCGAGGGTAAATGGTGGTAAGAGGAAACTAGCTTTTCGAACGCGATACAACGTGGTGGCGACACGTAAGCGCGGGTGGTTTGGAAAAACCACCCATTTCGCGCGGCTTTGCCAAAACATCAAACGATTACTTTATGAGCGCGGAAATGTATTAGCGCCGTCGGATCTAGATTCAACGAGCGAACAACCACGATCAAAAGGAAAGGTGCGGGGAAAAGGTAAGTTATCGGGTTCACTTTGGGCCATTGATCTTGGGAAACCGTCGCTATACCGACATTTAGAGAAAAGTGTCGCAATACCGACACTTAGAAAAAGTGTCGTAATTGCGACACTATGCCCCAAAGCGTCGCTAGACGGCTACCTACAAACGTCGCAATTGCCTCAAAACGTCGCTATTATATGTTTTACGAAGATATGGTAAGGAACTCTCTCTTGTTCTTCTTAGAAATAATTATATATAATTTTTTTTTTTTTCAAAATATATTAAAAAAATTATATGAGAAAAATTATTAATTCATCAAGATGTGTGTGTTGTGAGGAATAATTTCATAGTTCAACTTAATGGTTCATTATATAATCATGTGAGCATCACCAATGATATATCTTAAAAAGCAACTGAAAAGCCATGTGTACAAAATCGATGTATACTCTAGAAAGTGGTTCTCATATCACTATGTAAATTGTTGTATGCTACTTCAACAAAATTATAAGATAAATTGTAATACACATCATATATGCACCATAACAATTGCCATACAACTAATTTGTTTTAGGATACATGTGGCATTCTAGGGGTAAATTCCATATGATGTGTATATCAATATATTAGGTGTTGGTAAGTTGTGAGTATCTAAGAAATGATAAGGAATATCCATACATCATGATCATGTAATGTGATTATAAATTGTGTCTATAATTTTCATAAAATGTATAAATGATTTGTTTAAAAAAAATCAACACAACCAACACTAAACAATGCTCATGATGTGGAATGTCATTGGCGAAACCAAAATGATGGTCACATGTCCCATTTCTATGGTAATGGTGATCATATATATGTTGTAGCGACACTTGATGAGTAATTAAATAAATCTCAGAGTGTGACTCATTGTGCCATATTTTTTTAAAGCATGATTTATTTTCCTAGTTTTTACTAATTTGTTAACATATTTTATTCATTTGGAAAGCTAATTAATGATGCTTTAAGTAATTAGGACCTAATGAGAGATCATCTTCACATCTTCACTGAAATATATTTGGTAATTGTAGTCACTATATGGACCGCACATGCATTCTACTTAAGAAAAATTGAAATATAAACTATAATACACATCTTATATTTTCCATAACAATTGTCATACAACTTATTTACTTCTAGATACATATGAAATACTTCAGGTAAATGCCATATTATGTGTATACCAATATAGTAGGTTTTGGGGTAGAATGGAGAGCGCTAGCGAACTTTCCCTTGCCCTAGGGTTTCAATACCCAAACGTTGCCACCGCTAACTGGATCGCGCCGACCTGGTGCTGCTGCCATGGATTCGAATGCATAGAGGAATTTGCGGGGAGAAGGAATGGTTTTTTTCTCATTCGCAGCCATGTAAAGAACAAGATGGTATCTAGAGCTTGGGGACGATTTCCCGCGGGGGTATTTTCTTGGGCCCCCTACAGACCTGCTGGGCGAACGACCTATGCAAGAAGTTGTACATTATTCTATGACTGTGTGCCATTGCAGGAATGGTGCACTTTACAACATGTGACAGTTACGGCAACCATAGCTCCATAGCCGACTATCTGCGAGGTGGCACGAAGATGCGGTCGGGCCTTTACTTTTTTTGGCCGCCGACTCATTTTTTTCCATGCCTTTTCCCGCAGATTTATTCCCATGTCTACTTCTACACTAGGCTTCCACATGCAGAATAAATTTTGCCAGGATCTGGAGCTAGCTCTGAACCCCAGTGAACTCACTGAACCAACTTCAATTCCTCACTCTGGTAGCCGGAATCCTTCTCATCCCCAGCAAACAACTTTTCAGATTCAAATAATTCTTCTGACGGGAAAAACCCTGCTCCTTGGGGTCCAGCCCTCTTCTACAGTGCGCCATCTCTCAAAGATCCTCAAACAAAGGCTGGGAATCCCTTCCTCCCTTCTGCGGTTACTCTTTGCAGGTAAGCATCTTGACAACAATCTGCCTCTTTATTTTTACAAGATTGAAATAAATTCCACAGTGATCCTATCACTTTGGCTAAGGGGAGGTTCCGTGGGGCAATCCTCCGCCTCCAAAGGTTTTTCCTATAAAGATGTGGTTCATGCTCAACCTGCCAAGAAGTCTGCCCAACCAGCTGAAGCTCCCAAACCTTTCTTGGTGGAAAAAATGGAGGAAACCCCTGCCATTGAAATCACTCATCCATCTCTGGATGATCAATACCAGACATTTGCATAAACAACCATCATTTGTAGATTTAATGGACTATGGCCCCGTACTACCGATCTATACCAGTGGATCCACTCCAATTGGACCAGCAACAGCAAAGTATTCTTATGTTCGAAAGGCTTCTTTATTGTAGCCTTTTCCTTCAATGAAGATTACCAGAAAGCCTTAACGGGAGGCCCTTGGTTCTGGGGATCAGCTGGACTTTTTCTCACCCCCTGGTTCCTAGACTTCGACCCCTCTACTGCTGTCATCACCAAGCTTCCTATCTGGGTCAGGCTTCCAAATCTCTCTGCGCATCTTTGGCATTTTGTTGTCTTTCAAGCAATTGGGGACACATTAGGCAGCTTCCTGGCAACAGATACATCGAGGGGGGAGAAAGGAATATATACCTTTGGCAGAATTTGCGCAGAAATTGATATTAGCAAAGGGCTACCAGATCAGATCATCCTTAAAATTGGGGACTTCCATTGGACGCAAACTTTGGACTATGAGAACACAACCTTTAGGTGTCACCATTGCCATCAGACGGGGCATCTCCAAAACACATGTGCATCGTTCCTCGACAAAAAGAAGAACCTCAATCGCAAATCCAAATCCAAGAGCTAGAAACCTTGTGATAGACCCCCTATGGATGACATAGAGTCCTCTAGCTGCGAGTGAAAGGATGCGAAATGGAAAGAGTAGGAGAATTTGGAGCATACGAAGGACCCACCCTCGTAGCCCAAGGATCTGCGTCTTTGATCTTGTAGAAACGCTCTCATGAGTCTTCTTCTTCATATTAGAACAAGGAGACTCCTCCTTTAGCACAAAAACGGCTGCAAGTGGTTAGTCCAGCCAGATCGGAATGGTTGGGTCAAAGTCGGTAAAAGGGAAAAAAATATCGGTCAGGAGATTACGCAGTACAGGTAGACTCCTTTGTCTAACTCATTCTTTTTTGTTCTCTTTGTTATCTTTTTCTTATGCCGTAGATGCTCTATGGGACCGAGGTTGATACTATATGTTCCGGCTCCCTTGCTATTTAGCTTTGCCTTTCTATAGAAATACGATTGTACCATATTTTGTTTCTTAATAGATTTAGTCTTATTCGAGAAAAAATATGTCTATATTAGTAGGTGTTGGTAAGCTATGAGGATCTAAGAAATGATAGGGTATCCACACATTAGTGCCCTGGTGAATTTTTTTCATAATTTTCTATTTGTTGTAATTTTGTTGCCTGGATTTGTTATAGATTTCAAATAATACAATTATCTACCAATTGTTCTTTATAAAGAAGAAGTACAATAAATAGTCACCTAAAAGTGAGCCATGTGAAAATATTGGTAACATGAGTAACCTGGTAAGCTGTAAATGAAAAGTGAATAACCTCCACTCACCAACAAGTGGCAGGCAGGGTTGGAATTTGGATTTCTCTTTACCCGTCACACACAGTCTGAAACAGTTCATTTGAAAAATCCCGCGCAGGGGAACCAGAGAATTGTAGTACTGGAGACCATATCGAAGCAAAAAAAACATATGCATTTTCAGAAACAGCAAGAAACACATGAACAGGCCCGTGAGAATGGGCAGAAATAGAGCAAAAAACCAGAGTGAAGAGGAGGAACTATTCATCGGGATCAGGTTCGTAGACAACTCTGCACCAGAATTCATCTGGTTCCCCGTCAGAATTATACAGGTCAACAACAGAATGGATCACCTTCCCGTGAGGAGGAGGAGTAATATGCGCCTCGCTCGCTTGCACTGCGTCCTGCCTCTCAGTAGGTTGACCCACCGCTTCCTTGTTCGCCTGGTCCTGCGTGGCCTTGCCCATCTGACCCTGCACGTTCGCACTATCAGGGTGCTTCAGCCCAACAAACTGCGCCGAATCCTGAGCCGCCGAGAGGCTGCATTCCGCCGGGCGAGAACTGGGAACAATTTCCTGAGGCTCTTCACGAAAGATGACCGTAATTGAGGCAGTCACGCTGGGTTGATTGAGAGTGTTGTTAAAGGAAAAATGCGCGGTGTGGGTTTGAGCAGGAGGAGCGGAAGGAGTGGGGGAAGCAAGGCGACGGCCCGAGCGGAGAAGGCGCCCTCTAGGTTGACTGTCAGAGTGGGAGATAGACGCAGAGGAGGTGCCAGAGGTGGAGGGAGAGCGTCGAATTTGGCGCCTCGTGGAGCCTCTTTGGCAGCGCATTCTCTGCTTGAGGCACGACATAGTCGCACTTGAGACAACAGGGAAAGGAGGCAAAAGATGGACAAAAGACTGAGGTGAGAGGGGCAATAGGGCGACAGAAGCAAGCTTGCAGGAACCATCGTGGGAGAAGTGGAGATTTTCTCCAAAATCCAAACAACAACTGAGACAGCTCCTCTTACCAGTTACAGTGCGAACATTAGAAAGCCCTGCTCCTGGAGCGCACCACAGATTCACAAGCGGGGGAATTTTGTTCAAACCAGAGGGACGTTCCATAATAACAACCCAGTCTACCGTGCAACTGTGAATCGACTGCAATAAACCACCATAATTATGAACTGGAGGCTGAGTCATGTCGCGGCATGCGAATGTGTATCGAGGAGCGGGACTATGGTTTATTCGACCACCAGGAGTAAATGGCATTAAATGCCGATCAGTCGACATTAAGAGCACTCTTGCGGGTGGGCCAGTGGCTTCCCCTTATGCCACACCCCCATCCCATCACGTTAAACACTACCAACTTCACCCGCATCCGGGTTCTCATGTATGAAAGTTGATGTACCATTGAAAGTTTAATAATTCTATTGAAAGTTTAATAACTATAATAACTATATGTATATATGTATATATATATATATATTTTTAATTTAATGATTAATAATAATTAAATTAAAATTCTTAAAAGACAAAATAAAAGCCTAATAATCATGAACTATTATGATAATTTAAAAATATAGAACTCGGGCTGAACATAGTTACAAAGATACCAAGAAAAGAAGAGTGCATGTGCATGATAACCTCTTTCTTGACAACCTATGAATGCCATTCTCAATGAAGACTCAAGAATCAACTGGATTGGATTGTGTATCAAAATAGTAGGAATGAATCAAAGTTCAATGAATGAATAACTTGATCGAGAAAATTTATAGGGAAAGGTAACTTGACTATCAATCTACTAAACCTCACTTCCATGATTAAAAAAACACCCCCACCTTCTCAGTGGTCCCATCATGGTCCACCTATAGAAAAACAACCAAAAAATATTATTTTTTATATATTTTTGCATGGCCATTGGACAATGATTTACTATGGTTTTCCTACTAAATTCCAATGGATGATTATTCAAAAATATTGAGAATTAGTTTAGTCTCAAGGCATAGCCAAGAGTCTTATTGGATAATTATAGATTACCTCTCCATTGGATGATTGTACATTTTTCATCTACTTTTTCACGTGAATTTCAGTTGATGCTAGATCTTTGCCTTCTATTTCTTTAGTGAAGCTAAGAGTTAACTTTGATATTACATTAATAACTATACTTGCATGAATATCCATGCTTTTATACTTCCCCACTATGGTCAATGTTGATGTATGGCCTTGGCCCATTGATCTTACAATTAACTCACTATTCATATTCAATTTTCTCCATTTCAGCCCAATAAAATAAGGAAAACAGAAAATGAAGTCCTGATTTATCTTTCCAGTGCTCCTACATAATACAAATACTCTTGAAAACCAATTAATATATAAATTGTCATCATTCACGCTAAAATCAGTTTGAATTTTTATAATGAATCTACTTACAATTAATAGATTACATTGCTCACAGAAAAATAGATAATTTAGAACTATGATTTCACAATAATAAATTATCGGGCTCCCACAGGGCGATGAACTTGGTCGGATGTGACCCTTCTGCAGCAGCTCCTGAATCTGCCTCTTGATTTCATCGTTCTCCAGAACAGAGCACCGATAGATCGGTCCGTTGGGTAGCGGCGCACCTGGGGTCAAATCAATCGGGTGCTTGACTTGACAGTGTAGAGGAACCCTTGTGGGTGAGGTGAAAATGTCCCCGTACTCCTCCACAACCTTATCCATTTGTTGTTGTCGTGTAGAGGAGCCTTTTCTGGAGGTCGTGGCCATAGTCTTCTTCTTTCCCTGGGGGCAGATCATCAGGAAAACAAATTTCCTGGTTTGGGAAATGAGCTTACTACATTGTTTTGCAGTAACCAAAGAGATAGTAGCAGGAGGTGGTACCTCTGGTATCCTGTACAACTTATTTCCCAAAGTAACAATAACAGCACAAGGCCGAGACTCATACACCGCATGACGCTTCCACAAGTATGGTTGTCCTAATAATACATCAGAAACATCAATAGGAACAGCGTCACATAATACCTCATCCATGAAGGGCTTGATGCTATAGGGAAGGCGGCACTGCTGGCTGACGCGGAGATCTTGTATGGATGTGGGTGAGCTGTGGTCGGAAAGCCCAACCGCTTCACGGCATCTGCCGAAATGAGGTTCTTTTGGCTCCCATTGTCGACAATGAACTGTACCGGGGAGCCCTTTACCCACATCTGGGAGTGGAAGAGATGTTCCTCCTTCTGGATCTTTGTAGTGGCAACAGTGGCATTGGGCTCCGCATCAATAATTTGTTTCCCTTTTTCATTCCCCTTGTCAGGTTTTGATTTAGAGTCAGAGCATGCATCTGACTCAGAAGCCCGCATCTCGGCCACCAGCGACTGCTTGGCCCGACACTCACTTGTGTTGTGAGTGGAGCTCTTAATATGGAACTCACACCACTTTCCCGTGTCCTTCTTTGGCTTTGCAGTGTTGTTCTTTCCTTGTGGCTTCGACAGGTTGTCTTGAGTCACCGTGCCTTGGCTCTATCCTTTGTTCTGTGGTTTGGGAGCACCTTTCCCTTGCTTTTGATTCACAGATCCAAAGTCTCGCTTCTTCTGTTTGAATTTCTGCTCAATCTTGGTAGCATACCGGTATGCCGTACCAAGCGAGGAGATGTCGAGGAACTCCATTACCTCCTAAATGTATATGTGCAGACAACTGTGATACTTTAGCACCAGATGTTTCTCTGAATCTTTGATACCCAACTTGGTGCGCAGGGTATGGAATAGATTTGTCAGCTCATGCACATCTTGATCCCTTTGTTGCCGTAGCATGGTCCATTGTATGTACTTGTCCTCATAGCTCCCCACGGGATATTATTGTTCCTTGAAAGCGTCTCGGAAAGAATTCCAAGTGGGTACGACTGAGAACAAATAGGGTTCTATCTCGTCCTTTTTCTCACAGTGGCTTTCTCACCAGTCCTTGACATGGGGGGCAACTTTGAGGAGTGCAAAAATAATCTTCTCCCTATCGGAAAAGTCATGAACCGAGAAATATCCTTCTAATAGATTCAACCATCCATCTATGACATCTGCATCTATTTGACCCTCAAATATGGGAATGCCAAAATTTACTTGTACCTTAAAAGGAGTCACACCTCCAGAGTGGCTGTTGGATGTAGATGCGCCACCAGTGGGCAGCCGTTGAAGGATCTGGGCAAAGTTATCCATCATCGCGTTCCTTTGTTTTTCGAGGGCCTCCTTGAGCAATATTTTGATAGGATCTCTTGCTCCCTCATCTTTCTTTTCGTCCCCCATGGGCGTCCGTCGAGGTTTGCAAGGCTGATCTTGCAAAGGTTCCACCAGATTGAGCCCTAACTCCTTATACCCTGACCTCATTGGGGACATGCAAAGAAGGATCGAGAAAAAGCAGACCACTTTGATACCATTGATCCGAATTTATGCAGGAATGCAACAGAATAAACACATAACCATAAATACAAAGATGCAGTGGAAATAACACTTCATTTTATTAATATCAAAGAACTGAAATTTGCTTATAGACAGAATGGAAATAAAACTAGCTAGGGTGCTGGTAGCTATCTCTGAGGAGAGATGAGGCAGCTACAGGCCTCTGAACTGAGTTACAATGAGGCTCGAGGGCCTATTTATTATTGAGAAACAATGGAGAACCCTAAACATCCAAAAACCAAACCCTAGGAGATGAAGTGCCAAAACTATGGGCCCCGTTTGGGTAAATTGGTGTTTCAACTTCCCAGGGACGTAACTTTGGCATACTATCTCTGTTTGACGCACATGATACATCATTAGAAAGATCTATCCGAGGACTACAACTTTCGCCACAAATATAATTTTGGAACAGAATGATACATAATGATATTCGCTAGAAGCGCGATGCCCAAAAAACGTCGTTTAGGGCCTCAAAACGGCTCCAGAAGTTCAGGACCCGAAAAACTGCTAAAAATAGTAAGTTGTGCCGAAACTGAAAAACTGAAAGAGACAATGGTGGGGCCCCAAGTGGAATAGGCGGGTGGCCACCAGTGTCCACTTGGATCATTGAGTGAGCCAAAAAAGTAACTTTCCTTACTTTTTGAGTACAACCTTGCAATTGCGAAGAGGACTAGTGTTGCAAAATTATTGGTAAGTGGAAATTAAAGGGCGTAAGAACGTTTTTGAAAAAATTTCAAACGTCAAAATTAAGTCTTCTATCCTTCCTAGCACCTCATGGAAAATGGGAATCCGCAAATTCTAGTCGTCAAATATGTGCAAAATGCCTTATGACGGGAAAAATGGAGGACTGGTCCTATGCTGCTACATGAGTTAGGGTTTCATGTGGCAACAGGGAACCTTGTATAGTTTTTCAAGGATAGGAAAGGAGAATATTGTCAGTTAATCATCACTTGAAACTTCATCACCATTTTAAAATTGTGTCCTAATTTGAAACAATAAGACTACCCAACTATTTCATTATTTAATTTTGATTGTGTAATACAAAAAAATATCCTAGATAACTTAAAGAATGTAAGCACTTTTGCAAAAATTTAGTGGAGAGAACCTTCAATTACATTTATTTTGAAGTTCCACTTGCATTTTAAGCCATTTTAATTAGTCTTTCATGGCTATCTAGTAAAAATTTTAACCTCTTGTAGAAATTTGTTTGTCACTTGTATTAGAAATGCAAAAATCAAATGTAAATAAAAATGATTTGAAATGCTAAAATTCAAATGCGCGCTACATAAAAATGATTTTTTTAAAAACTACATTAACGTCTGATATCACGTGCGCATTCGCCTTCAGCTCTTGCAGAGAAGCATTCGCCCTCAGAATTCGCCCTTAGCTCTTGCAGAACAGCATTCGCCCTTAGCTCTTGCAGAACAGCATTCACCCTCAGTTCTTGCAAAATGGTAAGTTCTTACTGCAGGCCCTTCCTCCTATAGTAGGGTTGACCCTATTTGGGTTTTTTTGGAGCCTCTGAGAATACAAAGGTTGTGATTGATTACGAGGCACTGCCTATATTTGTGGAACTTCTTACCTCTGGGAATGATAATGTTCGAGAACAGGTAGCACGTTCATTTTAGAAGCATAAAATTATTCTTCCCAACTATCTTTATACGTCTGTAATTTTGGAATTTGATTTAAAAAACTACTACCCAACTTTGAGTTCAACTAGTGTTCGTGTAAGGCTGTTTGGGCAACTTTGAGTTCAACTGGTGTTCGTGTAAGGCTGTTTGGGCTTTGGGAAATATTGCTGGAGACTCTGCATCATTTAGGGATCTTGCCCTCAGTCATGGAGCTCCGAGGCAGGTGCTTGCCTAGTTGAATGATACTGCTAGAATTTCAATGATACGAAATGGTACATGGGCTCTATCAAATTTTTGCCGTGGTAAACCCCAACCACTATTCGAACAGGTAAGCAGAATCCATTTTCCGCCTTTGCTTCTTAGTTCGCAGATACTGTGGATTTTTTTTATAGATCTTGGTGCTTGGTAGATTTGGACGTAATATGGACCTAGGCGCTTGTTCATTACAATGACTCCGTCATCAGGTTTTAGAAAATGCTCAGAAATTTGGGTTTCACAAGGGGATTACCCTTGCTTGCAATTATCGATTATCAATCACATTAAAAAAAAGTCTTTCGTAGCATTGCTGAGCTCTTTGTAGGTGAATTTCCGAGGCAATTTCACAATATCTGAACTAAATTTTTCTGTCCTTTTCAATACTCTGTGCTTGTAACAGAACCAGACAAACAATCTAGTGGCCAATGCAACAACAACAACACCTCTTGTTGCAATGCCTGCAATTCACCCTCTCTGCACGCATGAATGACTATGGCACCCTCTTTTGTGAATAGGTACTGGAGTTGAAGGTACTGGTTTCCATTAGGATCGTGGAATTCAACATCCAAAATAGTATCAAATTCCACTGCAATAGTATTCCCCAGCGAGGGCAACAGTTCATTGAGACCTATTGGACTCATCACCCCAAATAGCCTCCAGGGCTACCCAGAGTGTGATCATCTGGAGCAATAACAAATGCTCATCCATCCCCAATTGAAACAAGAACAGGACCCACATTGGTTACAGAAAAAGAGAAACACGTTTTGAAAGAAGAAGAAACTTTTGTATTAGGGTCTAGAAATCTAACTGGTCTATTGTACAATGCCCTACCTACACTTCAAATTGGTACTCCCAACTCCATGCTAAGGCTCACTGTGCCATTCTTCAGATGAGCATCTTAACTTGAAGTTTGATTCCAAAAAACCCAAGTCCCCTATTCTATGCCCAAGACCTCTGTTACAACGAGTAGAGTTCTGAGCGAAATACTTCACAATAGGAAGCAAAAGAAACATCGCAAAATTGCTCCGCTTTAGACTGATAATTTTCTGTGTGAAAATTCAACTGCGGACAGTAAAAACATAATATCAAACACAACCAATCGACAATGGAATTTGAACATGAGGATTTATAACCACAGAAAACCCTCTCCAGGTTAAAAGAATTCTGGAATGGCTTTAAGATTCTAATAATGAGCGCTTACAACACCATAGCAATTACTGTCACAATGAAATCTGCTGGAAGCAAAGCCCTTGTACAGTTTCTACATTTCCACAGTGGAAGCAAGAATCTTGCTATCTCTCATGATCTGGTTCTGTGGTCAAATCCTTTGCTATGGCTGTCTTGTTCTGCTAAACGTGGATCTATCTTAGCTTTGGCTCTGGTTCTCATTTAGGATCGTGGCTATCTGATCTTGTTGTGGCTTTGACTATACAAACTTGTTCAATAGGAAAATGTTGACTCTGCTATATATAGGAGCTTCAATGGGTGCTCTCAAACACTTTTTGGGGCAGCTTTGTTTTGTCTCTGATTCAAGGCAGAACTATGTTGGCCTTGGTTTTTTAGTCCTTGGAACTTAGTTCTCTCATATTTTCCATCCTATCCCCAGTTTGCTACTGAGAAAGACATAACTTCACGATATCAAAATTGACTATTTTTGGCCATTTATCTTTAGTAATGGTACAGCCTTAATTTGGTGCATTCGTACAGTATCTGAAGAGCACTCTCAAGCTGTTATTCAGTATTTTAGCATAACTACTACATTTAATTGCCATGCTCTAATATTTATATCAACCATAAGCATTCTTAAGGTAGTTCCACATTTGTGAAGCAGAAGGAATGCTTCTGACAACTTCTTATCATAGTGGTACAATTCTGTTCGTAGTTTATCTTTTATAAACCTCCAATTTTCCAAACGTAGTAGAGACTACAGTTTGCATCTGAAATTTTGGAAAAATCTGTTTAGTATTCTACAGAAAATGCATTAAGAATAAAAAAATCCCACAATTTGTAAAAAGCCCACAATTTTGTAAAAAGCCCACATTTTGTTAAAAGCTCACAATTTGTAAAATGCCCACTTTTATTTTCTTTTTGCTTATATATTGAGCTCCCATTGAGTTCAACAAATCTTGTGTTTTCTACACCATTGAGAGAGATTTATTGTTTTCTTTATAGGATAATTTGCATCAATGGAAGAAAACATTGGAGCTGGAAAAACAATTCAAAAGGGTGAAAGGGGTGATGGCGGAGTTTATTGCCCTTGTAAAAAATGTTGTATGAGAAATAATGTTAGAGTTTTAATAGCAACAACAACAGTGCATTGTAGGAAATATGGGCACATTGATGGTGGATCGAATGAATATCGTCCCGTGGTAATTAATTATCTATCTTCATTTTGATTATATCGTAAAATTTTATATTATTTTAATATTTTTTATATGCCCACTAATGTTTAATTATTAATGTTTGTAATTTTCATAAAGGCACAGTTGCCCCCCAACCTTTTGCAGATGATCAACCAACTTCCACAGCAAAATAGTAGTAGATTAGATGATGTTGCACCGGTACAAGAGAATATTGCAGCAAATATTAGTATTGGAAATGATGTTGTACAAGGTGAAGAACATGAAGCGAATGATGAAGGTAATTTTAATGATCCCATGGAGGTAGATCATGATGACAGTAATGAGACAGTTCACATTAATGATGGGACAAATCAATGCTCCAAGACTTGTATGGTGAGTCAGATGATGATGGTGGAGATAGCAGTGACGGTATTTATGATGTACCTTTGATTGAAAGGTCAAGTGAACGACTTTTTGAACACTCAAATGCAACTCTTCTCTCTGCTACATTGTTGCTGGTGAACTTAAAGGTTATGAATAATTTGTCGAACAGATGTATGACACAACTCTTAAGGTATGCAATATGTATATATGATCACATATATGTAAATGTTGATTATTTTCCCTTTTTTTTAATTGTAATAAATGTGTAAAATAATAACTTATATATAAGTTATTATTTTACACATTTATTACAACTAAAAAAAGGGAAAATAATCAACATTTACATATATGTGATCATATATACATATTGCATACCCTAGGAGTTGTGTCATACATCTGTTCGACAAATTATTCATAACCTTTAAGTTCACCAGCTCTCTGCTATTGTTGCTGGTGAGCTTAAAGGTTATGAATAATTTGTCGAACAGATGTATGACACAACTCCTAAGATATGCAATATGTATATATGATCACATATATGTAAATGTTGATTATTTTCCATTTTTTTTAATTGTAATAAATGTGTAAAATAATAAGTTATATATATATATCATAGTTATCAAAACCGGCCAGTCAGGACAGCTGCCGGTTGGAACCGGTCTTGCAACCCGGTCAATAGCCTATTCTCACCTGTTTTGGCCGGTTAACCGGACCTAACCGGCCGGTTAAGTAAGGAACCGGCCAGTTTATGCATAAAACGGTCAGTTCCGTACTTAACCGGCCGGTTAGGTGCTCCTCCATGAGTTGCAAATTCCTCAGTGTCTCCTCCATGAGCTGCAAATTCCTCTATTATACTAGCAACAAACTTGTCTAATAACTCATACTCAACACCTTATAGTAGCAACAATACACATGATGACTGATAAATACAAGGATGGCAAGCATAAAATCCCTGGCAGCATGTAACTCATCAAGTGTACTTGATGAAAATTTCTGTTCTCAAAACAATCAGCAGCAACCTTATTTCACACTCAGCTAGGAACTGTCAGACACTCTCTCTCTGCTCACACATAGCAGCAGCATAAATACAAAACCTTTCACACAACATACAAGCAATTTGATCATGGCATCAAGACTGATGCAAATGGTCTGACGCCACTCAAGGGACAACAACATACAACCTAATGAAAATGTGACTAGCAATAATAAATTGACCACTAGAAAATTCCCGCTTGGAAATGCACTAAACTGGCTACTGAGTTTTCTGGGTTTTAATGAATCTTTTCAGTGATGAATTTTGTCAAACACATTGTGAGCAGACTATTGAAGTTGTAATGCTCTCTCAAATTGTTACAAATAGCACTAATAGTGGGTTTCATAAACCAATTCAATACCTCTAAGTGTTGTAGATGTTTTTCTAGAAATTTATTGGCAAGCAAACATAGATAATGAAGAATACAATATCTTCAAAATGCTGGTCTGATATATATATATATATATATATATATATACTGAACCCAGAATTGTCTTTAAGGCTGATACAATGAATTGACAACAGATCTGAGCAGGGACAGATTGTATATTATAATATTAACTCAGCAATAAAACACGGTGAATAATATAAGAGAAACCTGATACATTACTTCAACAAGTTTTCTTATGTATTTTTCGATGATATGTATTGCATTTGCTGCCATTTTGATATATTCACCTTTGCATGGTATATAAATGAGCAAAATTTTCATATTTTGTCTCTATTGGCTTGGAATCATGGTTGCAAATCTTAAAAATAGTTTTTATTTATTTATTTATTTTTCATTTTATTAAAAAATAATTATTTAATGTATTTTTTTTTAAACCGGTTCATTGAGATCTGATCGCTACCGGTTAGATCGGTTCCCGTTCAAAACCCGGTTCATTAGCTCCACCGATCCGGTCACCAGTTCTGGTCTTAATAACTATTATATATATATATATATATATTATTAATAATCTTTACAAGACACTACTTTTTGTTTCTGTTGTAGATTGTTGGGTGAATATTTGCTACCATCGCCAAATACTTTACCTCGAACATATCGAGATCTACGTGCTATTATGAAACACTTTGGAATGGAATATAACACTATATATGCATGTCCTAAATATCATATTATATATTATGGAGAACATGCGTTGAAAACAGAATGTCCGAAATGTGGTACCAGTAGATATCGAACAGATCAACTAACCAACAAGGTGCCTCAAAAGGTTCTTCGTCATATTCCCATAATTCCACGTTTGCAGCGAATGTTCAGGTGTAACAGCATAGCACAGTTTATGGATTACCATTCAAAGAATAGAAGTGGAGATGGTGTTCTTCGAATGCATGCAGATGGTTCTGCATTTAGAGAAATCGAGGAAAAATATGTAGATTTTAAAAATGAACCTCGTAATGTCAGGCTTTCATTGGCAGCTGATGGTGTTAATCCATTCGGAGAGCTTAGGTCTACTTACTCAGTGTGGATTATTTTCGTTATCAACAATAACATTCCTCCTTGGATGTCAATAAAGAGGGAGCACATAATGTTGGCTATGATTATTCCAGGTATTTGATACATTATCTCTTTGAATGTAACATTTTCATTTCTCTCGTTGTTTGAATAAATATATATTTTATTTATTTACTTACTTATATATACATATATCATGGGAGTAATTATTATGTTCCGTAATTTTGAACAATTAGGTAAGTACTAGGTCAAAGATATGAATGTATATATTGAGCCTCTTATCAATGAGCTAATACAGTTATGGCATGGCATCACTATGTATGACATCACTAAGCCAATCAAGCAGAAGAGATTTCAATGTCGTGGAATGCTTGTATGGACAATTCATGATGCCCCATGACTAACACATGTTTGTGGTATGTAATATTTCATTGCACTTTAATATGATACATAATTATCTAAATTAGATATACCATATTGCATGTTTTAAAAATGATCTCATAGTATATTAATTGTTATTGATCCATCTATTGCAAGTCTTCAAACAAAGGGTAGATTTGCATGTCCAGTTTGTGGCCCTAAGATGAAGTATCGTCATTCACCGGACTTAAAAAAGATGGTGTTTTATGAGTTTAGGAACTTCCTCCCTAGGAACCATAAGTATCGTACTACTGAAAAACATATTTTCAATGATAAAGAAGAAACTAGATTAAAACCACGAAGAATGACACCTCAGTTGTGGATGTTGGAATATAACAGAATTAATAATCGTTGAGCAGCTGGTACATAATGTGTGTGTGTGTATATATATATATATATATATATATATATATATATAATTTGTTTATGTAATGTTTGGAATTTTTGTTTTAACTAATGAATTTATTTTATTGTATTTTATAATTAATATTGTTCTGATTTATTTTATTCTTTGATATCAAGGTCATCATCGCCGTGAAGGTACTAATATTGTACTTCCACCTGGAATGAAATGTTATCCTTCTCAATTCGCGAGGTTGCCCTACTATGAGGACCTAAAAATAGCTCATTTGTTTGATACAATGCATGTCGGGAAGAATGTGACAGAAATGTTATGGCGAACCATAGATAGTGCACATGAGAGAGATAAAATTGACAAAATTTGTGCTGACATTGAGAAATCAAATCATGCAATGAAAAGTGTGATCGACGGATCAAATAACAATGAAGGTCGAAATTATAATAATATTCCATGGTTATTAACAGAACAACAAAGCAATGATGTAAAAGAGGTCGTTAGAAGAATTAAATTTCCAACAGGTTTTGCTTTAAACATAAATAATATCTTAACGAAGAAAGGTGACTTCAGTGGGGTGAAAACACATGATTGGCATACCTTTGTTAAGGTAATTTTTTTGGTATACGTTTTTGTTTTTTATTTCTTGAATACATATTTTAAATTTTCCTTTTTTCTGTTTAATTTGGAAACCAATAACGATTCATTTTTTATTGTTATAGTATGTTCTACATGTATCTCTCCCAAATGACTTCGACAACAATGTCAAACAAGTTATATATGGTCTTAGTAAATACATGAGGTAAGTAGTTTTGATTTATACGCAAAATCTAATTGCTACAATTTATTTTTTTACTTGATGAAATGATGTATTAATTTACTTGTAATGAAATATATATTATGTTTCATTGAAATAACCTTGCGTAATGATTTGCAGATGGTTGTCATTGAAAGAAATCCATCAAGATGAAATAAAATATTGGAAGAGAGAAATTCCTCGGCTAATGTGTGAAATGCAAAAGTATCTACCTCTAACATTTTTCAATGCACAAGAACACTACTTGATACACCAAGTTGAGGAGATTGAAATGTGTGGACCAGTACACACAAGGTCAATGTGGATGGTCGAGAGGCACTTGAAATCCTTGAAGGCTTTGGTTAAACAAAGAGCACGACCTGAGGGTTCTATGGTGGAGGGATATGTGGTATATCAATCCATGGTGTATATTAGTCATTATCTTCCTAAATTAGCTGCGCCAGTCATGAAGGCGGTGGATTGCATTTAGGATGTGAACTCCATCAAAAAATTTGAAGAGGAGCACCTGTTGGGAAAAGGTAGAATGAAGAAAGTGAGAGGTAAAAGATTTATTATGTATAATACATATAATGTTTCATTTTTTTACATCATGTATATGATCATTATATTCATTTAGGTCTTATTCTTTCATAGTTTATTAATTAATATAAATTACCATGGTTATAAGTAATATTTATTAATATTGGTGAATTATTGTTTTTTTATTCAGGTGCTCAAGATTATGAGGCACTACTTTTATACATTGCAAACAATCTTGAGTGGATGAGTGAATGGATTGAAACATGTAAAGCACGTAAAGACGGTAGGTTATCATGGCAACTACTGTCTGAATTGATTAGAGAAGAGTATCATAGTGGAGATGGGAACATTACGGACAGGGAAATCGATTTAGCATATGGTTTGAAAGATAGAAAGGTAAGAAATTAATTCACCTATTTATAATGTGACAAGAAGTTTGATTTTTCAGTTAATTTTCATGTTGTGTAAATTATATGTTTAATTATTAATTGAGAATGCATCTTTTTCATGTTTGGCATATTGCAGTTGAAACACCACAAGGCTATGTGGTGCAATGGTCGTCAATTTCGCGTTAAACGGTTGGATGATAACAGGAAAAATTATGATAGTGGGATAACTGCAGTATTCCAGGTCACTAATGTTTCCTCTAGGAGTGACAGACATCCTCGAGAATCTGAAAATAGATATTATGGGTTCTTAGATGATATAGTTGAGTGTGACTTTAATTCCTTCAAAATAGTTTTGTTCGACGTCAAATGGTATAGGCTACGAATGAATGTGCGTGATGATGATAGAACACTTATTCAACATGACAATGGATTTCCAATGGTTAAAACATCGCAGTTTGAAGTAGGAAAAGATCGCTATGTTTTTCCAAGCCAATGAGAACAAGTTTTTTACTCAGAGGTTCCAGGTGAGAAGGAATGGTCATTTGCTATTAGATATGATCCAAGAGGAAGGCCAGTAGAGTATACTGTAGAGGAAGAAGATGATATTAATCATGAAGAAGATGATGCAGTGGTAGATGAGTAGGAAGATGCATGGACAGATGAAGAAGATATCTTAGAAGATGAACCAGGCATAGGAGATGAGGCAACAATTATTGATGATGATGTCGATGAGGATATTATTGAAAATGACATAATTGATGATGATAATGACATGGTCGATCATTTCAACACCGTTTCTGAATCAGATGTTGATATAGATGTCGATCAGTTGGATGAAGATCAAGAAGATATAGAAGAAGAATATTGATACAGATGTTATGTTCGAGTATGAGCTGGTATGTTATAACTTTATATTTTAATATGTAGGAATTATTTTCTGTCGGGAAAAATACTGAGAGGGGGGGTGAATCAATATTTAGGGCTGACTGAAAACTTTTCACCAGAGATATTATTATGTTGTTAATTCTTTACTTAGATTATTGCATCATTCTTTTAGTAAACATGTGAAAAGAAATAACAGAATAAGCCATTACACAAAAGGAACACATATGAACACCAGTATTTAAGGTGGAAACCCAATTTGGGAGAAAACCACCGCTGCTGTCATCTCAGTCTTCAATATTTATTATAAAGAAAACATCTTACAATTTTGTGCTAGTGCAGACTCATACCAACACGCAAGCACCAACCTGCAGAAGGCTTCAACCTTCTCTCGTTCTCCAGCCTCTCTTGGAAGGGAGCTTCGACCCCCTGATTTAACACCAGCTTGAACTGGCAGAAAGCTTCCACTTCTATGCAGAAGACTTCAACCCTCAGATCCACCGAATTTCTTCAATTTCTTCATCAAACTTGCATCAGATCTTTATTATTTCTTTGCTGATATTCCTAGAGCTTTTTCATTTCCTCAATCAACTCCATAGGTGCATCATGGATTCAGCGTTATCAGACAACAGAGTTCGATCATGCAGATCTCATAAAGAGATTTTTATTTACAATGCCTCTGCATGCACACCTCATACTATGATTCTCATCACCTTATATTTTTTTTCAGAAAGAAAAAAACGCTGTTTGAATTAACAGTGCATAGTTCGACATAACATTCCATCAAGGCTGATGAAAAATCCTGATCAAAATAACCTATCCATCTCATGCACAACTTCTAAGGAAGAAGGTGTCAAGACAGAGGATTAAGTTTTGACCAATTAAACATAACAGGGGAAATATCACCCAATACAAATATCGAGTCCATAAAACATCAAGACTCTACCATATCATAAGCCATAGGGACAAGGAATAAGATCTGGCTCGCATGTGGAAATAGACATCCCAAGAAGACAGAGATGAACCGCAAAATTGTAGATATAGATAGTAAGTATGGACCTGTATGCATTAAAAACTAAAAAAAAAACGGAGCCTATATATTCCTACGGCAGAAATCTGTTAGAAAAGTAATTGAGCCCCACATATCAGGTCGGCATCTGATGAAAAGATCCAGGCTCGCATGAACGCACTTGATGCCAATTCAAAAACCTGTAGACAAATACAAGGAAAAACAGGTTCGCTTGATGGATCAGCACATGGGAACAAATCTGTGCAGGCTCGCTTGATGGATCAACAATTGTGTAGAATGGATTTGTAGCTTTTCGGGTAGTTTTCACCTATAGTTTTCGGATCAATATAGTTTTCGCCTTTATTGAAACCATGGGTCAAAACCATTCAATTTCTAATGGTATTATTAAAATTCGAACCAATCCAAATAATACTATAGCCAAGGTAAAGTACCAATAGCGTGCCGCTGATGGTTTCCTTTCTTTTATTTATCAAATTCGTGGAATTTGATAAATAAATATTATTCACAACCTTTGGAAATTAAATATATAATAGAACTTTATAGTAATAACCAGCGCTTTTATCAAAAGGCTTTTAAATAGACCTTTGGTTCCGGCCCCACATACATAATCGACGGCCCAATCAACATAATTTAAAAAACTGGGGCCCATCGCTTACGATCGTTTCCATCCGACGGCGGAGAACACATCGCTCGGCATCAGATGATCTGACGGATATCGTTCGTTGATGATGCACGGATGATAACGCGCGATGGCGCGCCGTACCTTGGGTAAATTTCGCGCATCTATAGCAAATGAACACCGTCCGATGACCCCTTCCCAGATCAACGGTGCTTATCAATATCGCTGGGCATCCTGGGTCGAGCAATAACGCGCGATGGCGCGCAGTGACAAGCGGTTTTGTGGAGTCGTACAAGGACGCGTGTCGCGCGTTCTATGGAATCGCACCCATACCTCTTGAAAACTGCTTGCCCGTCGAAGGTGGTGCGATAGAAACCACAAACCACCTTTACTGTTTTCTCGGTCATGGTTCCGCTCTTCCACGCAGGGTTCCGTCGCGCTTCCGTTTGTTATGTTCCACCTCTTTCCTTCCAGGTTCCGTTCATGATTCCAAAGGGTTAGTCCGTGTTCCACCGAAATTTCAATGCCAAATACTCTGTTTTAGTTCTTTCGCGTTATAACTGGTTTTCTCTCGCTCCTCGTTCCTTTCTCCATGAAAGCCAGTCAGCTCCTTACTAATAACGTAGACCCTTCCATCATATATTTAACGAATATATATAACTCCACTGTCTACCAGTTTGGATACATTGTCAACCGTATTAACATCGGTTCCTCGATCAACATACAGAGCACAGGGTTTCTTACGGATGTCAATTATCCTTCATCGGGATGCATACATATGTTCACACATGAATTAACTCGTCCTTATTTATATCGATTCTCCATTAAATACAGAGCTTTCCATCAAGGACAATCATATAATAGGATACAGGAAACATATTGCCAACATTGTCTTTAAATAATTTACTAATTATGCGGGTTTTTTGCATGTTGTTTATTATTTCAAACCAATAAATAATGGCCTTACTATTGTTTATTATTTCGCAGGATTCATTTGATTCTATGGTCAGGTCTCTGAAAAAACCAATTAAACACTTAAATAGTCAATATTTGGAAGATAGGCTTTACCCCCACCATAAATTGCTGAAAAACCGGCCTTCAGTTCAGCTTGTTGTGCTGAAGACGAGGGTGGATTTGCATGATCAGTTGAATGAAAATGAATCGGATATTCGGGATGCTTTTGAGGGCAGATCCATAAGCCCCATAGATGAAGATCCCATTGCTGCAGAATTTCTGTCTGCGTTGAAGCACAAGTATAGTGTTGTATCGGAATACAAATTAGAGGACAACTATACCAAGTCTAAATCAACTGAATCCAGTTCTAGTGCTCTTGAACTTACCGAATTAAAGCCAGAAGCGTGATTTACAATCTCTAATGGGAACGGGTATGGTAGTTCCAATATTGGATTGGATGTCCGGAGCTCTGCAATAGGCACTGGACCTGATCGTAATGAACCCCAACTAATTCAATGTGATGAAAATATGGACTTTGATGATGATCAGGAAAACAAGCCAGAGCATTTTGGCAATATTGAAGAAACTGAAGAGGTTTCCTGTGATCGATTGAATCAACTCAGCCATAAGACATCTACTGCAGGTTGGTTTGTATCAGAAGGAGAATCGGTTTTTCTTTCCCATGATGATGGATGCTGCTCTTTTCATGATATAGCAAATTCAGAGGTGTGGAGGTTTTAATTATTGTACTTAATTTTGGGGTTTATGGGTGTTATAATTTATACATTTTGGGATTTTTTATTAGAAATAGGGAAAAGCCTAGGGGTTAGATTATTCTCATGGTTTAAATTTCTATATTTGAAATAAAATTCACCAATTTCTATTTAAAAAAATGATTTGCCTAAATATTTGATGTAGTTTAAATAGGATGTAGTTCATTTCAAAAAATGTTGAAATTTTCTAGAAACTATGATTGGGATTTCAAGAATATTTATGCACTCTTTAAATTTTCCCTTAACATAAAGGGCAGTTGATGTATGAGTAATACTCGGTATTGTTTTTTTCCAATCTCCAGGAGAAGGCTGAATATAAAGCTCCATATGGGCTTACCCCAAACATGTGGGGTGATTGCTGGTTGATCAGAGCAGCTGGTTCAGATGGTCGCTCTGGTAAATATGTTGTGGCAGCATCTGCAAGTTGTACATTGGACTCAGGTTTCTGTTCATGGGACTTTTATAATAAAGAAATTATGGCATTCCATACTGAATCAGAGGCCTTCACTTCAATGTCCAGTACCATCTCTCCAGTTTTGGCAGAGAGGGATGTCTCGGGGAGAAATTTTGGCTTTGCAAATGTTGTGCCAGAGAATCAACATTAGTGGTACAGGCCATGTGGGCCTCTTATGGTATCTACTGCCAGTGCCCAAAAGACAGTTAATATTTATGATATTCGTGATGGAGATCTTGTGATTTCAATGTGTTTGTTTTGAAAGTTTAGGTTTCATAGTAAATCATCAATGGGCTCTAAAATAAGGCCACATTGAAATCTTGGATACATGTTTCATGCCAAAATCAGTTGTATCTTCCATAAATACACAATATTGGACCACTCTGTATACATCTGCTTCTTGGACAATATTACATCTCCCTCATTATACAGGTGGTGTTCTTACATGCATACCAAAGGCATTGTTTTGGCAATAATTTTTTAAGTCACTAGATATTGTGGGTACAAGGATCTAGGGTCTCCACATGAAACTGTGTTGCCCGGAGACTCACTCTGCCTGTCCTTAAATTTGTAAACATAGTAGTATGCCAATGCTTCTTTCATTTTGTATGCATAAGACGATTTTTTGTCAAAGTCCATAATTTTTTTTAAGTTTTATCCATCCCAGTTTTGTTGTGAATGCACGGGTTTTTGGCTCAACACATATTTGTTATATCTTTGTACTTTTCCTTTACTAACTATTTGAAATTTCTAGTTATATTTAGAGGTGTCTTTTAAGGGATGAGGGGAATTACTTGGATTTAGTGCTGCCAGGCTTATCATTTATTCTCCAAATGAAGCCCTGTAATCTGTAACACTATATGGGCATGTAGCTCACTTGTTAAAATATAGTTGATGCAATACGTTGTACATGAAGCCTGGAATTGTGTACATTCCTGGAATATATTAATTTGCAGACATGCTTAAAAGAGAGATAGGTTTTGATAAAATCAAAAACCCTGAACATGAAGAAAAAAAAGAGGCAATTATTTTATACAGATAGAACCAAGACACTATCTCCTCATTAATAACAAAACCTCAGTCCAAAAATCATATGTACAAATTCTAGAAGTCAAAAGTTGAAAATTTCTGAAATGGAACCAGGCCCTTTTCAAAAGAATAAATTTAGTAAAAACGAGGGTGAAGAAAGTTATCTTATCAAAATTTCCACATACCGTGTTAGCAAGGAATGACTACGAGTCTTGAGCAGTGAGACTGAGGAATTGCTCCTTTGCTGCAGGTTGCAGTTCTCTTCTCCAACACGATGAAAAGAAAATTCTTAGCTTTGGAGTCTGAAGCTCGAGTCACAACTTGGAAGTTGGTAAGGAAAATTATCAGGGTTGTTGCTAGTTGGCTTGGAGTTCGCAGCCTAATTAATTTTCTTTAATGCATTTCCTTCAATGCTGCGCCAGTTGTCACTGGCCAGCAACCTTTACAATAAAATTTATTAGACCCGTCATGCTACGAGGAAAATTTGACGTGATCACTGATCATTGATTTCTTATTGTGATAACAAACATTGGAGATTTACTGTCCTGTTTTAAAGTTTCATTTTTTTTTTAAAATTGAAACCGCCGTCGGTATACCGACGCCTTGTAAGCGTCACTCTTCTGACGTTTTGAACGATTTCCATTTTCGTCGGTCTTGTGACGTCCGTCGATATTGTGACAGTTCTAGAAACGTCGGAAGAGCGACAGAAAAAAAGAGGTTGGAAGGGCGACGTTCAAAATTTCAGACCACATTTTGTCGGAATTGCGACAGTTCTTCTTGGCGTCGATATTGTGACGCTTCTGGAAAGCGTCGGTCTTGTGACACTTTTGCAATACGTCGGTCTTCTGACACTTTTGTACGGCGTCGGAAATGCGACAATTTAGATACGTCGGAAGAGCGACAGTATAAAGACGTCGGAAGAGTGACGTTCAAAACGTCGGACGACATTTCGTCGGAATGGCGAGACTTTACAAACGTCGGAAGCGCGACGTTAAAAACGTCGGACCAAATTTCGTCGGAATGGCGACATTTTACAAACGTCGGTTTGGGAGGCGTCGGAAGAGCGACGAGTGTTTGGAAGCGACGGGAAGTGTCGGTAGTGCTGTAAGGGCGTCGGAATTGCACGACAAACCACATTTTTCCCGGCCTCGAATTGTCGCTCTTGCGACGACTGTGTGTCGGAATAGCGACGATTTGGCCGTCAGAAATTGCGCCAAATCCTCTAGTGAATGTCTCCATGCAGTGAGACATCATCATCAAAGGTAAATTGTATACATGAATGGACAGATGTGTCCATGCCCTCACTGCGGAGTCCAGTCTCCCTCCATGGTGCATCAACCTCTAAAAATGAGTAAGGGTAATTACTCCTCATAAATCGATGTTGGCTCTTCCCCTTACCTTCTCCTTGTGTCCCCAAGTTTCCACACCTCCTCATCAATGGCACAGATGGATCATGTGTTGTGCCTTGATCTCTATACATTAGATCTTGGGGTACCTCTTGTAATGATGCAAGAATCCCTCCACATGGATTAAGGGCTCCACCTTCCTCTACATGAGGTACTAGATACTTTCTAGTTGTGCCAACGTCGTTGCTCCCATCCTCCTCCTCATGGGTGGGAAACCTCCCAATAATGGGGTCCTCCTTTGGGAAAGAGACCCTCATGTTACCCTGCTCAAGTGTATATGGTGAAAATCTTTCCTCCAGTAAGGTATGGTGTAAGGTCCCGGCCTCCCTTATGGCTATATGAAGTAGAGTGGAACTCCAAGTTTCATCCACCACATGTAGGGTTCTGTTTTGAGTGTGTTCCTCCACATGTGTTTAATGAATCATCCCATCAAATCTCTTTACTAATGCATGAGATAAAACATGTGCATATTTAAAAGGAAAGGATTCAAAACTCCACCAGGTGTAAGCTTTACCTCTCTAGTGCAGCGCTGCAAATGTGGTTGCTTCTTCTTCAGGAATGTTGTGTTGCTACAAAATGGAGTCTAGCCCCTCCACCCAAGCTTTGGCTAAAACTGTAAGTGACCCATCAAAATTTGAGAGAATGGATCTATCATGCTACTGCTTCCTCTCCTTGGTCACTCTTCCTCCTTCTCTCATCTCAGTTATTTCACTGTTGGACATAGGACTACGTTGGTCATCATAGTGTGTGGTTGCATGATCACCCCCACTATGTGCAACTCTAGAGTTTGTCCTGGAATCAAAATCCTTTGGAGATGCTCCATCCATCTCCTCCCTTGTCTCCTTGAGACCTCCATGAATTCTTTGAGTATATTTAGGAAGAAGCCTTGTGAGCTTATCCTCTTCCTTTTCCCAAGAGATGGATTCTCTCTCCTGTTGGTCTTTTTGTCTCCTTTTAGATGAGAATAGGAAGTGCAGGGATCTTCCTTTTCTGTTTGTTCTTCCTCCTTGGGGAGTTTCTTCTTCTTCTCAAAAATGGATGATATCAATCTCATCCTCTTCATCTTATGTTCTCTTTCTTTCTTGGGCTTTGAAAGCCACAGGCTGAGCCAAGAAAGGAGCTCTGATACCACTGTGATGTTCCTTTTTCAAAAATATCACAAGTCTGTGCCAGAGATGGACTGTGGGGGCATTTACTGGATATGTCACCTTCTAAATAAGGGTGAGATTTGGAGGCTTTCTGGCCCTTTGCAGACTCTGTCTACAGATATGTGAAATTCCCTAGTAGGAATGACTATCAATCCAAGCCTGGAAAACACATTTCCCAGGAATGGAGGTGGCAGGATTTGATCCCTGGTCTAGGATCCTTTGAATATATCTATTTAGAGCTTAAATTCAAGAGTGGGCTTAAAACAAATGTCTCTAGGAGCTTAAGACAAATCTCCTTTGCCTGTTTATCTTCAGAAAATGCCCAATGAAGAGGGCTGCATCAACAATGATCATATACTAGCATAACAATGTTATATGAGATAGAAAATGTACATGAGACCATAAATAGTCACTGAATATATGTAGCAACATGAAAATATACAAATACTTGAGGAATCACTCACTCAAGCTGAGCAAAGAACCCCTCAATGGCATGCATATGGAAACATATCAAAATACAACTACATAAGGATACTTGTGGCTAAAACTGCACAGTCAATAGATGGTACTGCTGCATATATAATGTCAACACAAGGATATGGAAGTATAAAGCTCAAATAAATATGGGGGAGAAATATCGCAACCCCTAAAACCAATAATACATCAATCCTTGGAAGGATTGGCTGGAATGTACAAAAAGGCAAAATGCCGGAGTTGCTGCCTCTGAACTGGAATAGCACTGCAACTCAGAAAATGGAAAGAGATGGCTAAAGATGTTGCATACCCTGAATAGATCTCCTCCAATGGGTCTTTCAAGGGAAATGCTGATCCAATCCCTGAAGATCTTTCCCTCCAACTAGTGGTGCAAACCCCACTACAAATCTGCTCAGAAATAATGCAGTCAAAGGAAGGGATGGCGCTGTGAATGATGAGAGGATCTGTGCCTGATGCAACGATATGGAAAATGGATCTAAAATATCCTCTAGTGGCCTCCTAGATGCAAAGAAGCTCTCTCCTCTAAAATCAGAGCTCCGAAAGTGATGCTATGGAAATCTCCACTGCAACCCAGCAACACAATGTTTCCTGCACTGCTGAAAATGTTGTCCTGAAGGGAAATGCGTTGGCCTTGAACCAGAATGTGGAGAAGCTAAAGAAAAAACCTTCAAGAGGCTTAAGGAGGGAATCCTAAACAGGAGTTCCCTTGTGCTAAACATCACAACTATCTCAGTTAAGCAACTGAAGAGATCAAACAATTCGAAATATTCATCAATGAGCAAAATGGTTGTTTCTTCCTTCTTTTATGCCAATGAAGGCTCCTTGGCCATGGACCCCACACATTAGGGTTTCTTCCTCCTTAAGCAATTGCGTTGGCTTCCCAAGCAAGCCACACCTCCATCTATTGCGTAGTTTTACTTGGTCAACATGACCTAGCCTCCTTGCAATTATCCCTTTTCACACATGGGTGTGAAAAACTAGCTCTAATGATGCTTCTCTTTCATTTCATGAGGGATTTTATTAATATTTTATTTATGAATGGGTCTCCTTGCCCATTTTATTCTCCTCCTAGCTGAAATATCCAAAATTAATGTTCCACTTAGCTTTATGCTAATTTGGGAACATTACACCCTACTTTCTTCTTTAGCTCAATAGTATGCCTACCTCCTTCGGTAATTTTCCT
Organism: Pinus albicaulis; assembly: GCA_034641835.2. Classification (NCBI taxonomy): domain Eukaryota; kingdom Viridiplantae; phylum Streptophyta; class Pinopsida; order Pinales; family Pinaceae; genus Pinus; species Pinus albicaulis. The sequence goes on from CM076582.1 coordinate 957,725,594, forward strand.
ATATATACATTCCTTTAATAGTATTATATCATGGTGTAGGTTACTCATGGAGAATCTAGTGTATGGAAAATAACTAAGCTTGATTATATGGAAATTCAAGCTAGTGTCCATTTTAAATTTATATTGCAAGGGGTGGAGTCCCCGTCATTTCAAGACTAAGTAGCGATAGCAAATACATTTAGATATTGAGATACCATCGTGAGGGATGCCAAGGAAATTTATATTAGAGTGATCCTAATGGTTAAGAACATGTTTTTCCTCCTAAAAGGTTACATGTTCAAACTTAGAAGTGGGTAGAGTATGCACACCTTCGTATATTTTTATAGTCAAAATGTTGCATGGAGGTGGGTCGTTTATCCCACAAATAAGGGCATATCATGCACCATTTGGTGAATGAATTGGATGTGATCTTAAATTAGATGACTATATATCAACAAAGAGTAGTGAATTCCTATTGAGATAGAGTATAGATGAATGCAATAAATTTTATATAAGCTCAAAATGGTTTTTTATTCTATGAAATCCTCCACCCAAGCATCATTAACTCCTAAATGTTTCCAAAATGGTTATATTATTATCTATATCATGACCCCAAATTATAAATTTTAATATAAAAATCACCATCTTGAACTTTTAAATATTCTCCAATGTTTGTGTTATTGTATTACTTTAGCAAATAGAGTCCACTCCAAGGATTATCCAATGTTTGTGGTATTGTTTTACTTCAGAAAATAGAGTCTACTCCAAGGATAAAATTTATATCATTGCACTTTAACAAGTCATTGTCCTATAGAGAATAGAAGAGTGAGATAAATTTAATATTTAATCACTTTAACATGCCAAGTATCTCATATATTGGATATATGAGTGATAAAAAAAATCATCACAAGAAATAAAATAAATTATAAATCGATATAAATTTATTTTCAACATTGGTGTGAAAACATTTTTAACATAAAAATAACATTTCATGTATAAATTTAATAACATTAATAATTAATAAATAATAAATAATAATAATAGAATAAACAAATATGAAAGAAATTCAACGAAACATAACATCTGATGTAAAACTTTAATAAAAATACACAATCAAACTTCTAAATATCATTCAATAGTGTGATGCACTACCACTTGAATAAATCAAATGGATTCAAATTAGGCACTATAAAAAAAACGTTGTCTCACACTTGAAAATATGAGTTTCTGAGTTCAATTATCACCTCTCCAAAAATTCTGAGTTTCTGGTTCAATTATCTCAAAAACACTTATTTTAGCCCCAATACACCCTGCATGCTTGTACACATACAATTGTTGCAAGTTGGATAAATGAGCACCTGCAGTGATTAACGTAGGTTTCTCTACTTTGCAAGTGCAATGGTTCTAGAGTTTGGGAAAATTAAAAAATATTTTTGAATTATTAGAGAAATTTTGAGGTCTAAAATGGGCCTCCTAAGGAAAATGTACAAAAAAAACAAACTTTATAATAACCAATAGGATTCAAGATGATGATGTCAACCATGGGGGATGATTCACCATTTTTGGGGTAAAAAATTAAAAATATTAAAAAATAATAAAATAATAAAACTGCTTTTTCAACTTATCTCTCTGAGGTTTTACTCAAATTTCGAGTGGGAGTACTCGTTGGATGAAAAATTTAATTCCTCATCCAAAAAGTATCCATCCTGCATACTTTCAATGGACCTTGCAATCACGTTTTTCATGTATTTCTCATTTTCCGTGTGGCACGGTCCATCGAAAGTATGCAACATGGGTAGTCCTTGAATGAGGAATAAAATTATACATTCAACGAGTGTTGCCACTTGAAATTTGAGTAAACCCATGGGGAGATAGGTTGAAAATACTAGTTGAAAAAGTAGTTTTTTCTTTTTTCCCTCTAAAATTTGAAGATGTAAACTAATATTATTTTATTATTTCCAATATTATATTATAATTTCCTTAGGAGGCCCATTTTTTACCTCAAAATTCCCCTAATGATTCTCCTTCTAGAAGCTTCTAAGGTGGTTTTTACCATTCACCATGGATAGAGATCTTGAATTCTTATATGATCCTACTCTATCAATATTATATTTTATCCCTAGAGCTTATCCTCTTTCATATGTGGATCTCAAGCCTAGATTGGTAAATCCTAAACTACCATTTTTACCCTATAAATTTACTGCATCCCATGGAGTTTGGCTTGGCTTTTCGAGATTACTAGTGCCTTCATGCTACCGCTTTAAGCTTAAGGAAACATCATCAATTTTCATTAGGGTTGAGTGTGAAGTTTTTATTTGTGGCAAGGAAGGAAAAGACAATTGGGGAGCTACAAAATCAACTTATGCATTTGGTCGTAACTCTCTCCTTTATTTATCAATACAAATAACATTATGTTTTCCTGTACTTGTGTCATGTTGATGCTTATGTATTTCAATTTCATGTTGACTCATTGATTGGATACATTGGATTATGACATGTGGATATTGTAGTTCTCTTACATGTTTTAGTAATTTTTGTAGGTTCCATTTAAAGCGTGTGGAGCTATAATTCGAGCTTACAAGGAAAGAGAATAGGAGGACTTGCTATGGATTCAAGATAGGTATCTTTTCTGTATTCTAATCTCTCTAAGGAAAGCATAGATTTTTCTTCCCTTTGTTGTTCTAGATCACACCATTAGATCTAGTGAGTTCATTTTTGTCCATAGAATTGAATTTTCCATATAAAAAATTGGTGACTAGATTGGGGATCGACTATTCCCTTAGTGGTTTCCTTAGCCTTAACATTTTTTCACCTTTCAAATCGAACTAAATTAAGTCATTCAGACAATAATTTAACTTAAGAAAACACATTTTTGAGCTTGGAATGATTTCTTGTGTAATGTTTTGACCAAAGTATCCCCAATGCACTCTCTGTTATGAGACAAAGCAACCCGACGTAGCCTATCCTCTCTAGAAGTGCGATGTTGCATAATGGTGCCTATTCTACACCTACGATGATCTTGTAGAATGAAAAAAATTTCATTCCTTTTCCTTTCTCTTCATTTTTATTTGGTATAAAAAGTTTTTCTTGAGTCTTTCAGTTTTTCCGTGTTTCTAAAAAACCATCATAGTGTTTTCATTTTATTTTATTAGCCTTTGATGAGAGTTTCTTTGTTTTTTTCTTCCTTCTTATCAATTAGGTATTTTGTTAAAATTTGGCTTGGTTGGTGATTGGCTTGAAGAAATTTATATTACGGTCATACTCTATGTGATTTATTTTGTCAATGATCTAGATGCATCTTAGTTTGATTTGCATTTTAAATAAAGAGGAAAGACAAGAAAACAATTCATTATTTTCATTATATATAGGGTTTAAAATTTGAATTGGAGAAGTTTAATTAAAATAACTACTTAGGAATTTTTGTTTGTTGCATTATTCTTTGTCTCTTCCCTCTCACAGATAGATATTCATTGAAAAAAAAATTGTTCTTATTATCATGATAGATTGCATCATATGGAATTCGGGTGAGCGGGTACCGTGAGCCTTGAAACTGAAACATAATTGAATATCCACTTTAAAATTTACTCAATCAAAGGATTATTTGGAACATTAACGAAAAAAATAGATTTCTAGGCTAGAGACGTGTTCCGACATATTTAAACATAGGATGTGTCATCATTTCACATATGTAAGTATATCATATCGTTCTCTAACCTTGGTTATATCGTATGGTGTTGCACATATGAAAAGTATATCGAAATACTTCCTATCATACGTGACACAAGAGAAAATGCTACCAAAAACTGCGATTCCACGTACCTACAGGTATATTTTTGAATTCCCCTATAGGTTGCTATCCTGCCATAGGTAACTGAGTCAGCCACCTTGTCCACTATGATACAATGAACATAAAATTAAGGGATATTTCATACACGTATTGGAAACAATATTTCATAGTTCACAATGACTTGGTAATCCTATTCTGCCTACTTACCCCTTTTTTTTATTTCATTTTTTTAAATTTATAAAATTTATTAAGTCATCGTGGAAGAACACCCTCAAGAAACCCATCATTCACGTAGAATGCAAAGATTTCCTCCTTTACCTCTAATGGCAACACCTAGTCATCGAAAGAATAAAAATACACAAACTAGTGAAACTGGTACTTTGAAATATTCCCCTTCTAGAACTACATCTGAAATCAACCAACCATAATCGTCACTTCCCATAAGTCCTAAACCCGAAATCACATCTTTACCAGGTGGTGAGTCTGATGTAGTCAAAAGTTAATCCCTCAAAACTTCACTACTTGAGGTCATCGAACCTAAATTTATTGATTTAGATACATGAAAACCTAAGGTTATACAATCTAAGGAACCTCAATTAACTAAGCATGTTTCTTAAGGGCCTTCATCCTCTATTCCTATGCCTTTGACTCAACAACCCATATATTTTGGTCCCAATGGAGAAAAATTTCCACCTGGCATATAGTGTGTTGAGAAAATTACTAAAGAAGAGTCTTGACCTTACTCCCCTATCCATTTAATAGGGACTCCTATTTATGAAGCTCATATTTCCCTTACTCCTAATACTCCAATACAAGCTCCTTTCCCTAGCACTCCTCATTTCAAATCACCTTTGAGTTTCCTTCAACCAACTTCTTTGATAAGTCTAATCATAACTAAGTCAAAGAAAGTTTCTCAACCTATATTTGCTATCATGAGTGATTCAATTGAAGTTGCAACTACTTCCATGTTTTCAAATTCATCAGAAACCCATTTTTATGGTGGCCCCTCAGTGCCACCTAGCTACTAGTCATTATCTAGAACCTTTTCTGGTGCATCAAATAGTCCATGGAATTCTCCCTTGGAATCTTCATCTGGAATGTTATCTTATACTTCTTTCATGAGAACCCTAAAACCCATTAAACTTGTTGCACCCCAACCTTATTTGGAGCAACAATATGGGTCATTTGTTAGTTGATTGGGGCATATACAATAGTATACTCCATCCTATTTTGGGTATCCTCCTCCTAGGGGGATGTTACCTCCATATTCTGCTTATCCCCTAATAGGGGGGAACTATTGTTGATATGTATCCATCTCCTGATCAAATGTCACAAGTCGATGCGCCATCCTATACGAGTCCTCCATTTTTGGGAATGGCTTCTAATTCTTGGAATACCATGATGTCTATTCAACCTGGTTTGTTTTTAAATCAAATTCCCATTTGTCAGCCTACCTCAGTCACACAATAGGCTCCTACTTTCCAACCCACTCAATTTATGCCTCAAGCTTTCCAAGTTTTACCTTAAACAATTCAACCTATCTAGGATACATATCAAACAAAACCTATTCCATAAGTATTTGGTATCTCTCAAATCCCACCTACCCATCTTCTTCAGGGTTCATTGAAAACTCCGCCACTTGGTCAATATATTCCAAAATTCAAGTAACTAAACCTGTATATGGTATGACTCATGTGTCAACCAGTCAATGCAATGTAGGGATCATGCAAAATTTTTCTTTGAAACCTTTCTGAAGTATTCCACAAATACTTATTGGTCAAAATACTATTATGAAAATGCCTTATCATGGCCAATAGATTCAAACACAACCATTTCATCGTTTTCAATATTATCTCGAAACTGGACAGTATGTGTATATTAATCCTAGTTACCAAAATCCTCCTTATTCTGGAATGTAGATACACATTTCTTATCCCATTATGTCATACCCAGGATACCCTCCACTTTACCTTAATATGTAGATTCCATTTGTGGAAACCCTTGAATTTCCATAGTTAACCTGGTTGGTGAATGCTCCTATTTTTCGTTCTCCTTATTGGCTGAACATTCTTATTAAATCACTAGTAGATATTCAAAAATTCAATGAAAATCCTGGAGAAGGCCCTTCTACTCATGTTATGACTTATCATTTATGGTGTTCATCCAACTCCTTAGATGATGATTCAATTTTCTTACGAATTTTCTAGATAACTATTACTGACAGGACAACTAAGTGGTATGTTGAATTGGCATGAGCTTCATTTAACATTTTTAATGCCTTGGAAACTATGTTCCTAACCCATTTTCAATTACTTATTCGACATGAAACTAGAACGAAGCTTTTGAACTCATTGAAACAATTTTACTTCAGTCATATTTTTTATCATATTCATTAGTGGCGAAGTTGACATCATCTGGTCAAAAATTTCATTCTCAATCATTCATTGGCTGAATGATTTATCAAATATTTGTTACCATACATAACTGAAGAAGTTTCTAAAGGAATATTTGTTACCTAAGAACAAGTCATTTCTCATGCCTAATACCTTGATATGATTTATACTCAATATTCCATGCTCTATGAAAAAATACCCAATGCTTTGAGACCTCACCATACTATTCCACCACCACCCACTAAATAATCACATGCCACTGATGGTGTGATTTCTTATGCTTGCCAAAAAACAATGAATAAACTATTTGGTTCATCTCCTATTTTTCTACTCAAAACCTATCATGTGCTAATCTTAAGACTACTTCAAAAATTAATGTCATTCAATACACAAAAGGAAAATCTCAGAAACCCAGAAGTAAGAGGAAAGGAAAAGGAAATAAGAAGAAATATAATTGTTCGCAGGGGAAAAAATCAAACTCTCGAGGACAAACGAAAGCCTTTCTATCGTTTCCTTATTTGTAATGAGGAAATTGTACTTGGGATTTTCCACATTGGGTGGAAGTTAATCAATACCTAAGGCTATCATCTAACACATCTAACATATTAAAATATCCATTTCCAAACTAGTAGAAAAATATGGTTGCATGAGATAAAAATTCCTCTTCCTAGGTTATTATCTTATCTTCCACCAAATATAAAAATGAGATTATGGTGGCTATGAGAAATAAAGACTATTGTAACATGAATCCTTTGAATGGTAAGGCTACTATCCAACCTACTAGTTCCACCAGACCTCCCTCGGAGCCTTCTCCAAATGTGATAAAAATTGAATTAACCATTAAACCTCGCAAAGAAATTATTTAAAAATCAACATTCAATGCTCATGTGAGAGATGCACAAAACTAGAATATAGTTGAATACTTGGCTCAAGCCCCTTATGCTATTTCAATTCTCAAGGTTTTGAAAAATTTTCCTACCCAAAAGAGATATTTCCTTTCTGCAATTGGAGGCATATATTTTCATATTCGAGTCTTTTTATATTTAATCATGATACCCAAAATTGCACCAAAATTGGAATTATGATCCAGGTTATTAATCAAAGTAATATTATCCATTGAACAATTATGGATGAAGGTGCTTCGATTTGTATCATGTTACTTTCCTTTTGGAAGGATATTATTTCTCCTCAACTTAATCAGTCACCCATCATACTCTTAAATATTTTAATGGAAGGGGTTTCAAACCTTACATAATTTTAAATACATTTCAAGTAGAATGAGTTGGAAAAATGTTTTTAGTAGAAGTTGAAGTTATAGATGGACAGTTGGATTATAACCTTTTTCTTGGCCACGTATGGATTTATGCTATGGAAGTTGTTGTTTCAACCTATTTTAGGATGATCACTTTCCCTCACCAGGAGGGCATCGTGGCCATCGATCAACTTAAATTTTCTTTCTAATAATTCGCATACTACTAGAAGCATTCCTCTTATGGTAGAATCCCCACAGTATTATGAACATGTCGGAGTAGGATTATTAAAATATTCCTAGACTTTGATGAGAATTGTTTTGCTCCCTCCTCCTAACATTCCCAAGCCGGTTTCATTTTTAAATATTGTCTCCTCTTGTACTATTCCAAATGATCCCTGGATAGTACCAGACATTTATAATGTTGATACATTTGGTGACCACATGTCACTCAATTCCATTGAGCTTGAATATGAAGCCATCTATTTTTCCTATTTGACACATTTTGATTTTGAGTACTCAATATATTGGGTTGATCATTCCCAAGATGTTTTTTCATCTTCTGATCCTTTCTCTGGTACGTTCTCTATTGATGAAAGCATCATGGAAATCATGATGTCAGCTGATGCACCATGGGATGATAATTATCATTGTTCCTCCTTTCCTAAAAAACTTGGGAATAATATTGGAGATATGTATTCGCTTAATATTATTGAGACAATTAAGGATTCCATATTCTTTCATGGAGTCGATTCTGAGAAGAATTTAGTGAATATTGAAGAGACCATTCCTCTCGATATTTTGAGTAAACATGGAGTTATCGAAAATTTCCATATTGGTGCATCATGTTCTCATGATGAGGTCAAGATTTACAAATCCCTTTTTCAATAATTCTATCACATTTTCACTTGGAAATATGAAGAGATTTCATGTATTGATCCAAATATAATAGTACATGAGATAAAAACTTATCTAGATTCTAAGCCAGTTCTGGTTCACCCTAAGAAATTTGTTGCAATTAAGTAGAGGTTGAAAATAGTCCCTATGATGAAGAAACAAGGCATGATTTGAGTATGTTTTGACTATCAAGATATTAACCGTGCTTTTCCCAAAGACAACTATCTAACCTTGTTTATCGACCAAATTATTGATGACTGTACTAGAAGCGAATTTTCTCATTTATGGATGGATTTTCCGAGTACAATTAAATAAACATACTCCCATCGGACCAACATAAGACTGCATTTATTTTTCCATGGGGTAGATTTTCCTATCAAAAAATCCCCTTTAGTTTGAATAATAAAGGTGCAACTTTCTAGAGGGATATGACTTATGCTTTCCACGATATTAAGCACATTGTACAAGCATATTTGGATTATTTACCTGCCCACTCCAAACATCATGAGGATCATCTGATGCATCTCAAGGATATTTTCTTCAATTGTCGGCATTGCAATATCTAGTTAAATCCATACAAATGCATGTTTTGTGTCTAGTCTGGTAGACTTATCATATTTATTATGTCAAAGCAAGGAATCCATATAAATCCACTCAAAGTACATGAGATCCTTGATTTTCCTGCACCTTCCTCACTTGTCCAGTTACAATGCCCCCAAGGGAAGGCTAACTTTATATGGATATTTTTTCTGAACTATGTCGAATTGATGAAAGAATTTACTCATCTATTGAAATAAGGGGTTCCCTTCCATTGGGATGATGCTGCCAAAAGGACTTTGATGCCTTGAAAGATGTCCTATTTTTTGCGTCATTATTGTATCCCCCTAACTATCAATGCAATTTTTTCATGTTGTAGAAATTTATCCAAAGGGATTAAAACTAATCTTGTAATGTACTAAAACAAAATATTGAATCCTTCTACAATTTGTGGAAACAAAACACGATCACACAATGACATAACAAGTAAGAGAAAGAAATTATCAATCACCAAAAACAAGATGTATCTAGGAAAGAAACTGCTCAAAACCCAACTATATGTATATTACATGAAGTCAAGATCATGAAACAATACAATGTTATTTCTCAGATTGAGAAACCTCTGCACTCTGCTGACTCTCTCACTCTGATCCTACTCAAATATGGCTTTCAATTTAAGAAAAATCAGTCCATTATTTAACCTTTTTCTTTCCTCGACTTGGCCTACCTTTCTTACACATTCCTAGGCTAATTGAGCCCCTATTAATTATGAAAATCCAAAATAATGATTGCAAAATTATTCTAAGGCTTCTCAATGACCTCATACATGACCTGTACAATTTTCTAATTATACAACTGATATATCTCTTCTTTTAACCTTAGTCTCAACTGGGCCTTCCTTAGAAATGACATGCAAAAACTATTTATAGCAAATTATCAGTTAACTAATTGATCACTACTTGTGAATTAAATAAAATTTAATTCACAAGTATATTTATGTCACTGGACCCCTCACTAGCTCATCTCTTAGTTAGAACTAGTTAAAGTGGTTTTAAATCTATTAATTGAGTTAACTAATTACAACTCATAAATAACTATAATAGGACCCCGTAAAATCATGGGAGAATTATACATGCCTCCTCTCTAACCTCTAACTTGAATTTCCTAATCTAACTAAGTCTTCCTGACTTAGTTAACTAATACAAGTTTTCATGAGATGAATTACAATTTTTATTCAAATTTAATGAAGGGAAAATTAAATCAGAAGCCCCCCATGGTACTATTTCTAGGTGCCATTTTTGGATTCCATTTTCATTGTTTCTTTTTTCCAATTTCAACACTCCCTCTTAATAAGAAATGAATTCAATCTATCCTGATCCAGTACATTTGGAATGTTATGCATGAAACACTTCTCTAGTGTTGTTTTCTCTTGTAACTCCTGAAACTGCAAAACCTCCAAAACTGAACCAGTATGATGCATCTATCATAATATTCTTTGAGTGCTATCGGTTACTACATTTTCTACTGAAAACTTTGTGATGTTGTTGGCACTACATATGTGCTCTTTGCAATGTTGCCAACTTTGATATGTGCTTTAGTATCTCACATCTATCACTCTGATTTTTGTCTTTTTGACATCTTACCGCATCAATAATTATCGATACTTCTTGCAACTATGTACTGTGGGATCCCTGTAGCCAGGTCTGATCCATGAGACATGTCATCTCAATGGACCCTGCCCAAATTTATTCTCTTGGGATTATGTCTTCACATCACTGCATCTATCACCTGAAGGAATGACTACATGTTCTCCCTCTTCCCATTTGGCTCGAAATTCCCCCCTTCTAGATATCTCTGCTTGAGTGGATAAGTTCACTTTGTCTCCTCTATGCTTCTCCAATTGTGGTTTCTCCACAACCTTCTGAGATTGCTTCTAAGGCTGAAAGTTGAGAGGTAATTTAGGCTCCCTCTCAACCACTAAGTCACTAACCTATGCTTTTCTCCTTAAGGCTTTGCATGCATCTTCTAACTTTAGAGCATACAGGTTCTTGAATCTTACGCTGATCTATTTAACCCATCCTATGGCGATGTATCTAAGGAACACCTTTCATTTTATAAATATGAAATCATAACCACAGTCTTCCAATACCACTACAGAGACAAGATTCTTATTTGGTCCTAGCACATAGAAAACATCTGCTAATCTGAGAGGGGAGCCAGACTCCCACTGAAAGGTAACTGTACCTATGCCAGTCGTGATATACCTCCCATCATCTCCAAAATATATTTTCTGCTAGAGGTCCCTCTCCTCCAAGTCACTGAAGAGATATTTATTCCCCATCATATGGAACGAGGCACCGTTGTCTAGATACAACATGCAACCCATTACAGTGTTTTCCATGCATGCAATGAGAGTAAAATCAAGCTCAAACTGTGAATCTAGTGCCTCACTTTCTTTTGAAAATGTAGGCTCCTTCTTACTTTCCTTATGGACATTTCGAGGCATAATACTCATGCTCGTGACAGCGAAAACACTTAAACTTGGACAAGTCTCTCTTGCCCTCTAGCCTTGGGAGTTTTTCACTCCACTTTCTTTCCTTTTCTGACCAATGAAAAATATTCTTCTTTTTTTTGCGTTGGAGGTCCCATCTCTAGTGCTACACCTTATCTCTTCTATTAGCAAGTTAGACCACAAACGCTCCCAGTCTCGTAGCTTCTCCCTCCCGTTCACAGAGTCCTGGTAATGATGCCATCTCTTGGGAAGGTGTAGAAGAGTTAGGCTCACCAAATCATCTTGGGATACTATCACACCAAAATTTCCAAGCTCATCTCGACATTAAATAAAAATCATCAAATATTTTGGTATCATCTCGCCCTCCTCCATCTTGATCTTTTTGAGCTTGTCTTTCAACGAAAACTTCCTATGGTCGCCACTATTTTGGAACATATATGTCAAGGCCTTCCATAGAGCATATGGATTCACCTTCCCATTGAAACACAATAAAATATGATCTCGAAGTCCTTCTAACAAGATCCTTCTCACCTTTGATACCTTCTTCTTCCATGCATCGAGTTTGAGCATTTGCTGTTGCGGGCTTGGGAATATCACTGTCATGAACTCCTTCAGTCCATTTTCCTCTAGCACTTCCTCCATCTTGTCCTTCCCTGCTATGTAATTTTTATTTCCCTCAAGGGAATATTCAAGTCTCAAGACATTGAAAGACATCTTGATTTGTTGTGTTCCTGAAGAACAAATTTGCAAATTCGATGAAACTATTCAAAAAAAAAATATGGTTCTTCTCTTCTATTGTGATTCCTGGCACCCTCATACCATGCATAAATTTATCCAAAGGGATTCAAAATTATCTTTTAATGATCGCACAATCACATAATGAGTAAGAGAAAGAAATTATCAATCGCACAATACAAGATGTATCTTGGAAAGAAACTGGTCAAAACTTCACTATATTTATATTTCAGAATTTCAATTTCATGAAAAAATATAATTATATTCCTCACACCAAGAAACCTCTTCACTTTCTTGACTGTCTCACTTGGATCCTGCTCAAATCTGGCTTTTAATGTAAGAAAAATCGGTCCATTATTGAACCCTTTTATTGCCTCTACCTGACCTACCTTGATTACTCATTCCTCGGCTAATTGATCCCTTATTAATTAAGAAATCCCAAATATTTATTGTGACATTCATCTAAGGTTTCTCGATGACCTCATGCATGACTTGTACTATTTTCTAATTATACAAGTGATAGATCTCTTCCCTTTAACCTCAGTCTCAACTGGGCCTTCCTTAGAACTGACATGCAACAAATATTTATAGAAAATTATCAGTTAACTTATTGATCACTACTTGTGAATTAAATGAGATTTAATTCAATTAACCTCTCACTAGCTCATCTCTCAGTTAGACCTAGTTAAATTGATTTTAACTCAATTAATTGAGTTAAGTAATTACAACTCATAAATAACTGTAACTGGACCCCCTAAAATCACGGGATAACTCTACATGCCTCCTCTCTGAGCTATAACTCAAATTTCATAAGCTAAATAAGTCTTCCTGAATCAGTTTACTAATACAAGTTATCAGGAGATGAAATTACAAATTTTCTTCCAATTTAATTAAGGGAAAATTAAATCAGAAGCCCCGTGTGGTACTGTTGAGCCTTGGGTCTGTCTCTATTTTGACATCCATTTCACTAATTTTCCTTCATTTTTGTCAAAATACATAAGCTCAATCATTATTGGTTTAAAAATTCTCAGTATGGAAAGGTATTTAGATGATCTATCTTTTATATTTTAAATGTTTCCTATTATTTGAATAAAATTTGTATGTAGCTACAAAATTCATGAAATTTTGTAGCTAATCTCCATTTCTACAGCTACCAACATTATTTAACAGGTTAAAAATAAGGAATAGAGGAGCACAGTACATGGGAATTTTGGAAATGATCCACTCATGGATTGTATCCTACCTATTTGTCCAGGATTGAGAAGGATAGCACCTAAAATCATGGTCAAAGGGTTATTCAGAGCAGAGGGGTGAGATAAGTGAGCAAGAAGTTTAAAGCTTCACGATTTTCTCTCCACATAGAAAATCATGAAAGCTATAAAGATCACATTTATGTTTTGAGTTCTATTCCTATTTTAATTAGTCTTTTTAGGTGAGATCACCTCAAACAGTCATTTCGACTCTGTTACAAATACCGGGATGTATAAACAGAGAACAAGCTTGATTTTTTATTGAAATAATGTTATACATTGAAACTCTATTTTTATCAATTCATGGAGAAGGCATGTTTAGAAACACCGATGTGTAATTAGTTACAAATGAATTTAGAACCATTATGTTGTGGAGGGCCCCTGCACAGAAGAGGTTTAGTAATTTAATCTTCTATTATTTTGTATTTTAATTCTTCATGCTTTCTGCATAGTTAATTGTTGTGTTTTCCGCATAGTTAAGAGTTATGTTGCTTTGATTTCATTAAAAAATATTGATAACATAACTCTGTTAGATATTTCATCTCGTAGAATAAAACCTTTCTTTCATTCTCTTGCACAGTAAATACATGCATCATTTTTCGTTTCATAGATCAGATATGCATCCTAGTTTTTCACAGTAGATACATGCTTTGTTTTCTTTCCTCATTTCAAATAGTTTCCTCATTTCCTTAGGACAATTACTTAGATTTATTATTGTTGGTTTGATATTTCTATTTGCAGAACTTAGTTAAGATTAAAATAGATTCTTTGTTTCATCATTGAACTTAATTAGAGATGATTCAAATACATACTTTGATTTCATAGAGTTAATTAAGATAGATATTTCATTTGGTATATATATATATGTGTGTGTGTGTGTGTGTGTGTGTATATACAAATCTAAATCTAAATTGTATCTAAATCTAGCTATATATATATATATATATATATATATATAGCTAGATTTAGATACAATTTGGATTAATGTTTTGTTTAGATCGAGAGATGATTTAATTAGATGTTTTTATCTTTAATTAAATAGATTTAGAAGTAATTTAGATAGATGTTTTAGAGATAACATTATCATAGTTTCCAGCATAGAGTAATTTGACATAGCTTAATATTTATCACTTAGATTGATTTCTTTTTATACAATATAAATTTATCATAGATCAATTTTATTTCTTAGATAAAAATTTCTTTTTCTTCCTTATTGTAAGTTTTATCTTTCAATCATTAGAATATCTTCTTTAGGAGTAATCTATAGATTAAATTCCTTTATTGGATTAATATTAAACATTTCCTTTTCTTCCTTCTTAGTTTTATTTTTCAAGCATTAAAATTCTTCTTTAGGTGTAGTTACTCTTGATTTCTCATAAAAACTACAAAACATACAAAAATATTAAAATCCCTTCTTGTTTCTAGTTTCCTTGAAGTTAATAATTCATTTTTAGACGAGTTGAAAATATAATTCTTATTAGAGTTTTGATAGTTAAATTTAGATTCTTTTTTACAAATAATTTCTTAGATTATCAAATTATTTTAAACACTCAAGATAAATATAAAATCATTAAAAAAACATATAAAACCAATACAAAGAATGAAGTAAGAAAAATATTCTAGCATATATAGTTCACCTGAACTTCATAAGATTAATAACTCAGGTTGATAATTTATGATGGAAATTTAAGACATTAATTTGAATAAACATTTTGGCACCATTGTCGGGGAAGTGTAACTAGGAGCCTTATCTCTTAAATCTAAAAAAACACACAAAACCAAAACATAAAAAAATTGACATGCATAGAGAAAGAGATTATGGGGGTAGATATGTAGCTAGAGATAAAAGTTTGATCCCAACAACACCACTCACTCCATCAAGACCTCGTACTGCCACACCATCCACCCAAATTCATATTCCTTTCATAGCAATAAGACATAGACTTCTTGAAGTCTTAAGATCATAAATTCAGCCTAAAGACTCTCCAACTTCATCAACTGAAGTAGTTCTAGAAGAAGAAGACCATATATCCTCAACAGAAGGAGTAGTATTTTTAACCTCTGCTGCAGAAAAATTCTTTGCCCAAGAGCTAGAAATCCCTAGTGGAGAAGAGGAAGAAGTCTTCTTCAATATACCATTAATAGAGGAACTAGAAGAATCACAAGAGGAACAAATGATTCCAAATTTAGAAACCTATATCACTTATGAGGAATCTACAATGGCTGGAGAAGGGGAAGGAGAAGTATACAATATAAATGATGAACAATTAAGACTAAGAGGAGCCTAGGATTGGAGGAGGTGGAAGAGGTGGATGAAAAGGAGGTGGATGAGATGGAGGACGTGGAAGAGGAAAAGGAAGAGATGGAGAAAATAGAGAAGACACAAACCTTGTTGGATTTCCTATATTAGATGAGGATACAATTTCCACAATGAAGAATATCTCACCCTCCATCCTTACCAATTTTCATGGAATAAGGAGTAAGGATCCTAAACATTTATGTTTGAATTTGAGGTTTTATGCAGATCATATGACTACTTACTCGATTCTCAAAATTTTAAATTGTTTCCTGCAACTCTTAAGGATGCAACATTAAAATAGTTCATGGGATTAATAGCACATTCTATTAGGACATGGGAAGAAATGAAAATTTCATTCCTACAAAAATACAAGGATTACTGCACACCTCATAATCAGAAATATGAAGTTTTTAAGATGATGCAAAGAGAGGTTGAAAACTTAGAGGACCTAATTGAAAGATTCAGTTACAATCTAAAAAGAGCTAAGATGGAAAATTTGGATGAAGATACTTTAAAATATCTCATGTTGAAAGAAATTAGAGATGAATGGATAGTTATTCATAATATGATTGGAAAGGGAAACATCTCTCAACTATCATTACCTGATATCTTTGAATTATGCATACATATTTCAAGAGGAAAGTTAAGAATTGGGAGAAGTCTAGGAGATCCCATTCTCTCTAGAGTTAATAAACCTGTAGCTGGAACAATAAGTAGGGCTGAAATAGGAAATTTTCTTGATGAATTTAAAACATATATTTTAGGGAGTCTTAATGAACAAATAGACACCTTAAAATTAGAAAACAAGCAAAGAGCATAAAGTGATGCCTTACCTATATTTTTCCCTAAATGCAGAAAGAAACATGCCTTAAGAGAATGTTGTCTTGATTTAAAAATCATAGAGACGTGTCATATGTATAGAAAATCATGAAACAAAGAAATTTCCTTCTATACCAGGTCTTATGGATGTTTTCCAAGAGGAAATATCCCCATGTCCAGTAGATCATGTTTGTTTTGTTTCTTAAAGACCATGGAAAGGGCCACAAACTCAAGGTTCTAACATTCAGATGTACACTCAACCCCCACAAAATAATTGGAATTCATCAATGCCATGGCAACAACCCTGGCCTCAATCTCAACCTTGGACAGAAGGAATGAAAATTACTTATGGTAGATATTCTCAATATCACCAATACCCACAATATTATATGAACTATCATCCACAAAATTTTCCTCAAACCAGTCAAAAACCTCAATTTCCAAATCATAATCCACAACTTTCATTGTCATTTCCACAAAGGCCAAACCAACTACCCACTTATCCACTTCCAAACCCAAATAACAAAAATGAACAACCTATTTATAACATGGAGGGAAAAAGTTTTCAGACTTATATGATAACCCCACTAGATCTTAACAATGTTCAACTTATATTTGGTAGGATATTAGAAAAGAAAAATCCCTCTATTGCTATTCAGGAAAATTTTGATCACCTTGATGAGGAAATTTCTCCTCATCAAGATAAAAATCTTCAAAATAAAAATAATCATTCTTGAGAAGGGACATCTCTTCGTCATAATCAAAATTTTCAAAATAAAACACAATAAAATCCAATAAAATCAACTCCTACCATAGAGAAACCTTCAATATCTATATCTAAACCTCCTTTCCCTGAAAGATTACAAATTGACAAAGGGGTAGAAAAATAAACTATGTTTCGTAAATATGATATATTAGAGGAATTTAAGAATGTTTGTATCAAAATACCTTTGTTACAAGCCATTAAGAAAATTCCAATCCTTGCAAAAATAATAAGAGAGATGAGTATAAAGAAATCTGGAAGAAAAGCATAGGAAGTAAAAAAAATACAGATAGTGGGAAAAATTGCAGATATCATGATGTGAAAAACAACCATACAGAAATATTTGGATCCAAGAATTCCCATTGTAAAAACACACATCAATGGTATTTAGATCCCAAATACATTAATTGACTTAGGATCAGCCATAAACATCATGAGTAAAAAAACCATGGAACACCTAAAACCTCCAAATTTTCAATATACACTAACATTACTACAACTAGTAAATAGATCAGTAATCAAACCTTATGGTGTATTAGAACACATTTATGTATCCTTATATTCTTGGGAATATCTATTTGACTTTATGATCTTAACTCCCAAGGATAACTTAGGAGGACATCCATTGATATTAGGAAGGCCTTGGTTAGCTACAACTGATGCTTTCATTAGTTGTAGACCTGGTGATATGTTTATCTATGATGGAAGTTGAACAACGAAATTAACTTTATATCCTCAAGAAAAAATAATGATAGAAGTAGAAAATGAAGAATGGATGGATGATGAAAATGGTATACAACCTATTTTTACTATCTCACACATTAGTGAAGAAAGTCAAATTCTAAATTCAATGGAAAATCATGAATCATCTTCACAATGTGAGAATAGTCAAAATTTTCCAGAACAATGTAATATTGAATACTTATTGGACCCAAACAAATGTCTGTATATTCTATGGAAGAATTTGGAAATTATTTAATTGAAATATTTCCAAGCAAAACTTTAAACATAAACAAAAGCCTAGAAGAATTTAAAAAATAAGAGGTAATAAAAACATTGAGAAAACATTATTCTTCATATGCATGGGAATACACTAACATGAAAGGAATCAATCCTAAAACTTTCATACATTATATATATATTGAGGAAACTTTTATACCAATCAGACAACCTCAAAGAATAATAAATCAAAATATTAGGGAAATTTCAAAGGAAGAACTACAAAAACTATTAAATGTAAAATTTATTTATCCAATATCAGACAGTCAGTGGGTTTCACCCTTAGTAATTGTCCCTAAAAAGAATGGAAAATGTAGGGTGTGTATTTATTATAGGGATTTTAATAAAGCTACTTTAAAATATCATTTTCCATAACCTTTCATAGATAAATTTTTAGATACATTAGCAGGGAAGAAATCATTTTCATTCTTGGACGGTTTTAGTGGGTATAATCAAATTCAGGTAGCACCTAAAGACCAAGATAAAACCACATTTACCTGTCCATGGGGAACTTATGCTTACCGAGTACTTCCTTCCGGATTATGAAATGAGTCTGCAACATTCCAAAGAGAAGTATTAGGTATTTTCTCTAATTTAATTCATGATTGTGTGGAAGTGTATATGGATGACTTCACTGTCTATGGAAATTATTTTGCAGAAGCCCTTGAAAATTTGGAAACATTTCTCATAAGATGTAAGGAAGAAAATCTCTCATTAATTCATGAAAAATGTTTTATGATGTTTACTGAAGGGAATTTTTTAGAACACCATATTTCAGGGAGTGGAATTAAGGTGGAATCGTCTAAAGTTAAAGTTATTTCCAAATTAGCAATCCCAAATTGTCAAAAAGATGTTAGGAGTTTTATTTGGTTTATAGGATACTATAGAAGATTTATAGAAAACTTCACAAAATTTTTATCTCCACTCTTCAAATTACTCACAAAGGATTTTGAATTTAGCTAGAACCTTGAGCGCCAAAAAGCATTTGAAACTTTGAAACAAAATATATCTGAAGCACCCATTTTAAGAGGACCAAACTGGAAATTGCCTTTTCATATCTCAAATGATGCTTTAGATACAGCTCTAGGAGCTGTATTAGGACAAAAACACTTGACCCCTTATGCCATATACTATATAAGTAATTATTTGACTCCTGCTGAGTTAAATTATACTATTACTAAAAAATATTTTCTAGTTGTTGTCCATGTTATTAGCAAGTTTAGACATTATATCACTAGCTATGAAACCTTCATTCACACAGATCATTTTGAAGTTAGATATCTAATGAATATATCTATCACTAATGGTAGAATCAAAATATGGTTGCTAATATTTCAAGAATTTAATATCACCATTTTAGATCGACCAGGAAAACAAAATACAAATTTTGATGACTTTTTGTCTAGAATTCAAAATGATAATAATGATACACTAGTAGAAGATAGTTTTCCTGATGAATATCTTTTTGCAATTTCTACCAAATATCAATGGTTTTCAAACATTTACAATTAATTAGGCACAGAAAAACTACCATCATATTTGTTTTCTAGATAAAAGAGAAAGATAATTCAAATTGGTGCATAATATTCATTTGTAAATGAGGAATTATAGAAGAAAAGTCCAGATATCATCATTAGGAGATGTGTACGAGAAGATGAAATACCTGAAATACTGAAAGCATGCCATGATGAGCCATGTGGAGGACACTTTGCTAATAAGAGGACTACCTAAAAAATCCTTCTTTTAGGATATTATTTGCCTTCACTTTTCAAGGATGCCAATGAATACATTAAAAAATGTGACAATTTTCAGAGAATGGGGAAACATGTTCCTTCAGATGAAATTCTCTTACAACCATAGGTACTCATAGAACTCTTTGAAAAATGGGCTCTGGATTTTGTTGGGCCCATCAATCCTTCATCAAGACAAAATATGTATATTCTTGTATGCCCTGATTATGTGACTAAATGGGTAGAAGCTAAGAACTTTATTTTGCTAATGAAAATGTTGTAGTTTCATTTATTTTTGAGGAAATTTTTACTCGTTTTGGTGTCCAAAGGGAAATTGTGATAGATCAAGGAACTCCATTTACATCCAAAATGGTAAAAAATATTGTGGAAGAGTAAAAAATAAAGCATGGGAAGTGTACTCCATGAAATCCATAGGAAAATGGACAAGTGAAGTCTACTAATAAAGTGATTGAAGCAATCCTCACATAGACTATACATTTAAATAGAAGGGATGGGGCAGAAAGGCTTCCTAAAGCTTTATGGGCCTACTGGAATACATGGAGAAATACAAGAGGACATATTCCCTATGAACTTGTTTATGGGATGCAAGTCTTGTTTCCAATATAGTTTCAAATCAGACCTCCAAAACAACAGTCAAACTGGGACTTGACTTGTCAGAAGCACAAACACATAGAATGGAACAACTCAATGAGCTTGATGAAATAAGACAAGATGCAGTTAAAAGGACCAGCCTAGTTCAACAACAAAGATCCAGATGGAATGATAAATACATTAATGAAAGAAAATTCCAAGAAGGAGATTGGGAAATTCTATTTGACTCAAAGTTCAAAGACTTCTAAGAAAAATTTAAAACTCATTGGCTTGGGCCTTATGAGATTGAGAGAGTCTTTGATAATGGAGCACTCATAATTAGAACTATTGATGAAGAAAAGTTTCATCTCCTTGTAAATGGACATTGACTAAGGGTTTATCATAAGCCACTGACAATAGAGGAGTTTGTCAAAAAAATTCAAGATAATGTTGATATGAAGTTTGTGAAGAAGAATTTTTCTTCTTCCCTAACTTACTCTTCTTTTTATTTTTCAGAATAAAAAAATAAATAAATAATTTAATTAATTATTATATATATATATATATATATATATATATATATATATATATATATATATATATATATATATAATTAAAAAATGTATAAGTATGAAAACCAATCATTGATTGACATTCTTATTCAGAAAATATAAGGTGAAAATCATAATTTGTTTTTGACATCTTACATTTTCTTCATTCCAATTCTAAAAATCCCAAATTCTTTGCATTTCCATTTCTTTTTTAGAAAAATAAATTTTATCTACATAATTGTTGAATTTTTGTAGCTCTTATACACCTTTGCAACCCAGATGAACAAGAATTTTTTATAGAAGCAGTTGAAGACTAAATTAAAGATCATACTAAAGAATGTATTGAAGAACACTTGAGGAACCAAGACAAAGAAGAAACAATTAAGGTTAGCTATATAAAATGTATGCAAATGAAATTTTTTATTTAAATAGTAAGATTTCAAACATTTATATATATGAATTAGATGATCATATACCACCTTCTCAAATGTCATCATTAAAAATAATGATTATGCCTAATCGAGATCTAATCTCATGATTCACCACTAAAACCTCATCATGATACCCTCAACAATCAAATTTTATTTCATTCATTAATGATTTAAATGATCATTTTCCCTTCCGAAACGCACTCATACCCCTAAAACCTCGATCATTCACTCATTTTTCTCCACGTCTCTACCATTTCATGACATAACTCATCCACATTTTCAAGCTCATACTGAAACTCTCAATTCACCTAGTCAAAAGAGGTAGTCTTGGAGGTAAAAATATCGAAAAGTTATGGGTCTGATTGTGAGAACAGAGCTCGCGGAAAAGAAATTCATGAATGGATACCTGCAATTATAGGAAATACTGCAGCAAGCATAGTGGCTTAACTTCGTGGAGAAATTCTACGGGTTTCATAAGGAAGTCACGAAATATTTTTCTAGCACCTTTGATGGAGTAGAAGTTGAAATCAATGACATCAAGTTTGCAGTCACAGAATCCTTCATGGAAGAAGCTATCGGGCTTCCAAATATAGGAGAGATATGGTTCAAGAATAGATGAATCAATGGAGAAGAATGGAAAACCTTCTTGAAGAACCAAGGTATGGACACTATTATTTTCAAAAATGGAATTCCTAGCACAAATCTTAAAGGTAAATGGAGAAACATGCTATTGATAATTTAGAAATTTGTTTTTTGTGAGGTAAGGTTTGGTTGTATGTTCTTCTATCATGCTAGGTTATTAATGAATTTTGTAGAGGATAAAGAGATAAACCTTCCATATTTTTTACTAAATAGTTTAAGGAAGATGGCAGGGACTGTTCAAAAAAGGATTCAATTCATAGATAATACAATGTATCATCATGGATTGGTAAAAATTCTTATTGAATTTCATTTAAAAGGCTTAGGAGATACTTGTGAAAATTTCTTAATCTGAAATCATTTCAAAGAAAGAGAACAAGAGAAACCTAGTGATAACAAAGGGAAAAGAGGCAGAAAGATAAAATTTGAAAGCCTTGTTGTGGATGAACAACCATCTCAAGGACAGTCGTAAGATGAAATTACTATTGCACAGTTGTTTGGAAAATTCAAGAAATAAATTGATAAAAAGAAAGAAGGAAACATGAAAGGAAAAGGTAAATTCATAAACACAGAGAAATAAAAAACCCAAAATCCTCCATATCTAGTAAGAAGAAGTTCTAGACTTAGCAAAGCAGCCAAAAAGCCACCTTCGGAAGTAACAAAAATTGTTGATTTGGAGGAAAAATCTGAGGTGCCATTGCCTATTATTTCTTCTCCTACACAACATGAAAGCAGTAGAACTCCAAAATTTGATCTAGTTCAGCAAGAAATATATGATTACGTTGAGTCTTAGAAAGAAGAAATGCATGAAATACATCAAATCCTAAGGAACAAACTTCTAGTCCACAAGACCCTCTAGTAAATAATAGACATATTAAGCAGAAAAATGAACCCTTGAAGATGAAAAATCAAATTGAGAAGACCATAAATGATAATACTCTTCTACATTTGGGGTTATGTTTCAAGAAGAACAAGAAGTTGAAAAATAATTATAGATATCTGAACAAACAGGCCATAAATTTGAAGTATAAACTTCTAATGAGAAAACCAAGGGTAGCAATGACTTCAAAGAAGGGAAAGAAGATAAAGTTGGATATCCTAGCCGAAGTAGCATAGCATATGAAGTGATAAGGTGTAGACTCACAATTTTGAAGTTTCATGAGGACATGTAATGGCCTTTTAGTGGGGGTATGTTGAGCCTCGAGTCTGTCTCTATTTTGACATCCATTTCACTATTTTTCCTTCCTTTTTGTCAAAATCCATAAGCTCAACCAGTGTTGGTTTACAAATTTTCAGTCTAGAAAGGTATTTAAATGACCTCTCTTTTATATTTTAAATGTTTCTTATTATTTGAATAAAATTTGTATTTAGCTACAGAATTCATGCAATTCTGTAGCTAATCTCCGCTTCTATAGCTACCGACATTGTTTAACAGGTTCCGAAGAAGGAATAGAGGAATGAAGTACATGGGTATTTTGGAAATGATCCACTCCTGGATTGTATCCTACCTATATGTCCAAGATCGAGAAGGATAGCAACTAAAATCATGATCAAAGGGTTAGTCAAAGTAGAGGGTCGAGATAAGCGAGCGAGAAGTTGAAAGCTTCATGATTTTCTCTCCACGTAGCAAATCATGAAAGCTATGAAGATCGAATTTCTGGTTAGATTTGTATTCCTATTTTAATTAGTATTTTTAGGCGAGATCACCTCAAACAGTAAATTTGAATTTGTTATAAATACCAGGTTGTTTAAACCAGGAACAAGCTTGATTTTCGATTGCAATATTGTTATACATTGAAACTTTGTTTTTATCAATTCATGGAGAAGGTGTGCTTAAAATAAACGATGCGTAATTAGTTGCAAGTGAATTTAGAACCATTCTATTGTGGAGGGCCCCTAAACAGAAGACGTTTAGTAGTTTAATATTCTATTATTTTGTAGTTTACTTCTTCATGCTTTCCGCTTAGTTAATTTTTTTGTTTTCCACATAGTTAAATGTTTTTTTGCTTTGATTTCCATAAAACATATTGATAGGATAACTTTGTTAGCAATTTCAACTCGTAGAATAAAACCTTTATCGCATTCTCTTGCACATTAAATACGTGCTTCGTTTTTCATTTCATAGATCATATATGCATCCTAGTTTTAAACAGTAGATACATGCTTTGTTTTCTTTCCTTATTTCAGATAGTTTCTGAATTTACGTAGCATAGTTACTTATATTTAATACTGTTTGTTTGATATTTCTATTTTCGAAACTTAGTTAAGATTGAAATAGATTCTTTGTTTCATCATTGAACATAATTATATTTGATTAAAATAGATACTCTATTTTCATAGAGTTAATTTAGATAGATATTTCATTTTGTAGATTAAAGATAGTTTTAATATATATATTTAGTAGATTTAGATATTGTTTGGATTAATTTTTTGTTTAGATCGAGAGATTATCTAATTATATGTTTTTTTTTTAATTAAATAGATTTAGAATTAATTTAGATAGATATTTTGGAGATAACCTTATCATAGTTGTCGGCATAGTCACTTGAAAGGTGTTTTCAAGATTTATCACTAAATCGATTTGGTTTTATACAATATAAATTTTTCATAGATCAATTTTTTTTCTTAGATAAACATTTCCTTTTCTTCTTTCTTAGTTTTATTTCTTTAGGTGTAGTTACTTTCTTTCTTTCTCATAAAAACTACAAAACATACAAAAATATTAAAATCCCTTCTTGTTTCTAGTTTCCTTGAATTTAATCATTCATTTTTAGATGAGTTAAAAATAGAATTCTTATTAGAGTTTTGACAGTTAAATTTAGATTCCATTTTACAAATCATTTCTTAGATTCTAAAATTATTTTAATCACTCAAGATAAATAAAAAAGCCTAAAAACAACATATAAAAACAATACAACGAATGAAGTAAGAAAATGCTTCTAGCATATATAGTGCACCTGCACTTCATAATATTACTAAGTCTGGTCGATAATTTATGACGGAAATTTAAGACATTAAATTCACTAAAATGGATCCATTTCTGGGTGCCACTTCTGGATGCCATTTTAATTGTTTCTTGTTGCCAATTTAAACACTTGTATCTCATTGTCGTTGTTACTAAAATTTATATGGTATTGGTCCAAAAACATGACCTAGGGGATGAACATCCAATCTATTATTTGATTCAAAATTTAAATGACATTGAAATAAAATACACTCATGTTGAAAAGTTGGCTTTGGAAGGTTTCCAAGTTATCTAGAGATTTTTCCACTACATTCTTCTTCAGAAGACTCTGGTAACTATTTTTGATTGAAACCTGATGACCTATATCCTATCATGATAATTTATAGGGGGAAATAATCTAAATGGGTTCTTATTATCTAGGAGTTTGATCTAGAATTTATCAAATCCAAAGCTAATAACTCCTTAGTCTTCACTGAACTGATATGAGCCTCCCCTAATCTGAAATTGAGTCTACATATAACAATTCTATTCCTGATGAGTCATTGTTTCTAATTGATTCATATGATCCTTAGTATGGATATGTCATTATCTATCTCCAGAACCAAACTTCATGACCTAATACCTCTCTCTCTGATAATCGATGTATTTGATACCAGGCTCGAAATTAAATTATAATTGGTGACACACTCTATTTTTGTGGTGTCAATAAGATCCTTAGATGGTGCATCACTCATGAGGAAGCTAAGAAAGATTTAAATGAATTCCATGCTAGAGCATGTGGTGGAACTATCTCTGGCTATGCTATCGCCAAGAAGATTTTGTGAGCCAGATACTTTTGGCCAACCATTGTAATAGGTGACATACTCTATCTCCATGGTGTCAATAAGATATTAAGATAGTAACTCATTCATGAGGAGGTAAAGAAATATTATTCCATGATGGAGCATGTGGCTGGCATATTTCAGGCTATGCCATCCCCGAGAATGTTTTGCGAGATGGTTACTTTTGGCCAACCATGTTTTGAGATTGCATCTTTGTAGTCCAAATGTTTCACACTTTCCAGATCTATGATCATAAATCTCATACTCCACCTGCTCCTATGCATCCTATTATCGTTGTTGAACCCTTTTCAAAATGGGGCATTGATTTCATAACATGTAACCCTCATTCAACCGAGGGGCATGGCTACATCATTGTGGATGTAGATTATTTTACCAAATGGGCCGAAGTGATGCCTATGTAAAAAAACATTGATGAAACAACTATATTATTTATTTTTAATCATGTCATTTCTAGATTTGGTATACCACAAGCTCTTGTTATAGATCATGGGAAACTTTTTTGAAATCACATGATGTCTAAAATTACTGCCAAGTTGTGCCTTCAACATGATATCTCGAATACCTATTAGCCACGAGATAATGGGAAATTAGAAGCTATTAACAAGGTTTTGAAAAAAAAATTGCAACGCATGATAGGGATTCAAAAAAAAAATGCACGTCATTCCTTTTGCAACTTTATGGGCATACCAAACATCTATCTAGACATCAACGAGATTCACACCCTTTTGGTTGGTGTACAGTCTAGAAGCACTCCTTCCCATTGAATGCAATATTCCATCTTTGAAGCTTGTTATCGAACTTATCCTTGTAAATTACGCAAAAGAAGATATTTTTCACATCTAACATGCTTATATGAAACTCAGCACGATGCTGCAATGTCCAATGAGGCCCACAAGAAATGCATCAAAGAAGAATATGACAAGAATGTTAAACATCATGAATTCTTGAAATGAAACCTAGTACTTTTTTATGATCATGAAGCTCATACGTTAGGGGCTATGAAGCCTGAGCCGATGTGGCTAGGCTCGTTGTTACACAAATTTTTGGTCATCTAACCTGTTACTATTAGATGGACCGAAGTACACCATGTAAGACCACTTCACCTTGGCAAAATTGCTTTCACTATGAAAGTTTTACTAACTCAGTAATCATAATTACAAGTTGTTTATGGTTTAAAGAGAAACTTCATGATAAATATTAATAAACCACACATTTGTTTGATTTTCTCTCAAGGAATAATTAGTTAAACAACAACTTAAATAATAATCCCGGTCATATTTAACCCAAAATAGGAAAATTAATTAGATTAATCATTATTTATCTTATTGTTTTGTAGGAATAATTATTTAACCTTATTTAAATAATATTCTTTGTTGATTATGACTAAATCACCCTTAAATAATTAAATAAATCATTATTTATTTGATTATTACTCAACCACATCCTTAAAATGATAAATAAATCATTAATTTATTTATTATTTACAAATAAAGGGATTTGACCCAAGTCAAATTCCTTTTCCCTCCAACAAATATAATAAAATATTCCATAAAAGTTGGATCTTGATTTGGTTAATAATATTTTAATTATGCATCAATATCTAGACTAACTCAATATTTTGTTATAAATAGAAGCGGTTTTCCATTCACTCACTACCTTTTGTTGCCTAAATATCACTTTGGATCTATGCTCTTGGTTTGACTTTGATCCTCCATCATTGTCATATTTTTCTATAGCTATATGGTTCATTCCGGGGAGGAGACAATTCCATTGGAGATTTTGCAGCACTCACCTTGTAGTTGCTTGAGCAACAATTTTGGAGGGGGGGAACTGTAATATTCCTAATTAGCCCAAGCTAATAGGAATATTTCATTTTGTTTCCTTTTTATTATTTGATGAATAAAATGTAAAGGATGACATGAAAAACTCCTTAAATCAAAGAATAAATACATGCCCAATGTGAAAAGGGATAAATTTGGGCCTTTGTAATAAAATCCACTTGTGTGTGAAACACGATTGAGACAATTGACTAGGTCAATAGGACCAAATCTCAGTTCTTTCTAGATTCATTGAACCATCTAGAAGCTCAGCATAGTTTTAGATGGAGGAGCTTCATGTGAAAGGAGCTAAAGTTTTGTAAGTGGTTTAGGGTTTTTCACATCCTCATCTTATAAAATGAAGGAGAAGGCTCAAGGAAAAGGTTTTTGAAGATATTTAGAATTGAGTCTTCTTAGAATAATTCAAATTCTCTAGGTTTTTTAGCCTGAGAATTATCTGCATAGCACAAGAGGGTTTCCTATTTAGGAATCCTCTCTCTCCTTCCATTGAGCAGCGCTTGGAGGAGGTTGTTTGCTTTGTCCACTATCAGGCTTTGAGACCAAGTTCCATCTCTCTTAGGCAGTGTAAATCTATTCAGGATTTACTTTTTTCAGTGAGCTGCAGCAAGTGGGATTCTAGATCTGCAGAGATCTAGCTTGTTTTGGGAGCCTCTTCTCACGGAGTGTGTCTTTTAACCTCCTGGAAGAGTGCCTCTCCTCATTGTGCTTCAGATCCATATCTTGGCATTAGGCCAAAGTGGTTTTCCAATTGAATGTGTAGTTTCTCTCCCTGAGCTACGTAATTCTTGAGGAGTAGAGTTGCAAGGGTTTTGGAGTTCTCCTAGAGGAGAGATCTCTAGTGGAAATTATTCCTTCCTTTCACTATGGTGATCCATGGATTCTCCAACCAATCCATGTAACCTTCATATCTAATTTATTTACGATGTATTTAATGTATAATTTCTAAATACTACTACAGAACTGTGACTTAGATCTCAGATCTACTCACTATTGTTCATCATTTGCTGAGATCCCCAAGGGGAGTATAATAAAGAGCCTATTAGGCTTTCTGATTTGTTATAGATCTATTTTTTCATGTAAAAATTTGTTACAGATCTGTAACTAAATAATAAGAAACTTCAGCCTCCTGAAATTCACGCTGCTAGCTTTTTTGTCTCATTTCATGTGTTGTAGCACCTCATTTTGAGGCCTTTCTTTATGAAAAGATTTGTTTTTCCTAGTATAAATAATTTGAATCATACATAAGTTTCCATACTAATTTTCCATTATTATTTCATTTAAACCCTTCATAAAATCATGTTTTAGAAGCTTCAGTACATTCTGCATAATTTAAGCGATGGGAAATCAGGGTTTTTAAGCCTAGTTGGGGAAGGAGGAATTGTTTAACCTAACTAGAGTCAGTTTTTTGAGCTGAAATTCAGAGCGTAGGTCCCTCATGACCTAATATATTAGATACAACCATCATCTCACCTTATTTTTATGCAAATACCTAAATAAACTCATTTTAGGGCCAAAATAACCTCTTTTTCCCACCCTTTTGAGTCCAAAGTGAGTTATAAGCTGCTTCATAATCATTTAATTGAAGGATTTGTCATTGGACATCTGTTATAAGGCATACTACTACATATCCAACTCTGGAATACCTTAGGGTATTCTCATTGTTGTAGAAATTCTAGATTTGGAATATTACAGTGGTATCAAAGCAAATTTCTTAGCTTAGCCTGTGAGACTAAGCCCAAGAAGAAAAGAAAGCTAAATAATATGAGTTTTAACTCATCATATTCCAGATCCATGAAGAGAATCTTCAAATAGGGTAGAAAGACAAAGGAGGAAGAAGAAGAAAATGAAACTCCTAGAAGGTTTCAAGAAGGAGAGGAAGACCCATGCACTTCCTACCCTCAAAAAGAAGATGAATTGTACAGAAAAAATAGAGCATGGCTCCACCACTTGGAAGAATGACAGAAGAGGAGATCTCCCTTCTCCTTTTCCGGACTATGAAGGGTATTGAAGAAGATCTCAAGAAGATTGAAAGGGTGGAGACTTTTACCAGCGCTGGCACAACCTTGGAGGAGCAGCCTTCATGTTCAGTAATGGAGGAAGACTACACAGTTGTAGAAGAATCTCTTGCTTCTACATCCCACCAAGGTATGATTAAAAATCCATTTGTTGTCATTTCAGCACATTGTATGAAGAGATCTACATTTTTGTATGCTGCTGATTTAGAGCAACAAAGTTGCACTGCGCTGTGCAAGAGCAGTAAGGAAGAAAGGAGGCACCATTCCTCATGGGGGCATTCAAATTGTAGCTTCATTCATGAAGCAATGGAGGAAGAAATGATTAATGGTAGAAATATTGATGTGAGAAACCTTTTCTCCTTTCTAGATGCCTCTTTCTCAATGAGCACTCCCCAGCTCAAAGAGAAACTTCTACCTGCAGAAGATCCAGAACCTCAATGGTTTTGGAAGGACATAGATGAGAGGTATTTTCTTGAAAATATAAAATGGATTTCATTTCAAAATCCCTTGAAATGCAGAAGGTGTAAAACCATGAGGACACATAGAGGAGATGTGGAAGAGGGCCAACCTCATTCCTATCCATTGTAGAAGGTTGAAACACCTAGGAAGGTGATTGGATTGCACAGTGGAAGCATGGAGGGTCTTCTCCACTAATGTATTCAGTCATCTCTAATTAAGGAGGTCTCATTATATGAATATTATGGCACCATCCATGGGCAGCATGTGTCATCACTATCAAAGGATGAGACCCTAAAGATTGCAGAAGGAAAAGAGGAGGGAAAGCTTCACATGGTAAGAAACATTCGTCCCTCTTTATTTCAGCATAATAATGCAAAAATAAGGCAAAATTATCTATTACAACAAAGCAAGGACACATCAGTCCATACATCCTTCCATGATCTATGCCTTGATGTCTCCTTACTTGAAGGAATTATACCAAGGAGTTCCCATGATGAGCAGAAGAACAAAGTGTTCCCTCAACCTTGTGCATCAATGTCATCTCTTTCTAAGAGGGAAGCCAACACAACATTGGAGACTTTGGGTAAGAAGCATGCTTATGTAAATCACATCTTATTTCATGATTGCATGTGTTGGGGTTCCCATGTTTCGGCTAGATTGGCAAGACCAAAAGATGAGACAACATCATAACCACTTTGGGGCCCTAGGATCTATCCCTCGTAGACCTGGAGAGGGATCTCTCCAATAAAACAAATAATGGTATATCTTTGAAGCTCAAATGGGATATTAGGCTAGGTATGAAGCACAAAGGGGGTTTTAAAATGATTTGGTTGGTTGGTTGTTGGGTTGGTCATGAGATCATAGACTGAGAAAGTAATGGGAGGAAAGGAACAAAACAGCAGGATGCTTCAGCAAAGAGGGTAGGTCAAGAAAGTGCCATCCATTGGGCTATGGAGTCATGAAAGGGAATTACTTGCAACAACTAGCCTAGGCTTTCAGAGGGCAAGTCATCTACACTAAAGGATCTTTTAGATAGATGGTGGGATGGAACATTAAGGATTGAAAGTGGAAGAAAGAAAGACACCCAATATATGTCTATATATCAGGTCAGAGGTCATTTAACTCCAGACCTGCTTGGACATACTCAAAAGGAAGCTCTCAAAGGAGGGACAAAGGGGTAGCTTACAAATCGGACCAGAGGTCATTTAAATCCAGGTCAGCTTTAGAATACTCCAAGGGAACAACAGAGATAAGTTTAACAGAGCCAGGGTCTGTAGATCAGAGAAGGAATTTTAACCTTCAATGCTTTGAGACCAGCAAGAGATCTTAGAAAGTCCAGCTGGTCGCACAAGAATCCTAGTGGACAGGGCTAACTCTAATCCCCAGTGTTCCCAAATCTTCCAGCTTAAACCCAACAAGAACATCCAAGAACAGGTTCATTTAATTCATACATCAGCTAGCAGGAAATGACATCCACTACACTGGTTAAATTAACTGAAATCAACCCTTAGATAACACATTTGGTAGAAAACATTTAAGGCAAGGAGAGCAGAGACATAGGGTACCTAACAAGGGTAAATCCTATGCCATATTTCTTATGCAAGCCAACAGAAAATGAAACAATATGAAAATGTAATAAACAGTGTTAGAAAAACATCACCAATAGTAATATACCAGGATATTATGAAATTTGCTTGATTAATTGATGAAAAAAAAGTCACATACCCTGAGCTCAATAACTAATACAGTCCAAACTTCTCCTCCCAGCCTACTACATTACACACTACTCTGCTACTCCCTCCCAAGACTGTTCTAACACTCAAAATGAATCCCTCTAACAGTAACGGCATCAGCCGAACAACAACCTTTACAATATGTTCTTGGGGATTTTTATAGGAGAAGATAACAACAGGAGTAGATGATATACATTAAATGGATATCATTAAGACAGAGTGATGGAGGAGTCTGAGCCCATTCTGCTTAATGGAAATATGTATTGCTGTAAGTACTCTGTAGCATGTCTGGGGGACTCTGTCAGGCCAAGATTGACCTCTGATGTTTCGTGAAATACTTTCTGGCTGTAAGGCCCTCTGTTTTTTCCTTATGGAATTGGTGAACTGGATGGAAAGGTCTACAGATCACTCCATACTCCATAACTGCTACTTGACAGTCTTTTAAGAAGCTTCTGTCAGTGTCCTTAACTTTCCTGGGCTCAAGGGGGCATGGAGGACACTATAGGAATGGTGTACTTCTGAGAGAAAAGTGTTCTACAGATCTGTAGCACTGATATGACTTGTTTCGTGTGAATTTGGTCTTCACACAGCGCTCTCATTCTTTTATCACGGGATTAAGTGTTAAATGTTCAATTAACAGGTCCGGTCCCTTCTAATCCATCTCTGCTATTTCATTTGGCCACTATATTGGCCTCTCTGTGACCCCTACACAATGAAATAAACTTGTCACAAAACCACGGCAGTGGTGGAGAAACGCTGCGGAGGCCAGAGGAGTGGTGGCGGAGCAATGGAGAAATAGTGGAAACCATGAAAATTGGTGGAGAAATGATCGCATAGTGTAAAAACCCAAAGATTAACGTTTGGGCGAATTACAAAGGAAAATACGGAAAAGCAATGAATGGAGCCATTGGATGTGGGACCCGGCCATGGCGGAGGGAGATTAGATATGAACCGTGGATATCAGGAGGAGATCAATGGTGGCGGTTAAGCGACGAGGTTAATATGGAAGCCCAATGGCAGAAAAATAACGGAGACGCGATGCGACGTGGGCTGTCGATCTTGGATGAATGGACGGTCATGATCAAATAAGAGGATCACAATCGAGGGAGCAGGGGTGACACATTTTAAAAAGTTCTGATTGCGACCGGGGGGGTTTTGCAATTAAATGCCAACCGTCGGATCTGGGACTAGATCAATGGTCCACATTTAATCGAAGCGAGATGGAGAGGGGTGACGGAAGGGGAGCGGGATGAATCTGAACCGTTGGATTTGGAGGGATGGACAGCTTAGATTGGATCGGGGGATCGCAATCGCAAGGTCTAGAAGGGGGGTGCGATTAGAAAATGCGATTGCGATCAGAGCTGAGGATGCGATTATGTGGCAGCTGTTGGATCGGCGAAGGGTCAACGACTCAGATCTGATCGGAGGTAAAAAGCAGAGGGTGGATGGGTGGGCGCGATGGTGCGATGCGATTGGCGCTAGGCTATCGGATCTATATAGATCGACGTGTGGATTGCTGCGGGAGCCGATGGACCAATAATCCAATCGCATCGAAGATTTGAGTTAATACGTATAAATGCGCTCGCTAACAGTTGCGATTTTGATAAGCGCTCAAGGCCTTAGCACTTGGTTCTGACGCAGGGTTACATGGGGAAGTGGTTTAAAGGGGCCGACGGAAAAGGGGCTAGGCCATAATATAAGTTAAAAAGTGGGTTTTTGGCCCTTTTTAATACTTTTTGAGATTGGGAAAGGGTAACGATATTGGGAAAAGGGTTTATTAAACCAAACAAGGGCATTTGAAGGGTTTAAAAGGGAATTTTGGGATGATTTAGAGGGTAAGTGGGGAATTTAGAAGGGGAAGACAAAGATGAAAACAAAGGCTTAGAAGGGATGATATAAGAGGGAAAGGAGGCCCTTTGGGCATTTCTTCACAAACAGAGAGGCTTTATAATGGGAATCAGCAGAGGGGATTTTATCAAAGGACCAAAGGCACAAGGAGGCTTCAAGGATGATGTGTTTTCAGGGGAAATGCATTCCTTGAAGGCTCAAAAAACATTTTAGCCCCCTGTTTGCTTGTCAAAAAATTTATGGGGGGCTAACAGTGGCTCCACATGGGGATGGCTACTTCTTGAAGGAGTCAAGAATCCAGAGAATGATATTTGGTGTAGGCTAGATGCCTGCTGCTTGGCACATCCCTTTCTTTCTTTAGATCAACTACCACAAATCATGAAGACATCATATCAGCAGTAATATTCTCCCAAACAACTACCTACCCACATTATAGTCTTAACATTCTTTCTTCTGGGTGCATTTGGATTTGCAGACCCTTTACATCATCAATTTTTACAAGCAGGAAAATAAACCTATACTACTTCTACCCTTATTACTCCATGAGACCAGATTAGACTGTTGGCCTCATAGCTTCTCTACCTAATCTAGTATCTACTAGGATTAAACTGTCTAGCAGATTTCTTCTCTACATTCTAAGATAGAAATTGAAAATAGTCAAGCCAGGATTAGACTGTCTGGCTTGCTGGACTTTGTATAAATTAAAACAGCTAGCTACATGCTCACATACTGAACTTATTTTAGACTTCCTACCTACCCTACTCTAACCTGGAAATTTCTGATGTTCTAGGTGATACAATAATGCCAATGCAGCCAGTCAAGCAGTAAAAAAAAAGGATATGAGCACTGACTGCCTGTCAGAGATAACCACAGGGTGCTCTGCATGTGGTTCTTCAAAACCGAGGTCACCATCAGTAGTGACCACTCCTGATGAATTTGGCCCGTGCTAAGCATCAATGCTGGAGAATTTGGACTGATCAGGGCCTCCATGTATTCTGCCACAGGATCAATGAACACATGATGTACAAGTTCTTCTTTTAGGCTTGCCATGACTGGTAGGTTGTTTGTATCCTGGGTAGCTTTGACTATTGCTTCTTCCACTGCCTCCTCAAAGTGGCTCTTGAAAGCCCATTCATCTTCTTCTTGCACATAAAAAAGAAGTGGAATTTCATCTTTTTTAGGAGGAGGGAGACTTTCCAAAAAGGCTCTCGAGACTCTGAACTGATATGATTTCTCTTATGAGTTCAAAATTTCAATCTCAGCTTCATATCTTTCCACCACCACTTCTAAGAAGATTTTCCCCAACAAGGGTATGAATTTTGAGCTGAGAGGAATAACCCCTGGAAGGTCCTCCACCTTCAAATCTTCCAATTCACTAGAAATTGTATTGCTACACACTGCTATGAAATCTGGATACATTTCTGCAAACCGTTTACGGTCTTTCAGTAGTGAAGTGACTTGGTCTTTGGCATGGATGATGTTGTACTGCGACATGGTCTCCCAGTGGAGTCTTTTAATAATTTAGGAACTGTGGAGTCGCCAGGTGGATGATTCAAAATTTTTCCGTCCACCACAGTGATTTACCAAATCAGGCTGATTGGTCATTGTTCCCCAGCGGAGTCGCCATTATGTTGGGGTTCCCATGTTTTGGCCAGATTAGCAAGACCAAAAGATGAGACAACATCATAACCACTTTGGGGCCCTAGGATCTATCCCTCCTAGACTCGGAGAGGGATCTCTCCAATTAAACAAAGAATGGTATATCTTTGAAGCTCAAATGAGATATTAGGCTAGGTATGAAGCACACAGGGGGTTTTAAAATGATTTGGTTGGTTGGTTGTTGGGTTGGTTATGAGATCATAGACTGAGAAAGTAATGGGAGGAAAGGAAAAAAACAACAGGATGCTTCAGCAAAGAGGGTAGGTCAAGAAAGTGCCATCCATTGGGCTATAGAGTCATGAAAGGGAATTACTTGTAACAACTAGCCCAAGCTTTCAGAGGGAAAGTCATCTACACTAAAGGATATTTTAGATAGATGGTGGGATGGAACATTAAGGATTGAAAGTGGAAGAAAGAAAGACACCCAATTTCTGTCTATAGATTAGGTCAAAGGTCGTTTAACTCTAGACCTGCTTCGACATACTCAAAAGGTATCTCTCAAAGGAGGGAAAAAGGGGCAGCTTGCAGATCAGACCAGAGGTAATTTAACCCCAGGTCAGATTTAGAATACTCCAAGGGAACAACAAAGATAAGTTTAACAGAGCCAAGGTCTGTAGATTAGAGAAGGACTTTTAACCTTCAATGCTTTGACACTAGCAAGAGATCTTAGAAAGGCCAGCTGGTCGCACAAGGATCCTAGTGGATAGGGCTAACTCTAATCCCCAGTGTTCCCAAATCTTCCAGCTTAAACCCAACAAGAACATCCAAGAATAGGTTCATTTAATTCAAACATCAGCTAGTAGGCAATGACATCCACTACATTGGTTAAATTAACTGAAATCAACCCTTAGATAACACATTTGGCAGAAAATTTAAGGCAAGGAGAGCAGAGACATAGGGTACCTAACAAGGGTAAATCCTATGCCATATTTCTGATGCAAGCCAGCAGAAAATGAAACAGTATGAAAATTTAATAAACAGTGTTAGAAAAACATCACAAATAGTAATATACCAGGATCCTGTGAAATTTTCTTGATTAATTGATGAAAAACCAGTCACATACCCTGAGCTCAATAGCTAATACAGTCCAAACTTCTCCTCCCAGCCTACTACATTACACACTACTCTGCTACTCCCTCCCAAGACTGTTTTAACAGTCAAAATTAATCCCTCTAATAGCAACGGCGTCATTCGAACAACAACCTTTACAATATGTTCTTGGGGATTTTTATAGGAGAAGATAACAACAGGAGTAGATGATATACATTAAATGGATCTCATTAAGACAGAGTGATGGAGGAGTCCGAGCCCATTCTGCTTAATGGAAATCTGTATTGCTGTAAGTACTCTGTAGCATGTTTGGAGGACTTTGTCAGGCCAAGATTGACCTCTGATGTTTCATGAAATTCTTTCTGGCTGTAAGGCCCTCTGTTTTTGCCTTCTGGAATTGGTGAACTGGACGAAAAGGTCTGTAGATCACTCCATACTCCATAACTGCTACTTGACAGTATTTTAAGAAGCTTCTGTCAATGTCCTTAACTTTCCTGGGCTCGATGGGGCATGGAGGACACTGTAGGAATGGTGTACTTCTAAGAAAAAAGTGTTCTGCGGATCTGTAGCACCGATATGACTTGTTTTGTGTGCATTTTGTCTTCACACAACGCTCTCATCCTTTGATCACGGGATTAAGTGTTAAATCTTCAATTAACAGGTTCGGTCACTTATAATCTGTCTCTGCTGTTTCATTTGGCCGCTATATTTTCCTCTCTGTGACCCATGCACAATGAAATAAAATTGTCAGAAAACCCAGGCAGTGGTGGAGAAATGCTGCGGAGGCCGGAGGAGTGGTGGCGGAGAAGTGGAGAAACAGTGGAAACAATGAAAAGTAGCAGAGAAATGATCGCATAGTGTAAAAACCCAAATATTAACGTTTGGGCGAATTACAAAGGAAAATACGGAAAAGTAATGAACGGAGTCATTGGATGTGGGACCTGGCCAAGGTGGAGGGCGATTAGATATGAACCGTGGATCTCAGGAGGAGATCAATGGTGGCGGTTAAGTGATGAGGTTAATAGGGAAGCCTAATGGGAGAAAAACAACGGAGATGCAATGCGACGTGGGCCGTCGATCTTGGATGAACGGACGGTCGTGATCAAATCAGAGGATCGCAATCGGGGGAGCAGGGGTGACACATTTTAAAAATTTTCGATTGCGATCGGAGGGTTGTTGCGATTAAACGCCAACTGTCGGATTTGAGACCACATCAACGGTCCGCATTTAATAGGAGGGAGATGGAGAGAGGCGACGTAAGGGGAGTGGGATGAATCTGAACCGTTGGATCTGGAGGGATGGAGGGCTCAAATTGGATCGGGGGATCGCAATTGCAAGGTGCAGAAGGGGGGTGCGATTATAAAATGCGATCGCGATCAGAGCTGGGGATGTGATTATGCGCCAGCCATTGGATCGACGAAGGGTCAACGGCTCAGATCTGATCGGAGGTAAAAAGCGAAGGGTGGATGGGTGGGTGCAATGGTGCGATGCGATCGGTGCTAGGTCGTCGGATCTATATAGATCGACGGTGGGGATTGCTACGGGAGCCGATGGACCAATACTCCAATCGCATCGGATTTTTGATTTAATACGTTGAAATGTGCTCGCCAACGGTTGTGATTGCGATAAGCGCTCAAGGCCTTAGCGCCTGGTTCTGGCGCAGGGTTACACAGGGAAGTGGTTTAAAGGGGCTGGCGGAAAAGGGGCTAGGCCATAATATAAGTTAAAAAGTGGGTTTTTGGCCCTTTTTAATACTTTTTGAGATTGGGAAAGGGTAATGATAAGGGGGAAAAAGGTTTATTAAACCAAACAAGGGCATTTGAAGGGTTTAAAAGGGAATTTTGGGAGGATTTAGAGGGTAAGTGGGGAATTTAGAAGGGGAAGACAAAGATGAAAACAAAGGCTTATAAGGGATGATATAAGAGGGAAAGGAGGCCTTTTGGGCATTTCTTCCCAAACAGAGAGGCTTTATAATGGGAATCAGCAGAGGGGATTTTATCAAAGGACCAAAGGCATAAGGAGGCTTCAAGGATGATGTGTTTTCAGCGGAAATGCATTCCTTGAAGGCTCAAAAAACATTTTAACCCCCTGTTTGCTTGTCAAAAAATTTATGGGGGGCTAACAACATGTATTATCTTACTTTAAATTTGCAGGCCATAAATCCCAAAGGGAGTGTTTTACCTTGCAAGCTTCATGGCCAACTACGGGCCAAGATTATTTTCAAATATGGCCACTCCCTTGATGGGCTAAGGGAGGTGTTACAACATGATGAGTGCTTCCCTAAGACACCAAATATACATTTCACTTTCAGCCATGGTGAAATGATAAGAGCAGCAAGTAAGTTGCATGCAAACCACTTACCATATCTAGATCTGAAGCAGGGATGAGATCACCTGCGCTGGTTCCTATTGGGTGAGTTTGGGTACCACCCAAGGTTTTTGAATTTCTTGTCTCATGCCTTTTATTTCAATAAAAGAATGCATAAGAAGAAGCCATGTTTGTTTTGGTTGATGAGGAGAGAGTATGGGCACCCCATGATGAATTTCATGTCCATACATCTACTTGTATCCATGATGTATGTACATGTATTTCTATTTAGAATGAATATCATAATCATGTATGTACTTTGGGTTGGGAGATGATGTAACCTTCTCATGGGATGGCATAAGGGAGCATGTTTATATCATGATTTTAATGATGCTCCGATATTTACTGTAAACATGAGAGGAGGAAAGGTACAATGGGTGAATGTATCCATTGGGAATGCAATCTCATAAATTCATTTGTATTTCAAGAAGAGGATAGAACCTTATATGGCTGTTGCATTATATATTGTGTTTTCTTATGCAAAAGGTCATGTATTGGGCTTATGTCATGGGGAGGGATATCTCACAAGGGAGAACTTGGAGCAAGACATGTGTTGCTTGAATCATGTTAAAAAAACACCTATTATCCTCCATGATTTCCAAGATTTGAAGAAGCTTATGGAAGAAAAAAGGTGGTGGGATGGCCACTTATTGTATCATGATTTGAGGCAGCTAGAGGATGGACAAAGTTAGTCTCAAAGGAGGGACTTGGGTCACCATCCAATGACACTTAGTCCATATTTCTGTTGGAGCACCTATGGTAAAAATTATTTGTTCACTATATGCATAGGAGGTTGGGCAAGAAGGCTTACTAGAATCCATGAAGAGAATCATGAAGGTCCAAGCTCCTCTTGGTTTCATGAGAACTACATTTTTGCAGCCCAAGATCAACATCTCCACATCCATCAACAATGGGAAGAGGGAAAGCGTGAGTTGAGTATATTTGTCTCTCATTTATAGCCTTATAGCCCCTACTCAATGCACATGATGGGGATTAATGATTTTTTCTATGAGCTATCAAGAATGGCTCCTTTTATTTGGATGATAGCATGGAGAGTAAAGGCTCTTAAAGGGGTTGAAGTACCCTATATTTACAATCTCTCATGCCTTGAGAAGACCGATGGATAGCTTGTAATTCTTCCTTTGTATCTTCCAATTCTTCATGATGACAGCTATATGGCTCATTCCGGGAGGGATACAATTCCATTGGAGATTTTGTAGCACTCACCTTGCAGTTTCTTGAGGACAAGAAACAATTTTTGAGGGGAGGACTGTAATATTCCTAGTTAGCCCAAGCTAATAGGAATATTTCATTTTGTTTCCTTTTTATTATTTGATGAATAAAATGTAAAGGAGGACATGAAAAACTCCTTAAATCAAAGAATAAATACATGCCCAATGTGAAAAGGGATAAATCTGGGCCTTTGTAATAAAATCCACTTGTGTGTGAGACAGGATTGAGACAATTTACTGGGTCAACAAGACCAAATCTCAGTTCTGTCTAGATTCATTGAACCATCTAGAGGCTCAGCGCAGTTTTAGATGGAGGAGCTTCATATGAAAGGAGCTAAATTTTTGTAAGTGGTTTAGGGTTTTGTACATCCTCATCTTATAAAAGGAAGGAGAAGGCTCAAGAAAAAGTTTGTTGAAGATATTCAGAATTGATTCTGTTAGACTAATTCGAATTCTCTAGGTTGTTTAGCCTGAGAATTGTGCTGCATAGCACAAGATGGTTTCCTGTTTAGGAATCATCTATCTCCTTCCATTGAGCAGCTCTTGGAGGAGGTTGTTTGATTTGTCCACTATCAGGCTTTGAGACCAAGCTCCATCTCTCTTAGGCAACATAAATCTAGTCAGGATTTACTTGTTTCAGTGAGCTGCAGCAAGTGGGATTCTAGATCTGCAGAGATCTAGCTTGTTTTGGGAGACTCTTCTCACGGAGTGTGTCTTTTAACCTCCTGGAAGAGTTCCTATCCTGATTGTGCTTCAGATCCATATCTTTGCATCAGGCCAAAGTGGTTTTCCAGTTGACTTCATAGTTTCTCTCCCTGAGCTACATAATTCTTGAGGAGCAGAGTTGCAGGGGTTTTGGAGTTCTCCTGGAGGAGAGATCTCTAGTGGAAAGGATTCCTTCCTTTAACTATAGTAATCCATGGATTGGCCAACAAATACATGTAACATTTATATATGATTTATTTACTGATGTATTTACTGCAGAATTTCTGAATACTACTGTAGAACTGTGACTTAGATCTCAGATCTACTCACTATTGTTCATCATTTGCTGAGATCCACAAGGGGAGTATAATAAAGAGCCTATTTGGCTTTCTGATCTATTATAGATCTATGTTTTCATGTCAAATTTTTTTTTAGATCTGTAACTAAATAATAAGAAGCTTCAACCTCCTGAAATTCACACTGATAGCTTTTCTGTCTCATTTCATGTGTTGCAGCACCTCATTTTGAGGCCTTTCTTTATGAAAAGATATGTTTTTCTTAGTATAAATAATTTGAATCATACATAAGTTTCCATACTGATGTTCCATAATTATTTTATTTAAACCCTTCATAAAATCACGTTGTATAATCTTCAGTACATTCTGCATAATTTAAGCCATGGGAAATCGGGGTTTTTAAGCCTAGTTGGGGAAGGAGGAACTGTTTAACCTAGCTAGAATTATTTTTTTGAGCTTACATTCGAATCGTAGGTCCCTCATGACCTAATATATCATATCCAACCATCATCTCATCTTATTTTTACACAGATACCTGAATACACTCATTTTAGTGCCAAAATCACCTCTTTTCCCAACCCTTTTGACTCCAAAGTGAATTATAAGCTGCTGCATAATCATTTAATTGAAGGATATGTCATTGGAAATCTATTATAAGGCATATTTTTGCATCTTCAACTCTGGAACACCTTAGGGTATTCTCATTGTTTTAGAAATTCGAGATTTGGAATATTATCGTATGCTTACTGGAGAAGCTTCTAAGTGGTATGTTGACTAGGCCTCCTCCTCTCATACTAATTTT
Source organism: Pinus albicaulis (assembly GCA_034641835.2). Taxonomy (NCBI): domain Eukaryota; kingdom Viridiplantae; phylum Streptophyta; class Pinopsida; order Pinales; family Pinaceae; genus Pinus; species Pinus albicaulis. The sequence continues at coordinate 957,767,566 of CM076582.1, forward strand.
TCAACCCTTTATTGGGTTTTTTTTCTTACTTCCATCTTCCCCTTCGTTATGACACTGGTACCGAAATTTTGACCTCTTTCTGTCAATCGTTTGCGACCTGCCTATCCGATCATGTCCAAGAATGACAGAGAAGAAAGAGCCTATGTCGAGCCCCTAGATTCAAATACCGTGCCTATATGGACTAGTTCCTTCGATCCCTTTTTCCTGCTATTGGAAAATATGTCTCATCTCATTTCCCTCATACCGAAGAAACTGCTCTCTAGATTGCGCTAAAATATGACCTGATCTACGAACAATTTGGTTATGTTGATACCATCTTACTTGATCTCTCTAGACTCGGTGGTGCCAACACACCGAGGACATCCCATGCTGTCGACGGTATCGTTCGAGCCCTTTCTCATCCATACACTCATCCTCCCATGGGTTATGGTTTCCCTCAGGGAGGGGCCAGCTCCTCTAGCACCTTTCCCCCTCCCGGTAGAATGTATCAAGGATACGGCATGCCTCCTCCTTTTTCCCATCCTATTTACCACAATTTTTCCCAACCTCCTTATTATCCGTATCTATAGCCTAGTGCTCCAGCTCCTCTAGCATTATAACCCCTGCCTCCCTTGCCTTCTCAATCCTCGCAACAGCGGGCACTTCCCCCCCAAGGGCAGGTGTATGCACAGCAGGGCGCGACTAATATTCATACTTCCAAAAATAAGAGGAAAGGAACCCAAATTCAGTTTTCCCCCGGTAATCCAGAACCCAATCCCCAAGGGAATGCACCTAACACTACTAACCAGCAACAAGGCACTCAGCCCAAGCAAGACAGGCCTGTTCGCATGAATAAGCCTTGTTCTTATTGCGGTGTCTATTGTCATTACACCCATGATTGTCCTCCTTTACCTCAAATGTGTCAAATGTGGGAGACTCAAGTAGCATCACGAGCATAATAAGCCTCCACTTCGGTTCCTCCCAATGCTGCACCTATCCAGCCAGTGGTGTTTACCAATCCTTTTCCTCAGCAACAATTTGTGGCTACCCAACCACCTGAAGGTCAGGTGGCCACTCAACCTCCTCCATCTGGTACCTTCGATCACCAGATTCAAATGATGAACTCTGACCAACCCGTTACCATTGAACTCAACCTTCAGACTTGGTCCCGTTAATACAACAAGCTTCCTGCTATGTCTGCCCTCGAGCCCTCTTCTTTAGGTCCCACAGAGCCCCTTTCGAACACCAATGGTCCTTTACAGATCCCTCAGCCTAAGGCAGAGGTTCATACTATTAGGATCCCATGATTTAGAAGATTGGTAGACCAAATGTATAAGGTAACATGAAACCAGTCTTTGGAGTCCTAGGACCTAGCCTCCCTGGACTTAGAGAGGGCTCTCTCTATTCTATGAAAAGGATGTGAACTTTTTTATTTTAGATGGTTGGTTTTAGGCTAGTTGTTAAGCGTAGGGTTTTGTTGTTTGTTTCGGTTGGGTAAGATGAAATAGGTAGAATAGGTGGAGTAAGAGATCATCGAATCATTGGGATATGGAGTCTATAGAAGTCATGGATATCTCAACAGTGAGTCAAAGTGCATTACAGGGAAAATATAGTGTGGCCAATGGATCCTTAAGGTTATGTGTGAAGTGAAATGGAAATTAAGTTGGGGAAAAAAAGGTAGGGAAAAGGGAAGTCAAGTATCCTTTTTCATATACCCATAAACAAGAAGGTCTCAAATATGATAAGAAAAAGATACTAATCATGAGATAGGGCAAACCATTTACTCAATGACAATACTTAAACAAATAAATATCCAAGATGAACAATTTAGTGAAACAAAGAAAGCAAGAAGGCTTATCTAAGTTTAGTGATTTCACCTTTAGAATTTGAAAACATATAATATGAAACAATAACTTTAATCAATCAAAGAGGGAACTCCTAGACATTGTTGATAAAGCTACAAAGAACTTTGAGGAAAACTTATAGGCATGGACAAAGGGAAAGATCAGAAAAAGACCTCCTTGGCTTAACCTAACAAGTAATACTTCAAAGAGAGATTTCAAAACAAAGTTTAGATAACATCAAATAAGCAGGGCTTGCCATAAAAAATATTTGGAAACTAGCATCTTAATCCATTGATGAAATAAACAAGCATAAGGAGGCTTAAGGAGCAGCTAATAACTCCTTAAACACACCCAACAGAGGAAAACATCAAGGTAATAGAAGGCGGGAAGGACTAAGGTGGTTCAAACAACATTTATTAGCCTATACTTTTCTGTTCTATCGCATATAGAAGGATGAAAGATAATGATTAACAAGAAAAAATGAACAAATTAGAGACACATCACCATTAACCAAGCTCAGGGATCCTGCAAGCAAGCTTCATCATCATCAATCAAAGCAAATCATCAACAAGCTCCACAGCACCAAATTTCTCTTCAACCTCAAAAAACCATGTATTGCTCTCAAAGCTCATCAAATGCCAATTGATGTAATACCACCATCTTGATCAAGGAATGGTGAAATAATCTTTCCATTTGTTGGGAGGAAGTCCTCCTTCGAACAACAAAAGGCATCTTGTCAATGCTCCTATAGAGATAGTAGGGCAAGTTGAACATATTAACCCTTGTGAAATGCATGAGGAGTCTGACATGGTAGGAGTTTAGCCTGGAATATCTTTTCTCACAGGTGAAGTACTTCATGATAACCAACATCAAGGGTGCAAATATGTGTTTGAGGTGTGAGAAACGGAAAGATGTCTTGATGCCTCCTCTATACCTAGTCTTGAAAAATGGCTCTAAAAATCCCTTGTCCAACTTTCCCTTCTTAAACCACTTCTCACCCATAGCAGGGATACATGTGGCATCAGAGATGGTACCTGGTGATATCTCAAAATCTACTCTTGCAAGGCTTGAGTGCTTGTTGTGTAAGTTGAGAATGAGAAGCCTTGTAATATCTGGGTGGCTTTTCACTTGTTTGACCTTCTCACAAAATTGGAAGCACCCTGCACCCTAAAAACGTGATAGGATCCTGGGAGAGGAGGTGATGGCCACTATGCTCCGAGGCTCCAATCTATTGAATTTCCCTCCCTTATGTTTTGGTCTTAAAGGCCTTTGACCTCTTTCACTGTCACTGCTGCTTTCTACTCCTGACATGGTGATAGGAGAGGTTGGTTGACAAACTAGGGTTTGGTGGAGCAATATGAAGATTGTGATGAAGTCAATATTGTAGTGGATGAGGGATGTGGAGGCTAGGGTTCTTAAGACTACTTGCTTTGGAGTTCTTAAGAGGGTTCACCTTGAGTTATGATTTGTGACCTTACTAAATCATCCTCCTTCAAATGATATTTAACTGTTCTAAGAAGGTTAAAAACATAGGGTCATTTGCATGTAAGACCTAGGGTTTACCCACATATGGTTTGGACTTCAAAGCCACAAAAACACTAAAATCAATTTTAAATTTGGTTGGGGACAAGGACAGAATGCCACTCACCAATTCTTGGTTCTTCTACAGTACTTGGAGGCAGCTTGGAGGATGAATTTGATAGTTAGGGCAAGAGATTTTTTTTGTTGGAGGCGCAGTGCCCTACCTGAGCAGTCGGGTCAGCTCGTTAGTGCAGCGCCAACAGGCCTGCTCATGGTTTAGCATAGCACCGAGCATTTAATTGTCTTCAAGCAAATCGAGCCCGCATTAGTGCAACGCTTAGGATTAGTCTAGTGTTGGGCCAGATTTGCACAATGCCATGTAATTTTGAAAGGGTGGAGGATGAATTAGTGCAGCACCAACCCATATTTGTGTAGCGCCACTGATTTGCGCAGTGCTAGGGAAACTCGCCCAGAAAACGGTCAGAAATCTCTTTTTTTCTCCTGAAGCCTTTTTCTCTTCACCAAGTGACAAATGAGTTTGAAATGAAAACTGAAGCACCTTTATATCCCTTGAGAAGAATAAATCATAGCCATAAAACCCACTTTAGTATGTTTTCTTTGGGTCACTTTATAATTTTCACTAATGTCCCCTTGAATTTTTGTAGGTGCCTATAATTTTCTGAAATGATTTTCTTTGGGTAATGGTGTACTAAAGGATGAAGAGGCCCCCCCATTTTTTGGCTTTGAAACTTTGGGGACTGTCCAAACTGTCTCTTTTGAAAAACTGAAACCATTTCTTTATTCCTCTTTGGCATTTTTGAGTGCAATAGACTTAAAACATGTGTTTCTCACCTTTTACTGATATTTGACAGTGAAGTCTTTTTGGCAAAGATGTGTACATTATTCTTACCATGTTTTCCCCTTGGCCACTTCTGATTTGTTGTAGGTGCCATAACACAAGGTTTTTGTTCTTCCTAAACTTTCTTTGGTGTTTGACACCTTATTTACTCAACAGTAGAACTCATGCTCAATTTTGTTTCTTATTTGACACTTAACCTCCCTTTTTCTTTCCTTTGACCATTTTGAAAGCATTTGACTATACTTTGAAAGCTTAGGTTCCCTCACACTAATACTCTTTACAACTTCTTCCTTTGGTGCAGTGAAGCATTGTTTCCTTGAAAAAACCCTAAAGGCCACCTTGAATAGCCTTTGAAGGCTTTCTGTTGTCATGAAGGAGGTTCATCATCTTTATTTCACTTGTCTTGCCTATCTTACCAAAACTTTAGGTTTTAGGGTTGTTAGAAAAGAATAAGTAGTGTTGTCTTCTAAGTTCTCTATAGCCCTTTCAAGTTCATTCATTTCTTTTCAGTTCACCTCGCCCTTTTCCCTTTTTATTTATAATTTCTAGAAAATCTTCAATGTGGGCTTGGTTGTGTTGTTATGCCTTCTGTATTTGTGGCCTTTGTGTTGGTTCCTTTCTTGGCAACACTGTTTTTTCAATCAGTCTGAAAACCCTGAATCTCATTGTACATAGGCACGTTGCCTTTTCCTTGTTGTGGATGTCTTCTAGTGATGATTTCACCCTCTTACCTTACCTCTTTTTATGTTGATGACCATCTCAATCATTCTTGTAGAAATTTGAACAAGGGCAGCTGTCCCTTGCAGAATAGGTGCTTTGACCAAGGAGGCCTTCCTTGAAGGATTTTGATCAGATTCAGACAAAATTTACTTGACATTCTATTTCTTTGATTGTAGCCTCTTGACACAGGAAAAAACAAAGTTTTTAGAATACCAAAACAAACCTATGACCTATGAAACCCTAGGTGACCTAGTGGGAGGATCTTTGGAATTGGCCTTTGACTGAAAACTTAGTTTTGGGTCTTCAAGTATAAAAAACAAAGTTTTTGATATTTTTATGTATTGAAGATCCAAAATCCAATGTGCTTGATTTATCTAAAGAGCCTACAGAGATAGTTTGATACCATCAATGCTTGATGCATCCAGGAAACATAGGAGTGAGTGGGTTGGTTAGTGATCCTAGGTGTCAGGTGGAGGGAAAATAGGAAAGCCAAAAATAGAGTGCTAAGGTCAAGGGTGACAAAACATAGACAAAATGAGTGGTATGAGCCCATGATGGGTCTTTTGGGAGTGGTGAGTTGAGTTTGACATCATAGGATAATGAAATAGTAAAAAAATTATCCTAAGGATGATGAAGGCAGTGAGATTTCTAGAAGTCATAGTATTCATGAATTTTGTTTCTAGAAATCTAGTTTAAGTATTTAGTCATCTACAAAGGAAAAAATTACTGATGACTAACAGTGGCTCCACTTGGGTAGGGCAGCTTCTTTTCGGGAGGTGTATAGAACTTCATATCTCTAGTTTTATGGAGACTAGTGCCTCATCTATTGGGCAGATTTTTACTTCTCTCCTTCGTTGATGCTTCTTTGAAGTTGTGATCTCAATAATCTGAAAAACATGATTAATTCAGCTTCATATCTACCTACCCAACCTACTTGCCTAACATTTTTTTTTCCTTAGGTGCACTTGAACTGGAAAACCCTTGACATTATTTATTTTTTAAAGTAAAAAAAACTATCTACTTCTACTCTTATTACTTCCAAGAGTTCAGATTATGCTAATGAACTCTTTTTATTCTCTACCTAGAATAATTTACTGTCAAGATTAGGATGTATGAAAGACTTCATTCTCTAAGATACAAACATGAAATTTAAAGCATGGTTTAAATCAGTATTAGGCAATTTGACTTACCATGAGTTGTGGCATAAGAACAAGCTGCACACAAATATTATTTTTTTACAAACAAAACTAGAAAAACAAGGGATATGATTTATCTTTTGGTAAGCATCCCCATATTTCTCTTTGGTTCTGTTTTAAGCATGTGGAACCAATATCTTTCATTACTAATCTATCCTTACTGACAGGTCAATTTTATATGCTTTGACAAGTTCTCTTTCACTAACCTATCAACAATAAATTGAAAACATGTTCAGCCATGATTAGGCTAGATGACTGAACAAGACCTTTTTGGAACAAGTAGTGGCATTTAAGCTTGCTCACTTTCAGTAGTACTATTTTTTGGGTATGGGGCTATACCTCTTTTCAAATCTACCCTCTTTTCATTATTTATATGTTTTTGTATTTTTGTGATTTTCTCATGCAATGTTTCATATGTACAATGAATGAAAATTTTTAAACTAAAGGTTTTTATAACAATGGTACTTGAGCATCCTGTCCCTAAAAGGATATCCTAAAATTCTTTGTCCATTCAGATCTTGTAAAAAAAAATCACAGCTACCTCCACTTGAAAATATGATATAAGGATTTTTCCAAAAAATTTCAATCAATCCATGCTCTCCTTGGTATTTCTTCTTTGAGTCTTGCTTCCCAAATTTGTTTCTGTCACATATCCTGTTTAGGTAGAAAATATGTTCTTTATCAGCTTCAAGGCAGATGATGATGTCATCAATGTATATCATAGTGAAGAAGTTGAAAACAGGGGCCATGGTCCTTTGGATGGTGTCTTCAGCATTCCTTAGCCTAGGAAATGTTTGGTCAAACATGTCGTGGTTCCAAGAAACTTTGAAAATGTCTTTATGTTGATTGATCTAAAGTGGTATCATCTGATGGTAACCTGAAAAATATCATATAATGACATCTTGTTAGAAATTCCTATATTTGGCATAGGATTATTTATCTTGGGAAAAGGGTATTTGTACTTCATGGAAGTTTTGCCTAGGTATCTAAATTCTATACACAACTTGCATCATTGGGCTTTCTTTGCTAGTGATAAAATTTTCCCAAGGGCTTCATAGTTTTTCTTGCAAAGAGACTCCTTCTAAATAATGTCTATGGAAAAAGGCTTCAAGCTTTTAGTCCTATGTACAAAAGCATCATGAAAATTCTTGCATAGCCTTATGTATTTTAGTTTTGTGTGTAATGACAAGGCTCTGGATAACTTAATCATTTTGGGCCTTTCTATGCTGCCTACATTGTATTCCTCTATATCAGTTCTAGTAGATACTTCTTTAGGGTCAATAGCAACATTTGTGAGAATAAAAAATTATTTTGAAGGTACAAAACTCTTTGATGATGAAGTATCTATGTAATGAAAAAACATAAGACTTCTTTGATCCATATTCCCAAAGATTTTTTTTTTGTGAGGGTATTTCATTTTTTTGGGATTGGAAAAATGGAGCAATTGTGTTTTTGAGGTTTGTCTTTCATTTGAATAACCTAATTCATATATTAAACTGATTTTTGGTTTCAAAATTTCATTTTCAGTTTGCAGAAAATCAAGTTTAGTTTTATCATCATCTGGTTTTTTAGGGTTGTTATAGTTTTGACTGTTGAGTTCCTCATGTAGAGACTGGTTTGACTATTTTAGGGTGTCTGGATCCGTCTCAGCTTCAGTTACCTACTCATTAATGTCCTCTTCATTACATATGATGAAATAATCAAGATATGAATGGATGGAACAAAGAGGAGTGTTGTTTGGCCTCTCCTGACTGCTAACCATATATTTCATGTGTGATTCTCGGTATAGTCTCCTAGTTTCATTGAAAATAGGGATGGTAGCATATGAAAAGTCAAGTTGGAGGTTTCCCTGAAGCTTGGCTCCCCAAGATATGGATAAAAGCATCCCATAATTAGGGGGAATGTGAGAAACTACTATGTCCATGACAAGACCTTTAGCAGGTATTTGTGCTAGATTGACACAAATATCCTTGATTAGGCCCAAGCACTTGACTCTACTCAAATCGAATGAGTACAAATCTTTCTAAGGTGTTAGAGTCGGTCTTGTCATTCCTCCGTCAGAGATCATTTCGCTTTCTGCATATCATTTTTAGGTGTCTCGCTCACTTCACTTCGTTGCATTTCGCTAGGGGCATGCCATTAACTGACGGAAGGCCTTGTTACTCATTCTCGTCATGCCTTATCTTGCTGGCTTAGGTCATTTACATTCTTGTTTGATTTTTAGGTCAGCAAGGATTCAATTTGGCGTTTAGGTCTAGGGTTTGCAAATTGTTGTTCTCAAAGTTCTTCAAATAATACCTGTAGGTCAGAGGAAGGTTCAATAAGTTTCTTATTTCAAGAGGTTCATCATCAGTAATGCTCAAAGATGATTCTTCTCCAAAAATCTGTTTTGGAGAAGAAATTGTCAAATTAGTTGTTTGTAATAAGCGTATTTTTAAAAGTCCTCCGTCATGAAGAATTTCAATATGCAGGCGAATGCCAATTAGCTTTCACCAACCGCAACTTAGATGTTTGCAGAGCTTATTCTCAGACAAAGATTTTGTCAAAGCAACAATTGAAGAATTTTCTATTCAAGTCCAGCATGGGGAGAAAATCATTCTACATAACTGTTTATTGATGGAAAAATTTGTATTCAGGGTTTTTACCTCTCTATCCACTTCAATGCAATCATACAAGTATAAGTGGATTTGGGCCTTTACCCCATTACAGTATCTATTCATTCCAGGGTGCCTTTTCCAGCTGAACTTGTTGCCTTGGCTACAGATACCTCCAATGTTGACCTTGGGAGTAAACGTCGTCTTTTAAACTTGCATCATGTACATTGTCTACCTCAGAGCATTTGAATTTTTATGTTTTATATTTTGAAGTTCTGGAATTCCACGTACATGCACATATCACTGTCCATTACATTTCATAAGGAAGTGGGATAGTTCAATGGTTCGCCAGATTACGGGGTCAACGAGATGTCGAAAGAATTCATAAGAATTTAAATGTTCATTACATTATCTGTTCAATGACTCAATGGCTGTTGGCATGCAGAATTCTGCCACAAATCCTGGTGCGGTTGATTAGTCCTCTCACACGAGCTTCACTGCTGGTTGAACTATATTGATCCTGTAGCATGGATGAAGGAAAGAAAATATAGCTTTATAATCGTTCAAAGGGCAGTTGATAAACCAAAATAAATCTACAACGAAATTATAAGGGCAGGCTTGTCTTTTCGATGATTTTAAATGGTTATTAAGAAAAACGTTACAACAAAGTTTTGTTGAAACTCCATCAGTTTAAAAGATCTTTTCATATGTTTAAAACGTTCTTGTGCATCCAATCTTGAATGAGAAAGTCAATTTCGAATCGTGGAAGGAGAAATTCGCATTTGGTTGAGATTTCACTGTGTTGAAAACAAAGCGCGGCGCATTGGCATAGAGCGCGGCGCACCTATTGAGCGCGACACATAGAGCGTCTTTCAGCTGTCTTAATTTTTTCAGGCGTGGCGCACCCATATGGCGCGGCGCGTTGGGATTCCATGTGGCGCATAGGGCCGAAAGGCTTAAATTCTGCAAAGAGCGAATCAGTTGCTGCACTTCACAGGTCTAATCATCTTGGGCACTTTCAAAATGCTACACATAATATGGTGTATCCTGATCCAGACTGACAAGAAAGTTCCGATCTGCAGTGTGCATCCATCAAAGAAGCCACTCTACAATGTGTTGGTTGTGTCAAGGCAAAGTTACCTGTTGTAAAGAGCTATCACTGCTTAGAAAAGTGCTTCTCAGATTCATGGCATCATCATCGCGCATTACATGCATGATCAACAGATACTGTACGTGAAAATGGAGCTGAGGATGATGAATTACTTGGGCAGTTTGGTGGCAGTGTGTCAGGAGTGCTTGCTACAGGTGGAACAGTTGGTCCAATTTATAACACTGGAATTCAAGGTGCAGGGTTGAATAATGGTTCTGTATTTTCAAGACCTGCAAATACTACAGAAGGGGCTGGTGGGGAGACATGGTACGAGGTTGGATGCTCAAAGACATATACACCAACAATTGACGATGTGGGCCATGATTTGAAGTTGGAATGCATAGCTCTTGATGTAACTACGTGACTATCGTTTTCCCCTGCAATTACTTTGATCACTGGTTGTGTTATTCCAGCCCTTTCACCTACTCCGCGGTGTTTAATACCAGTGAATGGTCTTGAAGGGAATTTGGAGCTAGGAATCCATAATGCAGTTTCGGGAAACTTTACTGGACTCTCATATAATGTGCTTGCAGACCTATATGCTACTAAAGAAATATACACATATTGTGCTCCTTGGGCTCTTTCATGGCCATATCGTCGACAAAACTTGCTGCGAGAAATTATTGGCTACGATGTAGATATTGTTTGCCTGCAAGAGGTCCAGAGTGATCATTTGAAAAGAATGGATATGCAGCTGTTTATAAGAAGAAGACCACAGAGGTATATACACGTTCAACATATGTAATTGATGGTGTGATGCATGTGAAAGGTCGGGCTGCATGTCTCATTGACACAGAAGATGAACTTCTTGTGACAGGGTTGATGTTCAAATGGCTCCCAACTTACAGTTTATAAGTTTTATTAGAATGATATTGCACCATTTCTTTAGACAGAATTTGTCTTTGGATGGTTAAAGTTGATCACATTAAGTGAATAGCTTTTGGTAGAAAAGCACAGATTTAGTTTCGTTCTCACTGATGCAGAGGTGCTATGGCTCCGAAATCCATTCAGAAGGTTCTCAAGTGAGGCAGAATAAAAGCTATTTTTATTAAATGGTTTTTTTCAAACGGTGGCTATTGAAAAGGGAAAGCGGATAGTTAAACCTAAAAATAAATGAAGAGTATATGCCACAGCAAAGAAATAGTAGCGTATTGCCTATTCTGTCCTCAGTCACGATTTTATGGGAGTTTGTCAGTATTATAGAGTAATTCGAGGCTTCTCACATGTCAGAGTGTATAGACGGATCAATTACTGTAAGAATTATTGATGCCCTGCTGCTACGTGTCACCACAAGCTATTCTGTTGGCAGCGTTGGTTTTCGGTTGCTATTTTTATGGGTGGGTTTTTCTATTTGTATTAAAATAGGTTTCATTTAAACGAGAAGGTGAAAAGTAAAAAACCAAATGCCTAAATACAAAGCAAAGATATCTACAACAGCAGGAAGATAGGTGGGATTGCCTATGTTTGTCTTAAGTTACGAGATCTATGCTACAGGTGTTGCCTCCTTGTGGTTATCAACAGATTTCACATGTAGCGCTGCCCCTTTTCAGAACAGATGGACAGCTCCTTTGCTATCTTCATGATTTTAGTTGAAACAGCTCCCCATTGGTGTCGATCTGTTTTCCCACAGATTGAGTCTATTTATTGTATTGTAAAACATTTGTAAAAGGAGAGTTCTGGGAAACGTGTAGAGGAATAACAGAGAGCTTCATTGTACAGTTTTGACAGAGATTTAATGAAAAGATACAGCTCTGGTTCATGAGATTCCTGTGGTATGATGTTTGGCATATGTTTCTTCTTTGTTTTCATATGTATCTTTTTATGTTTACAGTTCATCCATAATCATTTCCAAATGAATGCTTTTAAGTAGAAAGGTAGAATCCAGATAACTTCTCTGCCTTGGGAAAGCTTTTCATGTTTCTGTGTAATTTCTTCTGTTTGATAAGGATTCATCTATTATGCCCTTGTCAACCTCTTAGCAGTCTTGCCACTCCATATAAGTTCAAATTGGAATGCTAAACCTATTGCCTATCTTGCCTCACGAAAAAATATGTGTCCTTGATTTAATTCTCTACTCATGCTGTTCCTTGGTCTCATACAACCCAGAAAATCCAGCCCTTCATTAAATTATTTCTTTCATATTTATTTACTAGCCTAAAATCAGTATCTATTTTCAGTCATCTCAGGCCCCTTTGAAGACCTTTTGCCGAGATAGACCTAGAGAGAGCCCTCTCCTGTCCTCGTAGGGCTAGCTACGAGGCTAAGCTTGGTTTGATGTTGCCTTGAGTTTTACCTTATTTCAGCCTAAGGTAGATTCGAGCGCTAACATAGTGGCGACCATACTGGGGAAGATGGTTTGCTGTTGATGCGACACTCGATTTGTAGATTGTTTTGCCCCAGTACGTGTATCGAGTTCAGATCTGATGGTTGATGGTGGACAACGATCGGACATAAGAAGGCTGAAAACATTCACCTGGCGACTTCATTTACTGAACAATCCAGAAATCAATGCTTCATGGTGATTTCACTGCAGGGAGATCAGTAGCTTTAAGATTATCAAGATGGACCGGATTGCAAAGAGATACGCTCCCATGAGCCGAGACCACATCCCAGGTTTTCCGAATAAAATGCCCAAGGTGGACTGGCTTCAGAATTTTCCTATGTTCAGAAATGTGGAAGGTAATGACGCTGCTCTTCATCTGGTGAAATTTCACATTCATGTGCATAAATTAAAGATTGATTTTCCTAAAGACTGTTTGATGAAAATGTTCATGGCTACTCTGGAAGATGAAGCCCGATCTTGGTATGAAAGTTTGCCACCTGCTTCTATTTATTGTCTAAAGGATTTTCATTCAATATTCTTTGAAAGGTACAGAGAATCTTGTCCGTCTTTAATGTTAGTGCAGAATTTTTGTGAACACATTAGTAATTTCATTGAAGATCTTGGGAATTGTTATGGGGATACGGATTTGATGGATGGGGAAATCATGGAAGAATTGTATGAAAATCCGTTACAGCAGCACACAGAAATCTCAGAGGATACTTGTCAAGATCAGCAGGTTGAAGATTGCCATATGGCTGAAATTGGTGAAAGAGAGAGTCTCATTTCAGATCTGCTCATAGAAGAAGACAACATGCAGGGAAGTCAAGTTTCAATTTCAGAATGTGATAATGTCAAGTCAGCTGTTTCAGATCTAGATTCAGATCGTGATGATCAAGAATACCTTGTGCAGAACTCTACTGTTGAAATCATCTGGGATGCAGAAGACAGAGTTGTGAATCCAAATGTTCTTATTTCATTAGAAGACAGCCTTCATGAGGAGGTAATCCAGTCTATTGATGCAATACAAGATGATATCTTCGTTCAAGTAAGTGAAAAAGTTTCCTTGGATGAATCATTGGTAGATGATAGAAATGTCATGTTTGGGTTTCAAGAATCATCTGAAGTTTCTTTTCTCATGATTGATGAATGTAATGAGGAATATGATAATCTGGCTGTTATATCATATGAAGATGATCAAAAATATATTCAGACTACAGAAGATCAGGCCATTCAGGATTCCCTTTCAGTTTCTTCTTCATATGTCTCATGTTTTGAAATGTTTTCCCAAAAGGAGAGCTGCTCTTCTACTTGTTCAGAATTTTTTGAAAGCCAGGAACATATTTTTACTGAAGTACATTGTGAAGGAAGATCAGAATCAAAAGAGAAAGACACCTTGTTTCTTCAGCAGGAGGTAAATCTTCATGTTTTTCAGGATCCTCTGGCAGGTTTGTTGCAGTCAGCAGTGAAGGTGATTATTGCAATATTCAGTAATGAAGGAGATCATGGTCGATTATGTTTTTTGATGCCCAGTTACCATTATTTATTATTGACCAGGAGATCTGATCGGGAGAATCAATCAAGAAGGCATCTGCTTGATTGGTTACATTGGAAAGCTCATTACACCTGATTGTACATATTTCATTAGTATGCAGGTGGTTGTCATCATGATTTCAAATCTTGATGAACTGCTGCCTTTTTCAAAATATTTGTAAATACTTGTTTTAGTCAGTCATGAGTTATTTGTCAAGTCAGTTTTTTGAGTTTTAAAATTGAGTCGGATTTTCAGTCAATAAATCAGTTAATGGTCTTGTGTCGATTTTGTCAAAATAATGGACTCCATAGCCCAATGGATGTAGGCACTGTCTAGCTCTCCCAGATATCTGTTGTTCTTGGCACCTCCAGGGAGCTACCATCCCCATTGGAGCCAATGTTAGAGTCGGTCTTGTCAGTCCTCCGTCAGAGATCACTTCACTTTCTGCATATCATTTTTAGGTGTCTCACTCACTTCACTTCATTGCATTTCGCTAGGGGCATGCCATTAACTGATGGAAGGCCTTGTTACTCATTCCCGTCATGCCTTATCTTACTGGCTTAGGTCATTTGCATTCTTGTTTGATGCTTAGGTCAGCAAGGATTCAATTTGGTGTTTAGGTCTAGGGTTTGCAAATTGTTGTTCTCAAAGTGCTTCAAATAATACCTACAGGTCAGAGGAAGGTTCAATAAGTTTCTTATTTCAAGAGGTTCATCATCAGTAATGCTCAAAGATGATTCTTCTCCAAAACTCTGTTTTGGAGAAGAAACTGTCAAATTAGTTGTTTGTAATAAGCATATTTTTAAAAGTCCTCCGTCATGAAGAATTTCAATATGCAGGCCAATGCCAATCAGCTTTCACCAACCGCAACTTAGATGTTTGCAGAGCTTATTCTCAGACAAAGATGTTGTCAAAGAAACAATTGAAGAATTTTCTATTCAAGTCCAGCATGGGGAGAAAAGAATTCTACATAACTGTTCATTGATGGAAAAATTTGTATTCAAGGTTTTTACCTCTCTATCCACTTCAATGAAATCATACAAGTACATGTGGATTTGGGCCTTTACCCCATTACAGTATCTATTCATTCCAGGGCGCCTTTTCCAGCTAAACTTGTTGCCTTGGCTACAGATACCTCCAACGTTGACCTTGGGATTAAACGTCGTCTTTTAAACTTGCACCATGTACACTGTTTACCTCGGAGCATTTGACTTTTTATGTTTTATATTTTGAAGTTATGGAATTCCATGTACATGCACATATCACTGTCCATTACATTTCGTAAGGAAGTGGGATAGTTCAATGGCTCGCAAAATTACGGGGTCAACGAGATGTCGAAAGAATTCATAAGAGTTTAAATGTTCATTACATTATCTGTTCAATGACTCAATGGTTGTTGGCATGCAGAATTCCGCCACAAATCCTGGTGTGGTCGATTAGTCCTCTCACACGAGCTTCACTGCTGGTTGACCTATATTGATCCTGTAGCGTGGATGAAGGAAATAATATATAGCTTTATAATCGTTCAAAGGGCAGTTGATAAACCAAAATCAATCTACAACGCAATTATAAGGGCACGCTTGTCTTTTCGATGATTTTAAATGGTTATTAAGAAAAACGTTACAAAAAAGTTTTGTTGAAACTCCATCAGTTTAAAAGATCTTTTCATATGTTTAGAACATTCTTGTGCATCCAAGCTTGAATGAGAAAGTTGATTTCGAATCGTGGAAGGCGAAATTCGCGTTTGGTTGAGAGTTCACTGTGTTGAAAACAGAGCGCGGCACGTTGGCATAGAGCGCAGCGCATCTATTGAGCGCGACGCATAGAGCGTATTTCAGCTGTGTTAATTTGTTTAGGCGCGGCGCACCCATATGGCGCGGCGCGTTGGGATTCCACGCGGTGCATAGGGCCGACAGGCTTAAATTCTTCAAAGAGAAAATCAGTTGCTGCACTTCACAGGTCTAATCATCTTGGGCACTTTCAAAATGCTACACATAATATGGTGTATCGTGATCCAGACTGACAAGAAAGTTCCGATCTGCAGTGTGCATCCATCAAAGAAGCCACTCTACAATGTGTTGGTTGTGTCAAGGAAAAGTTACCTGTTGCAAAGAGCTATCACTACTCAGAAAAGTGCTTCTCAGATTCATGGCGTCATCATCGTGAATTACATGCACGATCAACAGATACTGTACGTGAAAATGGAGCCGAGGATGATGAATTACTTGGGCGGTTTGGTGGCAGTGTGTCAGGAGTGCTTGCTACAGGTGGAACAGTTGGTCCAATTTATAACACTGGAATTCAAGGTGCAGGGCTGAATAATGGTTCTGTATTTTCAAGACCTGCAAATGCTACAGAAGGGGCTTGTGGGGAGACATGGTACGAGGTTGGATGTTCAAATACATATACACCAACAATTGACGATGTGGGCCATGATTTGAAGTTGGAATGCGTAGATCTTGATGTAACTACGGGACTATCGTTTGCCCCTGCAATTACTTTGATCACTGGTTGTGTTATTCCAGCCCTTTCGCCTACTCCGCGGTGTTTAATACCAGTGAATGGTCTTGAAGGGAATTTGGAGCTAGGAATCCATAATCCAGTTTCGAGAAACTTTACTGGACTCTCATATAATGTGCTTGCAGACCTATATGCTACTAAAGAAATATACACATATTGTGCTCCTTGGGCTCTTTCATGGCCATATCGTCGACAGAACTTGCTGCGAGAAATTATTGGCTACGATGCAGATATTGTTTGCCTGCAAGAGGTCCAGAGTGATCATTTGAAAATAATGGATATGCAGCTGTTTATAAGAAGAATACCACAGAGGTATATAGACGTTCAACATATGTAATTGATGGTGTGATGCACGTGAAAGGTCGGGCTACATGTCTCATTGACACAGAAGATGAACTTCTTGTGACAGGGTTGATGTTCAAATGGCTCCCAACTTACAGTTTATAAGTTTTATTAGAATGATATTGCGCCATTTATTTAGATAGAATTTATCTTTGGATGGTTAAAGTTGATCACATTAAGTGAACAGATTTTGGTAGAAAAGCACAGATTTAGTTTCGTTCTCATTGATGCAGAGGTGCTATGGCTCCGAAATCCATTCAGAAGGTTCTCAAGTGAGGCGGAATAAAAGCTATTTTTATTAAATGGTTTTTTTCAAACGGTGGCTATTGAAAAGGGAAAGCAGATAGTTAAACCTAAAAATAAATGAAGAGTATATACCACAGCAAAGAAATAGTAGCGTATTGCCTATTCTGTCCTCAGTCACGATTTTATGGGAGTCTGTCAGTATTCTAGAGCAATTCGAGGCTTCTCACATGTCAGAGTGTATAGGCGGATCAATTGTTGTAAGAATTATTGATGCCCTGCTGCTACGTGTCTCCACAAGCTATTCTGTTGGCAGCGTTGGTTTTCGGTTGCTATTTTTATGGGTGGGTTTTTCTATTTGTATTAAAATAGGTTTCATTTAAACGATAAGGTGAAAAGTCAAAAACCAAATGCCTAAATACAAAGTGAAGATATCTACAACAACAGGAAGATAGGTGGGATTGCCTATGTTTGTCTTCAGTTACGAGATCTATGCTACAGGTGTTGCCTCCTTGTGGTTATCAACAGATTTCACATGTAGCGCTGCCCCTTTTCAGAACAGATGGACAGCTCCTTTGCTATCTTCATGCTTTTAGTTGAAACAACTCCCCATTGGTGTCGATCTGTTTTCCCATAGATTGAGTCTATTTATTGTATTGTAAAACATTTGTAAAAGGAGAGTTCTGCGAAACGTGTAGAGGAATAACAGAGAGCTTCACTGTACAGTTTTGACAGAGATTTAATGAAAAGATACAGCTCTGGTTCATGATATTCCTGTGGTTTGATGTTTGGCATATGTTTCTTCTTTCTTTTCATATGTATCTTGTTATGTTTACAGTTCATCCATAATCATTTCCAATTGAATGCTTTTAAGTAGAAAGGTAGAATCCAGATAACTGCTCTGCCTTGGGAAAGATTTTCATGTTTCTGTGTAATTTCTTCTGTTTGATAAGGATTCATCTATTATGCCCTTGTCAACCTCTTAGCAGTCTTGCCACTCCATATAAGTTCAAATTGGAATGCTAAACCTATTTCCTATCTTGCCTCACGAAAAAATCTGTGTCCTTGATTTAATTCTCTGCTCATGCTGTTCCTTGGTCTCATACAGCCCAGAAAATCCAGCCCTTCATTAAATTATTTCTTTCATATTTATTTAATAGCCTAAAATCAATATCTATTTTCAGTCATCTCAGGCCCCTTTGAAGACCTTTTGCCGAGATAGACCCGGAGAGAGCCCTCTCCTGTCCTCGTAGGGCTAGCTACGAGGCTAAGCTTGGTTTGATGTTGCCTTGAGTTTTACCTTATTTCAGCCTAAGGTAGAATCGAGTGCTAACATAAGGTTTAGTAATTTCCAGGCCTAATATCTCCATCACAACTTTGGGCATGAGGTTGTGAGAGGCACTGGAGTCCAGCATGGCATTATGCAAGATTTTGTCATGTATATTTAAACTAACATAGAAAGGGGGAATGTCTCCTTCTTGGTATTTTCCTTCCACTTCAGGCCCAAAAAGGAGCTCGGGTTTGTCATCAATTAAGTGCAGGGTGTCTGTAATAGATCTAACAAGAAAATGTATAGAAATGGATAATATGCCCAAGAAATAACACCATTGAAGATAAAACTTCAGATCTTCATTAATATCAAAACCCTTGGGCTAGGGCAACACCATACATTCACTCCTTAAGGAAGGAGATCACTCCACAAGCCATATTCTTGCCAATAAAATAATCCTTGACATCTCTCAATGGATAGTCTCTAGCCTCTATATAGGTTTCATACATGCAATACCATGGGTAGTTACCATGGGTCTCTCAATACCATACATCCAATACAATAAGCTTATCACTTTATTCCCTAGCTACATGTGGTCCCTTACATAATGTGGGTTAACCACTTTATTTATTAACTATGGCCAAATTATTTATCATTCTTATATTATTACATCATATTATTCCCTTGGGTACCTCCCTGTGTACCCTATATTATCCCCCTAGGTATACTACATTACACCTCCCTTAAACATGTTTCATCCCTGAAACATAAGAAGAACACAAATAATAAGATCTACTCAAAAGAGTATTCCACTGGTACCATTCACGTGAATCTAGCCATCCCAGAGAAAGGTGAACACCTGATCTAGTCGATGTCTCACTCGCTTGAGATGGAAGTGGGTTATGGTGGTTCTTCTGTGTTGATGTGTTGTGGGTGGAACGTTGCACCTCTCGATGTGTCATCCAGGGTTTGTTGTCCTTGTTTCTAATTCATTGCCACCTTGCTGGTTGTTGTCTTGTTGGGTGATGTGGTTGGTGATATGTTGAAGCTTTAACTGATGGAATATCTTTCATTAATTCCTCCATTATTGGTGATGGAGTGGTGTCTGGTTCTTTTGTTGGTACTTGCTTTGATGTCTATGTTTGGTTGTCTACCATCAAAGGCTCATCATCTGATGTGTCTGTGTTGTTAGAGATTTGCACTACTTCCTCCCTAGTCTCTGCATGGTTCCTAACGCAAATATCGTGCAATGTAATTTTCTTTTTTTTATACCAGAGCTTCATGAATTTCTTTTGCACATTAAAATTGACAGTACCAATGGATTCCATCCAAGGGTGTCCCAAAAAAACATCCACAATAGCCATATCTGAAGTATAAAAATCAGAATGCAACACATACTTATCCATAGAAATCTTCAAATATTTATAAATTTGAACATCTTCATTATCAACTTGTGTGTTTTCAATATGTTTTGCTGGAACTTGCAATTTTTTAGCCAAATTAACATTGATACAATTATGCTTGCAACTAGGAATGATAGACACAATGATGTTCCCTTTCTGAATACTTCCATTAACCTGTAATATGGAAATATTAGTAGAAAATAAGTCTTTATGTCCCTTGGTTTCCTTCTTTCCGGCTTTAGACCACTTGTCCAAAATGACTTTTTTCAATTTTTTTCTTGGGAAGTTTCCTCACTGCGCTGTCAAGTGAGGTCCGCCATTTATTTCCCTCATCTTTCATATGAAGCCCTATGGAGCATATCCAAAAATTTCGGTATTGAGTCTTTTGATATTGTAAAAAATCTTCAATAGTATGGCCATCATATTTTCCTGTAAACTTCATCTTGTGAGAATCCATAAAATAAAGTAAGGGTTTTGAAGAAAATCACTTACTTTGGTAAAAATTTAAAATGGACATTACTCGGTCAATATAAATCAGAATCCTTAATATAACCCATTTTAGAAAGTGGAATATCCATTCTACATCTAACCATATGACTGAAATCTCGTTCTACGTACTCTGGAAACACAGATTTGCGCTGCAACTATCCCGTTGTCACAAAATTTATGAAAAAATGGCTGATTTTAAATCAGTGATAACTCCCTCATTCGGACTCTGATTTGACCGATTTTTTTTTTAAATCAGGTGTTTTTCAAGGGGAGCTCAGATCTGTAATTGGTTGTCTGAAATTTTGCACCAAAATCTACAAAAAATGTCAGGAGAGCCGTTGTACAGAAATTGTCGTCAGAAACATTTCTGCAACACAATTGAATTTAAATCAGCGATATCACCCTCATCTGGACTCCGATTCGATTGATTTTGTTTTTGAAATTGGGTATTTTTGCGTAATGAATCCATATCTAATATTTATTTCTGAAAAAATTGCACCAAAATTTTCAGATCTGCTCTACAAACTCGCCACCCAAAAATTTCCTGCAAAAAAATGAAAAAACAAATCTCCAAACTCTGCCCAAGAAAGTGCTCCGGTACCACCTGTAATAGATCTAACAAGAAAATGTACAAAAATGGATAATATTCCCAAGAAATAAAACCATTGAGGATAAAACTTCAGATCTTCATTAATATCAAAACCCTTGAGGTAGGGCAACACCATACATTCACTCCTTAAGGAAGGAGATCACTCCACAAGCCATATGCTTTCCAATACAATAATCCTTGACATCTCTCAATGGAGAGTCTCTAGCCTCTATATAGGTTTCATACATGCAATACCATGGGTAGTTACCATGGATATCTCAATACCATACATCCAATACAATGGGCTTATCACTTTATTCCCTAGCTACATGTGGTCCCTTACATAATGTGGGTTAACCACTTTATTTATTAACTATGGCCCAATTATTTATCATTCTTATATTATTGCATCATATTATTCCCTTGGGTACCTCCCTCTGTATCCTATATTATCCCCCCTAGGTATACTACAATGTCAACATTATTTCCCATGTTTAAGACTTTCAGAACTTGGGACCTATACACTTGCTGAGTAACCAGTTCAGTGAGAGACATGGTTATCTTGATTTTGGAAATCTCTCCCTCAAAGCTAAAATTTATTTGTGCTTTGGACATATTTACATCAGTTTTATCAGCCATGAATATTTCTACATTTTTAATTCGCTGATTCTGTTTTGGAGCTTTAGACAAAATATTTTTCTCAGGGTCACTAGTGGAGGTACTAGGGAAGCTTGGGTCATTGTTTTGCTAGCTGATTTTTTCTTTGTTTGGATCAGTTTTCTTAGCCATAGTGTTGACATGCTCTGTTGTTTTCTTAGGAGTGTTTTCAGGTGCTTTCCTAACAGCAGTGTCTATTTGGCTTTTCTTGGGGGGATCTTGGTTCTTTTTGCTCCTAAGGTCATATTTCCTAAGGACTTCCATTATGGAATTTTAAAATCCCAACCGGTAGTCTTCAGAATCCTCATTCTTTATGTTAGTTTGATCTGAGGAAAAGAAACCATGTTCTTCTTCAGTGAGAAAAACATCATCTTGATTATCAGAACCTATTAAGTTTACATGGCTTTCTTCAGGTTCTATAATTTCTCCTTCTTCTTGATCTACACAGTTTTGTTGAAAGAGAGGTTTGATTTGTTGGTCATTTTCCCTTTGTTTGATTTGAGGAATGCCTCTTTTGAAGTTTTGAGCTCTATTTCTGTTTTGGGGATTGGCTTGGTTTTCCCTAGGAGGTGTCCTTTCATTCAATTTTATCCTTTCTATAATTCTCTCCATTGTTCTCATTAGGCTATCCATTTTGGTATAGGATGAGGAGGTTGAGGGCATGGTTTCATCTTTGTAGGTCAATCTCTTTTCTAATCTCATCCTAGCTCTCTTTTCAATCAAATTGACCTCTTCACTAATAGCTGCCCTTTTCATTTCTTCTAAAGTTGCAGGGTCTCTCTCTCTTAATTGGAATGTCATGTCCAGATCAAAGCCTTCAGGAAATTTCACTAATGCTAGGCCTTGTGGGGGTTTTATGTGAGGTGGGAGGGCATTGTAGATACTGTTAAACCTGGTGCAATAATCTTGGACACTTTCCCCTACATTCCTCTTAATATTGTTATATTCAGAAAGGATTTGGAGGGGATTTTTCTTGATTTCCCACTTGTTTATGAAAGTTTGGTAGAAGGAAGGGAGATCATGTCTTATGTTAGGAGTTAATGCTTTGAACCATCTTTTTGCCTCTCCTCCTAAGCCTTGCACAAATATCCTAATTTTAATGGTTTCTTCTTCTATTTCCATGTAATCAAAGGCACCATTTATCCTATCTACATGTTGTTGGGTAGTGATGGATTCAACTCCTCTAAAATGATGGATCTTGGATTGGTATTCATTTGGCAAAGGCACTAGAGGTTGAGGTAAATCCAAGGGGGCATACCAAGCTGCCATGATGGGAGCTAATGGAGGGTTTACAAGAGGAGGGTTTGTGAAATGAGGTGTATGATGAAGCGGATTGGTTTACACAATGGTGGTATGAATGGGTCTGGTGGAAGTACTTGTACCAGCAAACTGATTCTGAGAAGATTTGGTATGGAAAGAGTTGAAGTGATGGAGAAGATGAAAGTCAGGTGGTGTGGAAGGAGAGGCTTCTCTACTAGAAATCTGCTACAAATCTATGGGCTCAAGGTTAGTCTAGTCAATATCAGTTTGTGACTTGGTTCTGAAAAGGTTCTTTGTATGGTGCAAGTCAAACTAGGGGTTTTCCAAAGCTGTAATATGTTCATGTATAGAGCTTGCTCTATGAATGGTCCTAATAGTGGTTAATTTTCCACATCTAGAAGTTTGCCACAAAATATTTTATGGGTCATCAAATATGTTGGCAGGGTTTGGATATAGATGAGATCTAGTACTGATCCTATGTGAAGCTAGATTTCAAACTTAAAATTCAGAGAGGCTGAAATTTTTAGGACTATTTTCCGAAGGCTAACCTCTCTTAGTGTTTGGTAAAATATCACAGTGTATAACTAGGTTTATAAACTTCCCAAGGTTGGTTTGACACAATCCCAGGGAGTCTAATGAGAACTAGTGAAGTAATAGGCCTACTCGAGGCTAGTGGAGTCACTAGGTGGATATTTTTTAGTTGTTTTAAGAATGTATGTTTATGGTCCACCACCAATAACTGACAAGAAACCAATCTAGGGATGTTTTGGAGTTTTCTGAGTTCTTTCCTATAGCCCTAGGGTTTTTATGAGTGTTCTATAGCTGATTCTTCATTTTTCTAGGATGTTGAAACAAGCAAAGTCTACTCTTGGCTATCAATTGATTTTCTAAGCTTAACTGAGGGTTTGAAAAAGTCTATATGATTTTTTAGGCTACTATGTACTCTATCCCACCGTGATCACCAGAATTTTAGTGTGGCGATAAGGTGGCAATGAATCAATGGGTACAAAATGTTTCAGCTTGTGACTTACTCAGAAGGTCCCACCATGATCACCAGAATGTTAGGATCCCGTGATTTAGAAGATTGGTAGACCAAATGCACATGATAACATGAAACCAGTATTTAGAGTCCTAGGACCTAGCCTTCCTGAACTCAGATAGGGCTCTCCCTATTGTATGCAAAGGATGTGAACTTTCTGATTTTATATGGTTTATTTTAGGCTAGTTATTAAGTGTATGGTTTTTATTGTTTGTTTTGGTTGGGTAAGATGAAATAGGTAGAATAGGTGGAGTAAGAGATCAACAAATCATATGTCTATGGAGTCTACAGAAGTCATGGATATCTCAACATTGACTTAGAGTGAATTACAGAGAAAATCTAGTATGGTCAATGGATCCTTAAGGTTATGTGTGAATTGAAATGGACATTAAGTTGGGGAAAACAAGGTAGGGCAAAGGGCAGTGAAGTATCCTTTGTCATATACCCATAAACAATAAGGTCTCAAATATGATAAGAAAAAGATGCTAATCATGAGGTAGGGCAAACCATTTACTCAATGAAAATACTTAAACAAATAAATATCCAAGATGAATAATTCAGTGAAACAAAGAAAGCAAGAAGGCTTATCTAACTTTAGTCATTTCACCTTCAGAATTTGAAAACATATAAGATGAAACAATAACTTTAATCAATCAAAGAGGGAACTCCTAGACATTGTTGATCAAGCTACAAAGAACTTTGAGGCAAATTGATAGGCATGGACAAAGGGCAAGATCAGAACAAGATCTCCTTGGCTTAACCTAACAAGTAATACTTCAAAGAGATATTTCAAAAACAAAGTTTAGATAGCATCAAATAAGCAGGGCTTGCCATAAAACATATTTGGAAACTAGCATATTAATCCATTGATGAAATAAACAAGCATAAAGAGGCCTAAGAAGCAGCTAAGAATTCGTTAAACACACCCAGCAGAGGAAAACATCAAGGAAATAGAAGGCAGGAAGGACTAAGGTGGTTCAAACAACATTTCTTAACCTATACTTCTCTATTCTACTGCATATAGAAGGATAAAACATAATGATTAACAAGAAAACATGAGCAAATTAGAGACACATCACCATTAAACAAGCTCAGGGATCCTGCAAGAAAGCTTAATCATCATCAATCAAAGCAAATCATCCACAAGCTCCACAACACCAAATTTCTCTTCAACCTAAAAAAACCATGTATTTCTCTCAAATCTCATCAAATGCCAACTGATGTAATACCACCATCTTGATAAAGGAATGGTGAAATAGGCTTTGCATTTTTTGGGAGGGAGTCCTCCTCTGGAAAAAAGAATACATCTTCTCAATGCTCCTATAGAGATAGTAGGGCAAGTTGAGCATCTTAACCCTTGTGAAATGCATGAGGAGTCTGACATGGTAAGAGTTTAGCCTGGAATATCTCCCCTCATAGGTGAAGTACTTCATGATAACCAACATCAAGGGTGCAAATCTATGTTTGAGGTGTGAGGAAGGGAAAATTGTCTTGCTGCCTCCTCTATACCTAGTCTTGACAAATGGCTCTAAAAATCCCTTTTCCAAGTTGCCCTTCTTAAACCACTTCTCACCCACAACAGGGATACCTATGGCATCAGAGATGGTACCTGCTGAGATCTCAAAATATACTCCTGCAAGGCTTGAGTGCTTGTTGTGTAAGTTTAGAATGAGAAGCCTTGTAATATTTGGGGGGATTTTCACTTGTTTGACCTTCTCACAAAATTGGAAGCACCCCGCACCTTGAAAACATGATAGGATCCTGGGAGAGGAGGTGATGGCCACTGTGCTCTGAGGCTCCAATATATTGACTTTCCCTCCCTTATGTTTTCTTCTTAAAGGCCTTTGAGCTCTTTCACTATCACTACTGCTTTCTACTAGTGACATGGTGATAGGAGAGTTTGGTTGACAAACTATCGTTTGGTGGAGCAAGATGAAGATGGTGATGAAGTCAATATTGTAGTGGATGAGGGATGTGGAGGCTAGGGCTCTTAGGACTTCTTTCTTTGGAGTTTTTAAGAGGGCTCACCTTGAGTTATGATTTGTGACCTTACTAACTCATCCTCCTTCAAATGATATGTAACTGTTCTAAGAAGGTTAAAAACATAGGCTCATTTGCATGTAAGACCTAGGGTTTGGACTTCAAAGCCACAAAAATACTAAAATAAATTTGAAATTTTCTTGGGGACAAGGAGAGAATTCCACTCACAAATTCTTGGTTCTTCTATAGACCTTGGAGGCAGCTTGGAGGATGAATTTGATAGTTAGGGCAAGAGATTTTGTTTGTTGGAGGCTTTCTGCGTTAGCGCAACACCCTGCCCGAGCAGTCGGGTCAGCCCATTAGCATAGCGTCGGCAGGCCTGCCCACGGGTTAGCACAGCGCCCAGGATTAGCGTAGCACTGGGCCAGATTTGCACAGCACCATGTAATTTTGAACGGGTGAAGGACAGATTAGTGCAGCACCATCCCGTATTTGCATAGCGCGATTGATTTACGCAACACCAGGGAAACTCGCCTAGAAAACGGCCAGAAAACTCTGTTTTTTCTCCTGAAGCCTTTTTCTCTTCACCAAGTGACAAATGAGTTAGAAATGAAAACCGAAGCAACTTTATATCCCTTGAGAAAAATAAATCATAGACATAAAACCCACTATAGTATGTTTTCTTTGGGTCACGTTATAATTTTCACTAATTTCTCCTTGACTTTTTGTAAGTGCCTATAATTTTCTCAAATGATTTTCTTTGGGTAATGGTGAAATAAAGGATGATGAGGCCCCCCCCTTTTTTGGCTTTGAAACTTTGGGGACTGTCCCAACTGTCACTTTTGAAAAACTAAAACCATTGCTTTATTCCTCCTTGGCATTTTTGAGTGCAATAGACTTACAACATGCATTTCTCACCTTTTACTGATATTTGACAGTGAGGTCTTTTTGGCGAAGATGTGTACATCATGCTTACCATGTTTTCCCCTTGGCCACTTCTGATTTGCTGCAAGTGCCATAACACGGAGTTTTTGGTCTTCCTAAACTTTCTTTGGAGTTTGACACCTTATTTACTCAGCAATAGAACTCATGCTCAATTTGGTTTCTTATTTGACACTTAACCTCCTGTTTTATTTCCTTTGACCATTTTGAACACATTTGACTATACTTTGAAATCTTAGGTTCCATCACACTGATACTCTTTACAACTTCTTCCTTTGGTTCAGTGAAGCAGCGTTGCCTTGAAAAAACCCTAAAGGCCACCTTGAATAGGCTTTGAAGGCCTTCTACTATCATGAAGGAGGTTCATCATCTTTATTTCACCTGTCTTGCCTATCTTGCCAAAAATTTAGGTTTTAGTGCCATTAGAGAAGAATGGGTAGTGTTGTCTTCTAATTTCTCTATAGCCCTTTCAAGTTCATTCATTTCTGTTCAGTTCACCTCACCTTTTTCCCTTTTTATTTATAATATCTAGAAAATATTCAATGTGGGCTTGGTTGTGTTGCTGTGACTTCTGTCTTTGTCGCCTTTGTGCTGGTTCCTTGCTTGGCAACACTATTTTGTCAATCAGTCCCAAAACCCTGAATCTCATTGTACATAGGCTTGCTGCCTTTTCCTTGCTGTGGATGTCTTCTAGTGACGATTTCACCCTCTTACCTTACCTCTTTTTATGTTGATGGCCATCTCAATCATTCTTGCAGAAATGTGAACAAGGGCAGTTGTCCCTTGCAAAAGTTGTGCTTTGACCAAGGAGGCCTTCCTTAAAGGATTCTGATTAGATTCAGACAAAAGTTACTTGACCTTATTTTCCTTTGATTTCAGCCTCTTGACATAGGAAAAAACAAATTTTTTATAATACCAAAACAAACCTATGACCTATGAAACCCTAGGTGACCTAGTGGGAGGCTCTTTGGACTTGGCCTTTGACTGAAAACTTAGTTTTGGGTCTTCAAGTATAAAAAATAGAGTTTTTGATATTTTGATGTATCGAATATCCAAAATACAATGTACTTGATTTATCTAAAGATCCTACAGAGATAGTTTGATACCATCAATGCTTGATGCATCCAGGAAACATAGGAGTGAGTAGGTTGGTTAGTGATCCTAGGTGTCAGGTGGAGGGAAAATAGGCAAGCCAAAAATAGAGTGCTAAGGTCAAGGGTGACAAAACATAGACATAATGAGTGGTATGTGCCCATGATGGGTCTTTTGGGAATGGTGAGTTGATTTGGATATCATAGGATAATGAAATAGTGAAAAATTTATCCTAAGGATGATGAAGGCAGTGAGGTTTCTATAAGTCACAATATTCATGAATTTTGTTTCTAGAAATATAGGATAAGAATTTTGTCATCCACAAAGGCAAAAATTATTGATGACTAATAGTGGCTCCACCTGGGGAGGGCAACTCCTTTTCAGGAGGTGTCCAGAACTTCAGATCTCTGGTTTTATGGAGACCAGTGCCTCATCTATTAGGCAGATTTTTACTTATCTCTTTCACTGATGCTTCTTTGAAGTTGTGATCTCAATAATCTGAAAAACATGATTAGTTCAGCTTCATATCTACCTACCCAACCTACATTCCTAACATTTTTTTTTTCTTGGGTGCACTTGTACTGGCAAACCCTTGACATTCTTTATTTTTGAAAGTAAAAACAACTATCTACTTCTACTCTTATTACTTCTAAGAGTTCAGATTATGCTAATGAACCCTTTTTATTCTCTACCTAGACTAATTGACTGTCAAGATTAGGTTGTATGACTGACTTCATTCTCTAAGCTATAAACATAAAATTGAAAGCATGGTTTAAATCAGGATTAGGCAATCTAACTTACCATTAGTTGTGGCATAAGAACAAGCTGCACACAAATATTATTTTTGTACAAACAAAACTAGAAAAACAAGGGTTGTGATTTATCATTTGGTAAGCATCCCCATCTTTCTCTTTGGTTCAGTTTTAAGCATGTGGAACCAATATCTTTTATTCCTAATCTATCCTTACTGACAAGTCAAGTTTAGATGCTTTGACAAGTTCTCTTTCACTATCCTATCAGCAATAAATTGAAAACATGTTCAGCTATGATTAGGCTAGATGAATGAACAAGACTTTTTTGGAACAAGTAGTGGAATTTAAGCTTGCTCAGTTTCAGTAGTACTATTTTTTGGGTATGGGGCTATACCTCTTTTCATTCTTTCTATGTTTCTGTATTTTTGTGATTTTCTCATGCAATGTTTCATATGTACAATGAATGAAAATTTTTAAACTAAAGGTTTTTATAACAATGGTACTTAAGCATCCTGTCCTCAAAAGGATCTCCTAACATTCTTTGTCCATCCAGCTCTTGTAAACAAAAATCATAGTTACCTCCATTTGAAAACATGATATAAGGATTTTTTCAAGAAATTTCAAGCAATCCATGCTCTCCTTGGTATTTCTTCTTTGAGTCTTGCTTCCCAAATTTGTTTTTGTCACAAATCCTCTTTAGGTAGAAAAGATGTTCTTTATCAGCTTCAAGGCAGATGATGATGTCATCAATGTATATCATAGTGAAGAATTTTAAAATAGGGGCCATGGTTCTTTGGATGGTGTCTTCAACATTCCTTAGCTCGGAAAAATGTTTGGTCAAACATTTAGTGGTTCCAAGAAACTTTGAAAATGTCTTTATGCTGATTGATCTGAAGTGGTATCATATGATGGTAACCTGAAACACTATCACGCAATGACATCTTGTTAGACATTCCTATCTTTGGCATAGGATGATTTATCTTGGGAACAAGGTATTTGTACTTCATGAAGGTTTTTCCTAGGTATCTAAAGTCTATACACAACCTACATCCTTGGGATTTTTTTTCTAGTGATACAATTTTCCCAAGGGCTTCATATTTTTTCTTGGAAAGAGACTCCTTCTGAACAATGTCTATGGAACAAGGCTTCAAGCTTTTATTCCTATGTACAAAAGCATCCTGAAAATTATTGCATAGCCTTATGTATTTTAGTTTTGTGTGTAATGACAAGGCTCTGGATAACTTAATCATTTTGGGCCTTCCTAGGCTACCTACATTGTATTCCTCTATATCAGCTCCAGTAGATACTTCTTTAGGGTTAATAGCAACATTTGTGAGAATCAAAAATTATTTTGAAGGTACAAAACTCTTTGATGACGAAGTATCTATGTAAGGCAAAAACATAAGACTTCTTTGATCCAGATAATTTATGAGGGTATTTCAATTTTTCATGATTGGAAAAAGGGAACATCTGTGTTTTTTAGGTTTTTCTTTCATTTGAATAACCTAATTCATATATTAAACTGATTTTTGGTTTTGAAATTTCATTTTCAGTTTGCAGAAAATCAAGTTTAGTTTAATCATCACGTGGTTTTTCAAGGCTATTATAGTTTTGACTGTTGATTTCCTCATGCAGAGACTGGCTTGACTATTGTAGGGTGTCTAGATCTATCTCAACTTCACCTACCTGCTCATTAATGTCCTCTTCATTACACAGGATGAAAGAATCAAGATCTGAATGGTGGAATAAAGAGGAGTGTTGTTTGGCCTCTCCTAACTACTAACCATATATTTCATGTGTGATTCTTGGTATAGTCTCCTGGTTTGGTTGAAAACAGGGATGGTAGCATATGACATGTCAATTTGGAGGTTTCCCTGAAGCTTGGCTCCCTAAGATCTGGATAAAATCATCCCATACTTAGGGGGAATGTTAGCAACTACTATGTCCATGACAAGACCTTTAGCAGGTATTTGTGTCAGATTGACACAAATATCCTTGATTAGGCCCAAGCACTTGACTCTACTCGAATCGAATGAATACAAGTCTTTGTAAGGTTTAGTAATTTCCAAGCCTAATATCTCCATCACAACTTTGGGCATGAGGTTGTGAGAGGCACCAGAGTCCAGTATGGAATTATGCAAGATTTAGTCATGTATATTTAAACTAACATAGAAATGGGGAATGGATCCTTCTTGGTATTTTCCTTCCACTTCAAGCCCAAAAAAGAGCTCGGGTTTGTCATCAGTTAAGTGCAGGGTGTCAGCATCATTTCCCATGTTTAAGACTTTCAGAATTTGGGACTTATACACTTGTTGAGTAACCAGTTCAGTGAGGGGCATGGTTATCTTGATTTTGGAAATGTCTCCCTCAAAGCTGAAAGGTATTTTTTCTTTGGACATATTTACATCATTTTATCAGCCATGAATCTTTCTACATTTTTATTTTGTTGATTATGACTTGGAGCTTTAGACAAAATAGTTTTCTCAGGGCCACTAATGGAGGTACTAGGGCAGTTTGGGTCATTGTTTTGCTGGCTGATTTTTCCTTTGTTTGGATCAGTTTTCTTAGCCATAATGTTGACATGCTATGATGTTTTATTAGGAGTGTTTTCAGGTGCTTTCCTAACAACATTTTCTATTTGGATTTTCTTAGGGGGATATTGGTTCCTCTTTCTCCTAAGGTCATATTGCCTATGGACTTCCATTATGGCATTTTCAAATCCCAAGCGCTAGTCTTCAGAATCCTCATGGTTTATGTTAGTTTGATCTTTGATGTTGACCGGTCAGAACATCCCCCCCTTCCTGCTTCCGTCAGCTTCCAAATTCCCATCAAGATCTGAAATGCCAACGTCTCTCGTTGTATCATTGATGAGGGGACATCCACCTGCGTGATGTCTTCTTCGATTTGGAAGCAACTCAGATCACCTGAGTCAACCCCATCCACTATTACCCTCCAAGCATGGGATGGCCACTCTTCCTAGCCCATTGGCTTGTTCCGCAATTGTCCTATTACTCTTGCGGGAAGGACTATTTTCGTTGACATAGAAGTCATTGATGCCCCCTTAGATTACAACATTCTATTGTGTCATAGCTACACCTCTGCGATGTCTATTATACCATCTGGGGTTCACCGCAATATCTTCTTTCCTCGTAATGGAAAGATAAACACCATTGACTAGTTTACATATTACGAACCGAAGTCTCAGACCTCCCCTCATTCCATCATTTATTTGGTGGCCAATAAAAAACCAATCGAACATTTGACTAGTGTCTCACCCAGAGTCTACAAAGACCCCTATTTTCTTGGGTCCTTCACTTGTCTTCCTCCTCATGTCTCTGATCCCAGCTCATCAAATGTTTGCATGATGCAATCGTCTCAGGCTTCGCTGAAGCGGCCTGCTTTGGCTAGTCAGCATCCCCTCCCTTCGCAGCCTGCTCCTAGCACTTCGACTCAGCATCCAGGAATCCCTCCTCCTAGCCCTTCATCTGTAGCTAGTATCCATGAGCCTCTCTACTCTCCCGGCATGGTTCCTCCTGGCCTTAACCATCTTGGAGCTATCCCTCTTGGAAACTACCCCTTCGGTCAGATATCGTTCCTAGATCCCCCTCCTGGAGTATTTTCGATACCTTTTATGGCTACCTTATCTCTTCCTAACCTGACCCTAGGGATCCCAGTCTGGTACATTGATCCCCCAGCCGCTATCCCTCCTGGTCATCCCAAACCTTATCTTGCTTTGACCCCAGTTCAATCGGTCCCCATCACCCCTACCTCTGCTACTGTGCCTCAGCCACCTCAACAGGAACCTCCTCCTATTGCGACAAATTCAGGTGAAGGGGGCAAAGCCTGCAATAAGGCACCTAAAGACAAGGTTGCCCCAAAAAACCCTTCTCCTCCTCAGCCTCCAAAGCATACAACATCGTGTGATTTTTGTGATGTTGTGGGTCATGCCACCCATAATTGTCTTGAATTTCCTCGTCTCAAGCCCATGGTCAACGAAGCATTTCTTGAGTCTAATATCCTACAAGTCCATGTTACTTTACCTGATTTAGCTAAGAAACTCAAGACTTTGCGCACAAATCACCCCTATGCTTCGTGTGATTTCCATGGCCACTATACTTACCTCTATCCCCACCTCGAAGAGTACAACTCCTCTTTGGAAGCAGTTCGCCAATTAGAGGACAAAAGCAACGAGTCCACCACTCCCTTATTTTCACAGGACACATCCACTCCCATAGACATTCCCCCTCTAGATGTCAAAATGATAGAGTCTTCGACCATTTTCTACTACATGTCATCATCTGTGAGATCCATGGTGGAATACCCCCCTGGGACTTCCCCTTCTATTTCACATGACCTCCATTTAGCGATCACCTTTGGCTCAACATCAGTGGATCCTTCATCTACTAGGTTTTCTATCACCCCT
The DNA here is from genome assembly GCA_034641835.2 of Pinus albicaulis. Lineage (NCBI taxonomy): Eukaryota > Viridiplantae > Streptophyta > Pinopsida > Pinales > Pinaceae > Pinus > Pinus albicaulis. Next base: position 957,800,284 of record CM076582.1, read on the forward strand.
GGTGATGATGCACATGTGAACCTCTCTTCTGATGATGATGAGTTAGGTAGCTTCACCACGTCAGGATGTATTTCTTCCACTAGTCACCTCATCTTCTATTACGATGATGACATTATGGAAGCATTCACCAACCCCGACTTTATCTATCCCCCCTTACATCGAACCCATGCATTCGAACCACATAAACCTTGTGGCCATTACATTGACACCCAATGTTTGGGTAAGAGGGCACCCATATTTGAGAGACTAGGAGAAGAAATTCTCCAAAACTCTCCTAGTGTATCTGGTCTTTTGGACTCTAGTACCCTTATTCTTCCTCATTTAGAAGAACCTTTATAGTCCCATATCACTTCAGATCACTCTAGGGATGATACCCCTCATCATTCTGTCATCTTACATCAGCAACCCAGTCCCCTAGACATTTTTGTTGACCAACCTGTGGGTTTTCTAGGAGAGCACCAATTCATTATCTCCAAATCCACTCTTTGGGATAGTGACACCATGTATGCCAACCAAAAAAATTAGTCCATTTGCTTCATATATGCAATACCAAAAGAGATTGGTAATCCTCCATTCCCTTTCTCGAACTGCATAACCATAACGAAAACAAATGGCACACCATTTCTTAAAAATGTGTTTAGATTCCCCTTTTTATAAATACATTTTGGCATGACCATAACATTCTTGGGGGCACCTATGCCGCTCAACCATAAAAAATCCCAGATCTTAGCCAAAAATAGCATTGAAACCCCCTTTCTCTGATAGGTCGCTCTTTTCAGGTCATTTCATGGGATTGGTCACAGTTTTCTGCATAGTACCTGCTACCCAGTTCATAGAAGAGACCCAAAAAAGTGCGACCTAGCCTTTTCATGAGCTCTGGGTACCTAAAATGAAATTTTGATCCCCTTATTGAAAGAGTATGGTTAGGCCTCTTACCTACAACTAGCGGATCTCGATTCCAACGGTCGGTTTGTCCACTACGATCATCGCAAGATTTAGGGACTTTTATCCTCTCTACATTTACCACAACTACACTTGAAAATGAGTGAATTTGAAGGGAAAATGCCTTCTTAAAAGAGAAACCCTAGATTTTTCTTTTGCCTGCTGCGGCCAAACCATATATCAATTTGATAAACCATCTGTACCATTGGAAAGCTCTCAACGAGCTCTAAAATGTGTATATGTTAGTTTTTTGTGATTTTATACTTCACCACGACACATTTTTTCCAAGAAGGGTCACTTCACCACTCCTAAAAATCAAATTTCTTCACTTGAAACACTTGTACTTGGGGCCACTTTGCCTCCATACTTGTCCATGCTCGTGCCGATTTTTGTCATGAGTAACCATCTTGTACTCATGTTTTTATGGTCCCCACTGGTCCTTTTCTGTGTGGCAGCATCATCAAGTCACCTTAGATTAGAGCATCTGATTTGAGTCATCATCACATCCATGGAGGCTATCCTAAGTCCCTTTGTATCCCGCCATAATCCTCCATCCTTCATTTCTTGGTTCCTCTCTCGTGTCGCACATTGTGGCATCAGTTGTTTCCAAGTCATCCATGTCCTTCATGCTCTAACAAGGGAAGTCTTCATCCCTCTACTCAGTACCTCCCATTCCATCATCATCCTCAGTGTCATTATATCAATCGATCTACTATTATCTCTCATTCCTTAGTTGAGGATCCCTGTTAGGTCCCCATATCACTAGTATAGTCCCTTATTGTTGTTAGTGTAACCCCCTTATTTTTATTATTATACCCTTGTAACCCCCATATTGTTATTATTGTGCCCTTAAATTATTATTGTTAGGTCAGCTAGGATTACATTCTAGCCCCACTAGGATTACATTATGGCCCCATGGACTCCTATATATAGAAAGGAGGCTTTGTAAATTCTATCATCCAAGAATTTTTCATTTTTGTAATGTATTGGATATTTCCCCCTCAAAGTGGCTTATTTCTAAGGCATTTATATCTCTTTTCTTCTATTTTTGGAGCTGGTTACACAACATTTGGTATCAGAGCTTTGGATTCTAGGGTTCCGCTGCTCTAAACAAGTAATCATGGAATTTTCGCTATAACTTTTTTTCTACGAAGGTTCAGAATCTGAAATTTTTAGGGTGCGAAGCCAAAATCCTGAGGAAACTTGTCAAAAAATTTCAGAGCTTGGTTCACAAATTTTCGGAGATATGATCTGTGGAACGTAGTGCTTTTTTAGGCTCCCTAATTTCATCTCAAAGAGGTGATCGTGGGAAAAGATTCATAACTCTCTCTCTGAGCGTCGGATTGGAGTGCTGTAAAAATTGGTCACAAGTACACAGAATTTAGTTTCTTTGCTATCAATTTAAGAGCAGAAGGATGAAATAGTGACACGTGGAAAGTCGTACAAGTTCGCTCTACTGAACTAGTCCATAATTAGGTCATTGTGGGAGATTGGACACAACTTTGCCTTGGAGAATCCAAATCAGGTCAGACCTGTGGCATTCGAAAGATAATTTAGAGGGATAATTTGGTACTGAAATTCAAATATTTAAGTGCTACAATCACAGAGATAATGTAATTTCAATATCGAGCTCCTCAAAAGCAAGAAAAAGGTGTGTTTTTTTTTTCCGAATTGCATAAGTCTTGTTTGAAGAATCAATTTGAATTGATTCCAAGAGCATATTGTAGAATAGATATCAATATTGGGTTCTAAAATATGCCCCGTAAAAATAATTCAACACCCATTAAGACTTCAGAAGGCTCTACTATGACTCATGAAGATGAAGAATTGCAACATGATCTATCAAAATTACAAGAGCAAGTGCACCAAATTTCGCTCTCGCAAAGAGCAACAAAAAATGAAATGGAAGTTTTGAAGAAAGGCGTGGAAGCTAAGATGGATGGCATGGAGGCTGGCATGGAATCTAAGATGGATGACATGGAAGCTAAGATCGATGAGAAAATGGAAAACATGAAGAATTTTCTAAAAGCAGACATGGAAGGTTTGACAAAGTTGATACAAGAAAGGTTTCCTAATGGTGAAAAGATAGTAGAAGAACCTCATGATGAGAACAAAATAAATGTTAATTGTGATTTCATAAACTCTAATGTTGGCGGGAAGAACCACCATATTCCAAAGATGGATATGAGGAAGTTTTATGGAAAGGATCCTGTAACATGGATACTACGGATGGAGCAATATTTTGATCTCCATAACGTGCAAAACACACAAAAGGTACGCATTGCAACTTTACATTTAGAACAAAATACATTTGTATGGTATCGATGGCTTTGCTCCCGTAAAAAAATTGTCACTTGGTCAATTTTTTACGGAGGAAATGATAGCACATTATGAGGATACAAAGAGCAACACCTTCTTTAGCCAATTGATAAATCTCAAACAAAAGGGTTTAGTGGAGGAGCACATTGAGGACTTCCAAAAATTGAATATAAGGGTAACTGATATTCCAGAGGAACACAGGATTGATCTCTTCATAGGCACTTTAAAGGATAACATCCAACATGAAGTTCGCATTTTGGAACCTGATTCATTGGAGAAGGCATTCAGGTTGGCAAGAAAAATTTAATGTAAAATTATGGCGACAAGGAAGCCTACCACTCACTTCTATAAAGAGGGAAGTGTTGCTACTCCTAGATTTCCACAACCTACAAGGTTGACACCACAACAATTGGAAGAAAAAAGAGAGAAAGGGCTTTGCTACAGTTGTGATAGCAAATACACTAAAGGTCATAAGTGTGCTGAGAAGAAATTATTTTACATAGATTGTGAAGAGGAAGAAAAAAATGAACAAGAAGAGGATATACACCAGGAACCAGCCCTAGAAGAGGAAGAAATGAATCCGACCATATCGTGTAATGCACTGGCAGGAATTACCACTCCTCAAACTCTCAAGATAGAAGTACATATCAAGAAGAAAAGGGTAATAGTGTTGATTGATTCAGGTAGCACCCATAATTTTATTCATTATAAGGTAGCCAAGGAATTAAATTGTTTCCTATACCCAGCACCAGAATGTCAAGTGATGGTTGCGAATGGAGGAACTATAAATTTCTCTGGAAAATGCCATAATATCAAGCTAACCATGGGGGAATATTTATTGACTAGTCCAATGCTTTCCATTCCTATGGGAGGTGCTGATGTTGTACTAGGAGTACAATGGTTACAATCTTTGGGGACGGTAGCTTTTAATTTTCAAGAACTTTTCTTGAAATTTTTTTGAGAAGGAAAGGAAGTCGAATTACGAGGTATTGAAGGGAAGCCGGGAAGGATAATAAGCTCTAATGTCATGAAAAAGCTTCTAAAGAAAGAATAATGAGGCATAATTGCACAATTATGCTCACTAGAAGTTCCGACATCAAAATCATCTATTTCTGCAGATCTCCAACAAGTCTTGGACAATCATTCCAAGGTGTTTGAAACTCCCAAAGGAATCCCACCTATTCGTGATCATGATTATGCTATTCATTTGATTCCAGGAAGTGTTCCTCCAAACATCAGGCCTTATAGATATCCTTACTTCCAAAAGAGAGAAATTGAACGTATGATTGTAGAAATGTTAGAAGCGGGTATAATTCAACCTAGTCAAAGTTCTTTCTCTGCTCCTGTAGTATTGGTACACAAGAAGGATGGATCACGGCGAATGTGTCCGGATTATAGGGAGCTCAATAAGCTCACCATTAAAGATAAATTTCCCATTCCTGTGATTGATGAATTATTGGATGAATTACATGGAGCAATTTATTTTACCAAGTTGGATCTTCATTAAGGATATCATCAAATTAGAATGAAGACTGAAGATATTCCAAAAACAGCATTTCGAACTCATGAGGGTCATTATGAATTTTGTGTCATGCCTTTTGGCCTTACTAATGCACCTTCTACATTTCAAGGGTTGATGAATTCCATTTTCAAACCCTTCCTTAGAAAATTTGTGCTAGTATTTTTTGATGATATACTAATCTACAGCAGGTCTTGGAAGGATCGTGTTGAACATGTTGACAGGGTGCTCAAACTATTGCAGGAGAAACAATTATATGCAAAAACATCCAAATGTTTCTTTGGAGTACAAGATGTGGAATATCTGGGTCATATTATATCTCACGAGGGTGTTAAAGTAGACCCTAACAAAATTAAAGCCATTAAGGAATGGAAAGTCCCCACGACCATAAAGCAGTTGCGAGGATTTCTCGGGTTAACGGGGTATTATCGCAAGTTTGTTAAGAATTATGGGAGAATAGCAGCACCTCTAACAACATTATTGAAGAAAGATGCATTTTCATGGACTCCTGAAGCAACTAAGGCCTTTGAACATCTTAAAGAGGCAATGTGCCTAGCACCAGTCTTAGCTACGCCAGACTTCACAAAAACTTTATTGTGGAATGTGATGCCTCAGGAAATGGAATTGGTGCAGTTTTAATGCAGGAAGGAAGACCCATTGCTTTTGAAAGTCGTCCAATCAAAGGAAAGTATTTACAGAAACCTATTTATGAGAAAGAAATGTTAGCAATACTGCATGCACTAAAGAAATGGAGAACTTACCTAATGGGAAGACACTTCAAGGTAAAAACTGATCATGATAGTCTTAAACACTTTTTGGAACAAAGACTATCTTCAAAAGAGCAGCAAAAATGGGTCACAAAGATGTTGGGTTCTGACTTTGAAATAATCTACAAAAAAGGAAATCTTAATGTTGTTGCAGTTGCACTCTCAAGAAATAATGAAGAGGTGGAAGCATTTCTTTGTGCCATTTCTATTATCCAACCAGATTAGATAACCGAAGCAAGAAATGAATGGAATAAGGACAAAGATGTATGGAAACTCATTCAAAAGTTGCAGTAATATCCTACTACATCTGATACATTTAGTTGGAAAAATGATTCCTTATGGTACAAAGATCGCTTATATCTTTATAAGAATTCCCAACTAAAACAAAAGATTCTTTTGGAACTGTACACTTCTCCTTTAGGAGGACACTTAGGATTTTTAAAAACTTACCACAGGGTGAAGAAATAATTTTTTTGGGATGGCCTTAAATCCGATATTCAAAATTTTGTGGCGGAATGTTTGGTTTTCTAGTAGAATAAATTTGAGACAATTAACACCCCGGGACTTCTACAAAATTTATCCATTCCAAGTCAATGTTGGGAGAAGATTTCAATGGATTTTATCACAGGTTTACCTAAGTCCGAAGGAAAGAGTGTCATCATGGTGGTAGTTGATAGACTTACCAAGTATGCACACTTTTGTGCATTATCTCATCCATTTAAAGCAAGTACAGTTGCTACTACATTTATGGACAGAATTCAAAAGCTACATGGAAGCCCAAGGGTTGTTGTGAGCGACAGAGATCCCATTTTTACTAGAAATTTTTGGACGGAGTTATTTTCTTGTTTGGGTACTCAATTAGCTCATAGCTCATCTTATCATCCTCAATTCGATGGTCAAAATGAGATAGTAAATAAATGTTTGGAAGGATATCTTCGTTGTTTTGTATCTGATAAACAAACACAATGGGTCAAGTGGTTACCTCTTGTTGAATGGTGGTATAACACTTCTTTCCATACTGCAGCAAAAATGACCCCATTTATGGCACTTTATGGATATCATCCACCATCCATCACATCATCTTTAAGGGAAAATTCAAAGGTTCAAGCAGTGGAAGATCACATCGAGCATCAACAAGAAGTTCTCCAACTCCTAAAGGATAACCTGAATTTGGCACAAAATCGAATGAAACAACAGGCAGATCAACATCACAGCGAGAGAAGTTTTGATGTAGGAGATTGGGTATTTTTACGGCTACAACCATATAAACAAATGTCCCTCAAGCAAGCTAAGAAGGATAATAAATTATCGCCAAGTACTATGGTCCTTACAAGGTGTTGCAAAAGATTGGTACTATGGCATACAAATTGGAGCTTCCTGCTTCTTCGCGAGTACATCCAGTTTTCCATGTTTCATGCTTAAGAAGGTTATAGGTGAAAATCTTCCAGTTCAAACAATATTGCCAAAACTTGATGAGGAAGGAAAAATCATATTGGAACCTGAAGCGGTCACGGAAACAAGAACTCGACAACTACGGAATCGATCAATTTCAGAGTATCTCATCAAGTGGAAGAACTTACCCACTGAAGATTCTACATGAGAGGATGAGAATTTTATACAGAAGCACCCAGAGCTACTCAAGTGTTGAGGACAACACTTTTTTGAAGGAGAGGGGCATGTTAGGTCCCTATATTACTAGTATAGTCCCTTATTGTTGTTAGTGTAATCCCCTTATTGTTATTATTGTACCCTTGTAACCCCCATTTTGTTATTATTGTGCCCTTAATTTATTATTGTTAGGTCGGCTAGGATTACATTGTGGCCCACTAGGATTACATTATGGCCCCATGGACTCCTATATATAGAAAGGAGGTTTTGTAAATTGTATCATCCATGAATTGTTCATTTATGTAATGTATTGGAGGTTGCCCCCTCGAAGTGGCTTATTTCTAAGGCGTTGATATCTCTTTTCTTCTTTTTTTGGAGTTGGTTACACAACAATCCCTTATTACCTCACCTGTGGCAAACCTCCTTATATCGACATCAGCTCATTCATTCCAAAAGATAGGTTTATAGGGTAGTGTACCTTGGTTCCAGCTTCAATTCTTGATCGTTGCCTCGGATCAAGCAAAGGAACTCCTTACTTCCCTTTGAATTGATTGTTTCTAAGCTCCATCTCCTTACGACATGATCTAGATCTGTATACTTGATGGTTCAGTGATGAAACAGATTGTTCCTATGATTCTCAGGTGTGTGTGAGATTTTTCAAACCTCATGAGGGAGTGGCCCTTCAAGTAGTCCCCCACATGCCCGGATGACCTCTCTATTACATCCTTCGACGCAGATCCACAGATTTGATGGTTTCGGCCTTAGCCGCTTGCAACACCTTTTAGTTTGCATGTATCATTCAGATTTTCAGAGCCCTCTCCTATTTATAGGGCCACTTATATCTCATGTACTCAGATATTATTGTATAAGTCTTGGTTGTTATCCCAGGAAAATTATGTATGTGGAATCCATTATCATGTTTTTATCTGCCTCATGTTCATGCCAGCATGTACTATATAGTTTAGTCCCTTGTTTACTGGACGCATTATTCTTTGTACTTTGTATTGGTGGGCATAGGTATGCCTCCCCTTCCTCTTGTAGCACAGGTACTCACTCATAAAAGAGACTTGTCGCACTTGTAAGTCTCACCTCCTCAAGGTCTTGTCCTCTAGTGCTTTTGTCTACCTTATATTTCTCTCTCTTTTACTTCCCCTTCAGTATCTAGTGATTGAATTCTTACAACGTACTACAATCATATGATTAGCTCCTAACACTCGCACGCTGGGGGGCAATATGTTACACCAATTTTTGGTAATCTAACCTGTTACTATTAGATGGACCAAAGTACACCATGTAAGACCAATTTTACCCTGAATAAAAATGCTTTGACTATGAAAAATAACTTAGTAATCCATAATTTATTAAGTTTTTTATGGCCTAAACAAGAGACCCCATGAGGAAATATTGAATAAATCCACATTTGTTTGATTTTCCTCAAGGAATAATTAGTTAAAAATCAGTTTAATTAATATTCCTGGTCATATTTAACCCAAAACAGGAAAATTAATTAGATAAATCATTATTTATCTTATTATTTTTTAGGAATAATTATTTAAACCTTATTTAAATAATATTCCTTGCTAAATTTGACTAGATCATTTATAAATAATTGAATAAATAATTATTGATTTAATTATTACTCAACCACATCCTTAAAATAATAAATAAATCATTTATTTATTTATTATTTACAAATAAATGGATTTGACCAAATTAAAATTCTTTTTCCCTCCAACAGATATAATAAAATATTCCATAAAAGTTGGATATAGATTTGGTTAATAATATTTTAACTATGCACCAATATCTAGACTAACTCAATATTTTGTTATAAATAGAAGGGTTTTTCCATTCACTCACTACCTTTTGTTGCCTAAATATCACTCTGGATCTATACTCTTGGTCTGGATTTGATCCTCCAGCATTGTCATATTTCGCTACCATTTTTCTTGTGAGCTCCCTTTGAGTTCCATTTTTGTCTAGGTTTTCTACACCATCAAGAGAGAGCGATCTTAGATTTGAAGTGCCGAGGACATACAAGAACCCATCCCATTGGGGGGCACTGGAAACATCTTTTTATGTTCCCTTCCTAGGTGTCAAAAAATACAAAAAATCTTTAAAAATATTCATGTCTTTTCTATTGGATGCATGGAGAAACTCTTTATTTTATTTACAGCTTAATGTATTTTACAGCATAGATCTATATTTTGTAGCATTTATCTTGGTTAACTAACTGCAGATCTAAAGAAATTGGCAGCCTTCTTTGATGTTAGGGTTGTTTGTTATGCACAGCTAAAGTGAGATTTTTTCATACACTTGTGATTAGAATTTATCCTAACACTCGTATATAGTCCAATGTGTACTTTAAAAAGGGGCTTATGAGATCATTAATTTTTATGGAATCCCTCTGGCGTAGCCCAAAAATTGGTTGTAACTTAAAAAATACTATGCCTAGGTTACCTTCACATAGTCATTGTGTCTATACTGTATAAGTGTGTTATTTTGTTTACAGTGTGTTTCCTTTGAAGTTTCCTATAGTCTATGTTAATATTGAATTAAATTTTATTTGCAGATGTCGACATTTCTCGAACCATATGTTGGTTATGTTGATGGCGCTAGCAGTAGTACTCAAAAAATTTCTTCCACGACATGCGATATTTATGCTCCAAATGGTGAGTTAGTGAGTTTACAATGGATTTGTGTTAGCCACTCAACCAATACCATAGACTGAGCATAACGTAGTGATTGAATTTTTGTCTGATGCAATTTTACATGGAATTCACCATTTGATGGTATGAATTGATTCACAACTCGTATTACTACACCTAAAAAATGTCTATTCAGTACAAAGTCCAACTATGCTTCACATGTTTTTAAGGGTTATTTTGATTACATTAAATATCAAAATATTCCTCAAAGTATAAACACATTAACTGATGCATTAGCCAATTATGTTATAGACATACATGTTGGAACAGGGTCTCCTACAAAGCTGCAAAACTGGTCCATTTTGTATATTTTTTATTATATTTAGTCTAACGCAAGGGTTTTGGGGTGGGTCAAAGCCCCTAAAGCATTGTAAATGGGTCAAGGGTAGACCAAGAGTCCGCAAACCACGGTTTGCGGACCATTGGATGCATAGGCTAAAATAGAATAAGTAGTTGAACCTTTTTGAGTGGTAAGACAAACTAAGAATGATAAGAGATTGCTGCCAAGTGCGAATCGATAGATATGGTCAAGGTTGTTGGGTAATGACTTATGCTGCTGTGTGCGCGGAGGGCCTCTGTCCTGCTGTGTGCGGACCCTGCTGTTGTGTGTGCAGGTTGGGTTTTTGGGGTATTGTAAGTAGATCTGAAAGGTTAATGAATGCGGAAGTACTGTTGAATATCTAAATCCACTGAATTACTGTGATATGAATCTGTGTTGATTTGATCACTTAATATATGTTGCTGTGTTATTGGTTTAAGCTACGAACATACATGTGTTACTGATTTATGTTATGATATGGGTTTGTTCTGTTTACCTCATACAATAATATCTGGAATAACTGTGTTATCATTATATGAGTTCATGATCAGTTGATTTCTGTGAGTATTATTTCTGTTGCGCACATGGATGCGAAGGGTATCTATAAATATAGGCTTTGTGATACAAGATCTAGTCACTGTAAGGGTGAACGCAGCTTGGCTTGGCTTACCTACCCTCTCCCACGGTGCGGAAACCTGGTTCCAGTACCCACCCATACTACTTCGGGTGAGACTTTGGCCTACGCAAGCAGGTCACTACCAAAAGTGCTAGTAGTATAGGGGTTTGTTGGCAAACCTTCAACCTCCAAACCTGGGTCATGACCCCTCGAGCCAACAAATGGTTCCATTGCTGGGACCGGGAGAAATTTGAGAGAGGGATCGGGTAATGCCAAGGCCATACTAGAAGCCAGAGAGAAATTAAATTGATGAATGGTTTGAACAACAAGTTTAGGAATTTTCCATAAAAGAAAACCATAGTGAGAGGTTGACCACTGAAGAGTGGAAGAATAAGTACATTTTCACAGAGATCTACGAGATCTTCTTTGTAACGATTACGATCAAGCTCCAGGAGTGGCTCGCAAGACTAGTAGAGTTTTAGAAGTGTTGGAAGGACGAGCGGATCACACAGTGGACCCTTGAACTAATCCAACTGTTAGAAAAGACTGATAACACCATCACTCGCACAGTGGACCATTGGGTAGACAATGTGTTAGGAGGATTTGTGATAGAATTTTCCATCAATCAGTTTGTCTCCTACTCTGAAGCAGAGCGAAGATTCTTCATGGGGTTCCGAGGTAAGTTTTGAGCCCTAGAATTGCCTTCTCTTTTACAAACCTTCACTTCATTTCATCATTATTTTATCACTTCATAAGCCTAAAATCAATGAAGAATGATTAGGATTTCTTAAAGGTTACATGCAATTGATTAACATATTGTATTTTCATGATTTTCATTGTTTTAATAATTTTCTGCAAAATAGCTACAGAATACAGGCGTTCCGTAGCTGATCACGTGTTCCATAGCTGATCACGCATTCCGCAGCTGTTTTAGAGTTTAAGTGGGTTACAGGTGTCATCTCAAAGAAAGGCACATATGGGTGAATTCCAGACTTCATCCACATCATTCGTTGCTCTCCACAAAGTCTGACCAAAAATATCTAAGTCGTTATGCACATGGGACACCCAAACTAAGAAGCAGTTTCGTATTAAAACACGAACTCTACAGCTATTTGCAGCAAAGTACGAGATCTTCAATAAGAGTTTTAATTTGATTAGGAATGGGAAAGACACTCATCCCTGTTTTTCTCAAGAATTAGTTATGAAATTTCATTATAAATATGACTCGGGAAACCAAGCAACGTTGGTTAGATTTTGGCTTTTGCTGCTAGATTTCAGAATCGTGAATACTCTGTTTTTCAGTCTTTTTCTCCTTTAATGAAAAAGACATCGTTTTAGTGCAAGAGCTGAGTCAAATTTAAGCGGATTTGCAAGCTAATCCAGCGGTCGAGGGCCCCTACTGCCCGAGAAGCTCCGTTCAGATGATTTAGATAAGTAGCCTTAGCTTGATTTCGTTTTCAATTTCCAATTTCAATAGTTTTATTAATTTCATGTTTTCATGCTCATTTACGTTACATATTACAGTTAGTCCTGTTCTATGAATTCTTCCAAAATACCTCTAATGATGAATGGGAATTAACTGTGGTATTTTAGGAGTTTAATTGTGTTTTCATTTCAAACTGTGTGTTTTCTGCCAATTTGCATTAGATAGTACAGCCATACTTGTTTTCATAAGCTATTCCAAAACATCACTATATTAAACAAGATAAGGCCGTAATATGCAATAGATTAGTTGCACTGTAGTTTAATACTCCGGAGATCAAAAAGCGCTTTAGTTCATTGTACTTCAAAGTTAGGATTATGGCATTTTAGTTTAATTATGTTCACCATCTTTCCAGTTTGAATAATTGCATTTTAGCCCAGTTGTGGTCACTGTGTTTTCAGTTTGATTAATTGAACTTTAGCTTAACTCTGTCATTTGTATTTCAAAATTGATTAATTGCATTCTTGTTCATGTTTTGCTTAATGTATAGTCAAGTCTCATTAGTTAGTTGTATAATAGTTTTGTTTTACTAGACTAAGGCCTTCATTATTTACAAAGACTATTCCTGTTATTAAACTTTTCCAACATATCACCATGCAGACAGGAATTGGTAATATCATTTCACGGCCTTTACTATTCTGCAAATTCTCTTAATTGTGCAACTAGCCTTTTCCTCAAACTTATTCCAAAAGACTTTAACTTCCGAATAAGGTTTATTAATGACAATTTAGGTTGCAGAGTAGATTAGTTTCAGTACCCTTGATTAATTTAGAGTAGAATTATTCACTGTGTTGCAGAACTATCTTCTCCAAATATATTCAAACAAATCTCTAGTCATGGATAAGATCTACTTTGTGATATGGTAAATTGTTGTTTAGAAAAACCTCACTGCACTAAATTTATCCTTTTCTTGAAGTATTCCAACATATCTCTAACAAAAGAATTGGACTAAATTTTTGTTGTGAGTTACTGCCTAGTTTTTCATACCACACATGATTTAGGACTGTTTGTAGTGTGACCAACAACTTCTTTTCACCATCATTTCTTTCTTTCCCTTTTTCAAATATAAAACCATAAAACCAAAAACATCAGAAAACACTAAACACAACGAAGTAGGAAGAGGTTACTTAGGCACATATGGTGCACTTCACTTCAGCAGTTTACCAACCCTGGTTGACAATTAATGAACTCAATTTAGGAGACTAAGTTGAGCACAAACATTTTGGCGCCGTTGCCGGGGAAGTGTAACTAGGTAACCTTATTTCTTACATCCAAAAAAAAACAAAAAAACACAAAAACTTCAATCACCTACCACACCCACTATATCATGTGGTGCAGTAAGAGCCACACATCCACATCATGAATTCATAGTTTTGCAGGTAGAAGAAGAGGTGACAAAGGAGGTTGAAGAAATGGATGGAGATGATGACAATGAGGAAGATCCTTTTGGATTTCCCATTCAAGAAACTGATATCAATGTTCAAATGAAGAACATCCATCCATTTGTGCTTCCTAACTTCAAAGGTATGAGATCAGAAGACCCGGAAACCTTTCTTTTTGAATTTGAAATAATTTGTAGATCTTATGGCTACTCATTGCACATGCAAAAATTGAATTTGTTTTTGGCAACATTGAAGGATAGAGCTCTTAGATGGTTCATGACTTTAGGAAAAAATTCTATAAGGACATGGGATGATATGAAAAGAGTATTTTGGAAAAATATAAAGGTTATTTCATGCACCATGACCTTAGAAATGAAGTCTTTAAGATGAACCAAAAAGAGGATGAAAGCCTAGAAGATTTAGTGGAGAGATTTACTTATAATATCAAAAGATCTAAATTGCATAATCTAGGATCAGATGCATTAAAAACTCTCCTACTAAATGCTATAAAGGATGAATGGATTGATCTTCTTAATATTGTGGGAAAAGGAGATGTCTATCGATTGTCATTTCAAGAAATTTGTGAACTATGCAAGAACATATCAAGAGGAAAAGCAAAGTGTGTAAGGTCCCCTCAAGATCCATTTATGGAAAAAGTAATTAAGTCAGCATCAGGATTGGTAAGTCAAACTGAACCTAACAATTTGCTAAACATTCTTGGCAATTTAAATAAACAAACTGACATGCTAAGAATGCAAAACAAGAAAAAAGTTGCTTCATTTATATTTTTCCCTAAATGTAGAAAGAAACATTCTTTGCATGAATGTCCACTTGATAACATTAAAATGTGTAAAATTTGTGCAGGATCACATACTACTGAAGATTGCCCATCATTACCAGGGTTGAAAGCAATTTACCAGAAGGATAATGGAGCAAATCAAGCACAAGAGCAACTTTGTTATGTAGCTCCAAGAGGACTATGGCAGCCTCATCAACCCAATATGATGCAATATCCTTATGCACAGTATCAAGGTTATGCACCACAATTTCAAGGTAATTGGAAAACACCCTTGCCTTGGCAACCTTGGCCATCTCAATCCCAACCTCAAAACCAACCTTGGAAACCTTGGCCATCTCAATCTCAACCTCAAAACCAATCTTGGCAACAAAGTTGGCAAAGGCCCTATAAAGAAAATCCACCATATCCTCAATCTTTCCCTCTCTATCCCCAATACCATCATCAATGTTATTCATACCATTCGCCTCCACCACAACATCAAAATCACCCTCATTTGACCTCAATTCAACCTTTCCCATTACCATCCACACAAGCACACCAAATATTCCCCACTCCACTACCTCCACACCATTTCATATCCCCAAAAATAAAACACCTCAATCAACTTACAATTCTGAGGTATTGAAAAATAATTCACCAGCTGTCATTGAAGAACAACAACTAGAAGAAGAAGACTCAGATAAGGTCCAAGAATCATGGATGTCTGTTGATAAAGAGAAGTTATTAGAACCAGAGATTGAAAAGTCTCATGCATGCCTATCACCAGATTCTATGAATGAAGATCACATCTCTGAAGACTTGCATTTCATGATAGAGGAAAGACAAGGAAGACAAGATTACATTGAATCTTGGTTCAATTCAGTCATCAGATTCCAATGCTCAATTATTCAATATCTTTTGACATCATCTAAATCAAGACAGTTGGCATCTCATATACAGGTACATATCAAAGAGTGTCTTTCAAACCTGCATATGAGTTTATCTATCATCTTTTTACAGACATGGTTCCATTGGAAGTACTCATATACTTGAACAAGTTTTTCTTTTTCAAGTAGAGTAGGACATAAAAAAAAAAAAAAAAAAAAAAAGAGAAAAAAAAAAAGTAAAGAGAAAAATAAGTCCTATTGTGAAAACCAACTTGCTGGCGCGATTGGACATGAGCTTTGCTTGAAAACCGGGCAACTAGCGAGCAAAGTTCACAATAAGTTCTGCAATTTCATGATGGTTTCAATATTTCATGGTTCTTCAAATCATTCTTGGTTCTATGCTCGATTTGGATGATGTGGAATTCCTTAAGGTCCACCTTCCAACAAATCTTGTCCCATCGACCTCAAAACTTTATCTGGGATCAAGATTAGAGATTATTTGAAGTGCCTTGGAGCTTGCATTCATCAATGGAAAGCCTCCTCGTTGATAACAATGGGAATACAACATTGTCTCTTGATTGTCAAATCTTGCAGGCGACTCGACTTCGACACATTCATTTGTCCCTGTCAAGATGCACTGAGGTACCTTGACACTCATTTACATTATCGATGAGTTGTCTCGCATTGGTTAACGATTTTCATTATTGATCGGTAATCCAATGATTTCTTCCCATGCTCGACTTCGACACATTTATTCGCATGGTAAGAATTGTACCATGAATGTTGGCTTTGATGAAGACTAATGGTTTTATGGAATCAACAAAAACTTGCAGCAGTGCATTTTATTAGTTTCTTGTAGCAGCATTTTCATCTTCTTGTCAATTCAACCATAGCTGCGGAAAGTGGCAGTTTCTGCAGCTATTGCTGAAGCAGCCTATTCTTGTTTTTTGCAACTTTTTCCAGAGGCAGTTTCGGCACAAGTATTGCAAGAGATTGGAGCAGAAATAAAAAATTCTGAGCCTCTGGGTTTTCTCAGAATATGATAAATTAAGTAAGACACGGACAGAATTTGGAAAAAAACTATTTTTAAGGGCATTTCAGAAGGGTTTTTAAGGCAGATTTTCAATTTTCAGCATTATGGACAGAATAGGACAGATTTGAGTATTTTTGCACAGTAGTGCCTTTTCTTCATCAAAATGAAATTCTGGAAGCATGTGGCAGTAGAGAAGGTAAAAATACACAGTTTCCCTTTGGAATCACTCAATTTGGCCTTAAAATGAGTTCGTGGCGTACTTTTTTGTTGCAACATTGGGCAAAATGAAGGGTGAAACAGGGCAGAAATTGATTTTGTCATAACTTTCAAACCGTGCATCCGTTGGTCCTGAAATTTTTATGGTAGATGCATTGAGGTAGGGTGAATAAACACATAAAATTTCAGAAAATTTTAGTTTGTATTCTTCAATAAATTAGCCACTTTCACCTACAACCATTTCTCCTTTTTTTGGGAGATCCGTGCAACCAATGGCAGAGATTTTTCGTCAGAAGATGCATAATAATATTGGTAACAACCTCAGAACATTTCAGGGAAGTCTGATGTACCATTTGAGAGAAATTGTAAAATTCATTTCATTCTACAATTCCACTCCATCTCACTCCACTTTCACTCCATCTCACGCCATTTTCATTCCATTTCACAAGTCATATTCCACTTCCACTCCATTACATTTCACATCCATATTTCATAGTCATACTTCATTTCTTTTTACAGATTGCATGTTGCAGCCACATCTTATTAAGCAGTTCTGACACAATTGTACAACCTACAAAGAGATGATGGTTACAGGAAATAGAAGGATTATGTTTTGAAGACCAATATGCTAAAAGAGGACCAAAGGAACAACATCAAGCACAGCAATTAACAAGGTCAAAAATTCTGAGGTAAATTGTGAAAATTATTTTAATAACAAAAACATGAAATAGATACAATGTGTATAATCATATGTTTCCTAAAACAACCTATCATTCGAATTGATTAACATATATTGGCCATATCCCTTATCCAACATTCCAACCTACTATTCCACATCTCCTTAAGATTGTATCATTCACTTATTTCACCACAAGTTCATCATAAATTCTCCATCAGATCCATAGCCACTTGATTTTCCCTTATAGCATCCATTCACCTCCATTACACTTTGCAGCCAATCCATCTCTAAGTGCAGAAAGGTAATTCTGAGGGTGAAGCATCATTCTTCAACTAATCCTTCTTCAGACACAGAGATACAGTTTCAAAAATAAAGCATTAGACTCTGTAGTTAATCTAGCTTCAAGCATAGAAAAGTAATTCTGAAAGGAAGATAATCTGCATAGAGGAGGAATGTGGCTAATTGTTAGGACAGAATCAGTTGAAGTCAAGTATTTGGAAGGATATCCATAAGTCAAGGAACTACTACAATAAGCAGGGAGGCTAAATTTTATAGAGAAATTTGATGGCTTCCATAAGGAGATTACAAAATATTTTGCCAAATCTTTTGATGGAGCAGAAGAAGAAAAACTGACATGGTTATTGAAAATAAACTTGACACTCCACTACAAGAGGAAGATGAAGAACTAATTTCTGAAAAGTTAACAGAGATTAGAAAATAGATTAGGGCCAAAAGAAGCAGAAAGATAAATTTGGATGTTCTAATAGAGGTTTCAGAGCACATGGAATAAAGTTTTGATGAAATTGCATGAGGACATGCAATAGTCTTGCAGTGGGGGTATGTTGAGCCCTAGAATTGCCTTCTCTTTTACAAACCTTCACTTCATTTCATCATTATTTTATCACTTCATAAGCCTAAAATCAATGAAGAATGATTAGGATTGCTTAAAGGTTACATGCAATTGATTAACATATTGTATTTTCATTATTTTCGTTGTTTTAATAATTTTCTGCAAAATAGCTACAGAATACAGGCGTTCCGTAGCTGATCACGCGTTCCGTAGCTGATCACGCATTCCGCAGCTGTTTTAGAGTTTAAGTGGGTTACAAGTGTTGTCTCAAAGAAAGGCGCATATGGGTGAATTCCAGACTTCATCCACATCATTCGTTGCTCTCCACAAAGTTTGAGCAAAAATATCTAAGTCATTATGCACATGGGACACCCAAACTAAGAAGCAGTTTCCTATTAAAACACGAACTCTACAGCTGTCTGCAGCAAAGTACGAGATCTTCAATAAGAGTTTTAATTTGATTAGGAATGGGAAAGACACTCATCCCTGTTTTCCTCAAGAAGTAGTTATGAAATTTCATTATAAATATGACTCGGGAGACCAAGCAACGTTGGTTAGATTTTTGCTTTTGCTGCTAGATTTCAGAACCATGAATACTCTATTTTTCAGTCTTTTTCTCCTTTAATGAAAAAGACATCGTTTTAGTGCAAGAGCTGAGTCAAATTTAAGCGGATTTGCAAGCTAATTCGGCGGTAGAGGGCCCCTACTGCCCGAGAAGCTCCGTTCAGATGATTTAGATAAGTAGCCTTAGCTTGATTTCGTTTTCAATTTCCAATTTCAATAGTTTTATTAATTTCATGTTTTCATGCTCATTTACGTTACATATTACAGTTATTCCTATTCTATGAATTCTTCCAAAATACCTCTAATGATGAATGGGAATTAACTGTGGTATTTTAGGAGTTTAATTGTGTTTTCATTTCAAACTGTGTGTTTTCTGCCAATTTGCATTAGATAGTACAGCCAAACTTGTTTTCATAAGCTATTCCAAAACATCACTATATTAAACAAGATAAGGCCGTAATATGCAATAGATTAGTTGCACTGTAGTTTAATACTCCGGAGATCAAAAAGCGCTTTAGTTCATTGTACTTCAAAGTTAGGATTATGGCATTTTAGTTTAATTCTGTTCACCATCTTTTCCGAGTTTGAAGTGATGCATTTTAGCCAGTTGTAGTCCTTGTGTTTTCATTTTGATTAATTGAACTTTAACCTTTCTTGTCATTTGTATTTTCAAAATTGATTAATTGCATTCTTGTTCATGTTTTTCTTAATGTATAGTCAAGTCTCATTAGTTAGTTGTAAAATAGTTCTGTTTTACTAGACTAAAAGGCCTTCATTATTTACAAAGACTATTCTGTTATTAAAATTTTCCAACATATCACCATGCGGACAGGAATTGGTTAATATCATTTCACGGCCTTTATTACGCAAATTCTCTTAATTGTACAACTAGCCTTTTCCTCAAACTTATTCCAAAGACTTTAACTTAGAATAAAGGCATTAAGGTTTAGTAATGACACTTTAGGTTGCGAGTAAGTAGATTAGTTTCAGTACCCTTGATTAATTTAGAGTAGAATTATTCACTGTGTTGCAAAACTATCTTCTCCAAATATATTCAAACAAATCTCTAGTCATGGATAAGATCTGCTTTGTGATATGGTAAATTGTTGTTTAGGAAAACCTCACTGCACTAAATTTATCCTTTTCTTGAAGTATTCCAACATATCTCTAACAAAAGAATTGGACTAAATTTGTGTTGTGAGTTACTGTCTAGTTTTGCATACCACACATGATTTAGGACTGTTTGTAGTGTGACCAACAACTACTTTTCACCAGCATTTAGTTCTTTCCCTTTTTCAAATATAAAACCATAAAACCAAAAACATCAGAAAACACTAAACACAACGAAGTAGGAAGAGGTTACTTAGGCACATATGGTGCACTTCACTTCAGCAGTTTACCAACCCTGGTTGACAATTAATGAACTCAATTTAGGAGACTAAGTTGAGCACAAACAGTAAGTTTCTGAATACCTTACCATTGCTGATCAAGATATTATTATGCAAAAATAGTATTTTGTGTAGCCATACCGAGTGAATGACCTCTAATTTGGACAAGAGCACAACGCGAAGTGGAAAATACTACAGGGCCAACCTAGAAGGAGATAGATTGGTCTACAGTCCGGTAAGGGAAGCAGCTTCGTAGAGTCCTCCATCCACACCACTTTCAAACCAACCTAGAGGCAATAATTCACCTACCCCTCCACCACTGGAAGACAACATGGCTGCGCACATGAAGTTACCGATCTTTAAGGGTGCGGGGGATGAAGACATGGATCAGTTTTGGTTTTTCGTATGATCGATATGGACTACACAGAATGTAGCTAGTGATGCAGTGAAAAGGGCACCACTGTCCCTTACCTTCGAAGGAAGAGATTTGGACTGGTACATGGGATACATTGGCCAAAACGCAAATGCAACCATTGAAGATATTAATAACGCCCTGAAACAGAAGTTTAAGAAACCTAAGTCCTACTCCCAAATCATGTTTGATCTAAAATATTTCAAGCAAGGGCCTTTTGAATCTGTGTGGGAGGCCGATCAGCGACTAAAGAAGGTGATCAGAGAAGGGGGGTTCCAATATGATGACAGACAACCCACAGAATGGTTTATTGCTATGTTGCTACCTCACCTGCACGTACCTATGGGGCACCAAACTTTCAAATCATAGGAGAAGACCTTAGAAGGTGCCATGAAGTTAGAAGCTGCTCCTTGGGACAAGACTTAGTTGGGTGTCCAACAGATCTAGGGATAGTTGGAAGCGATGCATGTATAGATCCAAAACCTACGAAAGGAATGAGGGGCAGAGGCTATACCTGAGAGATGGTGCATACGATGTCGGTGAATGGCCATACCAAGGATAACTGTCCTTTGTTAGCAGACTATATGCAAGCCGAGGGACCTAGCCCATTGCGCCCTAGGGAAGCTGCGGGACCCAGTGGGCCAACGCTATGGTGCGATGATTATTGTGCCACAGGGCTGCACGATACTAACCACTATCCCCGCCTTGTTGCGTATGTTCCAGAGGTAAAGTAGTAATGTTGTAGGTTCTGTAGATCGGTGGGACATGATGAGCAAAATTGCTAGACGTATTGTTTGATGATTGATCGAGGAAAATTATACAGAGTACAATCAGAACGTGCGTCACCAAGAAACCCCATTGGTATAGGTGGCTCCCCATCAATGGGCTGGGGAGGAGGGCGCGGTGGAAGTACAGGACAAGGACGAGGTCAGCTAATATGTTATAATTGTGGAGAAGTAGGACACTTTGCAAGGGACTTCCCGAACCCCACTTAGAAATCCTTCCGATATTGCAGATAGCTAGACCATGCGATTGAAGATTGCCCAATATTGATAGAAAAAATGTAGGAAAGGCAGTCGACACCTACGCCGAATGTGCAGAGAGTTAAGGCTGAGCTGCGAGACAAAGATCCAAGTGTGAATGCGGTGACCCGTAGTGGGATGGCCACCAGGGGGCCTGAGGAGGAGGCTGCGATGGAACCTCTGATTTGAAAAGCAGTTATCAAACAAGAAGACCTGGACCTAAAAAAGGGGAAAGAAACATTTGTCACAGCTTGCAAGGACTTTGCTGATGCAAAGGCAGCTATTGCTCGGCCCCCTGCGAACCTAAAGGCAGACGAGGAGGTCGAGCCCTTTTTGCAGGCATGTATGAAGCTGCTGCGCAACCCAAGGGTTGTGAAGAATCTTTAGGAATTAATAGATAGTTTCACAACGTGACCCAATATACCTCCGGAGGTTAAGGTTTTGCACAAGCTATACATGTATAAAAAACACACCGGAAGAGAAATGCAGTTGTCTACGCAGATTGGTGACTACGAGATGAGTCAGGTTATTTTGGACATGGGGTCAGAAGAAAACGTATTACCTAAACATACTTGGCAAAGAATGAGAGAGCCTAAGTTGGAATGGTCCACTATTCAGCTGCGCATGGAAGATCAGTAGAAAATCATCCGGCTAGGAAGGTTGTCTAAAATTACGGTGGATATCGTAGGAGTAAAGGCCCAAGTCGAATTTGAAGTAATTGATATTGTAGAATATGTGGACCCCTACCCTGCACTCTTACGGCTGGACTGGGCCATAGATATGGGCGGTATCCTCAACCTCAAAAAGAGAAGCATGGTATTTGAGAATAACGGTACAAGGGTGATAGTACCATTAGATCCTGCGGAAGGTGAACGATACACAGAGCCAGTGTGCGATGAAGAGGAGATGGATCACATTTACAAGTTGACTACGCAGGACGAAGATTGGATTAACCCCACGGCGGAAGGAGTACTCTGCTGGGAAAAGGAAAGTGAATGCTTCCCTGACTCTGATGAGAAGATGGAGAATTGGAAAAACTAGTTGCATGATGTCTCAGCGTTGCGATGTCTTCGAGTCATGAGGGAATTCCACTGCATTTCCTCAGAGGTAAGAGACCTACCCTACTTTGATGGTTTTGGTAGCGTTAAGGAATTTTTACAAGCATTCGAACCAGAGGTTCCCAAGGGACGGAGGCTATGGGCCCTTAATCTAGCCATGCATGGAATACCTGCGCGTTGGTGGGAGACGCATGAGGAGGCATTCTAGGATTGGGAGGAATGTCAGGATATGATGATCCCGCAATTTGAAGCCCCAACTTGTGTTCGGGTCAAGACATTCCTTGGATTGGAATATCCACGTGAATATTTGGTTGCATAGGAAAAACAGTGGTGTGACATGACGAATAAGGAGTGGGTTCACCTACTGTTTCATGACCTAGGACCACTTTCATCTTCATGGTACTTAGATGCAGAGCTACATCGGCGCACCTGCCACTGGGGAACGTTGAAGGAAGAGTTCCTGGGAACATTTGGGTTAGTAGGAAGGACCATGGTGCTTGACACAGTCCTACGAGACATTGACACTAGGGTGTGGGGTGAATCACACCTATCCATCGCACCAAAATTACCCACATCGGAAACACAGATACCAAGCATGGTCAAATACCATAGCCTAGCCCCAATAGAGGATAAGTATGATCTGTGAGCTGCGTTTGACTCAGAATTGGAAGGGGTGCGCATGACTACCGAGCCACTCAGGATGCGAATGGGTTGCAATGGGACGCACCCTATGTTTGCTAAGAATAGTGATGCAGGTACAGAAGGCAGAGTTATCATATATTCCACGACTCTCACAACAAGGAAACGACTGCGGTCACTCCTCGGCCATGCAAGGTATTACAAATATTTTTTTTGGGAATATGCACTACTTACCGCGCCTCTGAAAGACTTGTTTCCGCAAGGGTTCCAGTGTCGTTGGGATGACACCTGTGGGGAAAACATGTCTTTGGTTATGCAGTACCTTAGGAACAAGCCTATGTTTTGGGAGGATGTGCAAGAGGCACATATGTTTAGTCCAAGCTTAGCAGGT
Source organism: Pinus albicaulis (assembly GCA_034641835.2). Classification (NCBI taxonomy): domain Eukaryota; kingdom Viridiplantae; phylum Streptophyta; class Pinopsida; order Pinales; family Pinaceae; genus Pinus; species Pinus albicaulis. Next base: position 957,823,864 of record CM076582.1, read on the forward strand.
ACATAGAGTGCACACAAGGAGCGAAAAGTGACAGTTGGAACAGTAAAATCGGGTAAAGGGGAGAAGTTACCATTGAGTGGAGTGGGCAGATGGCAATTATTGGAGCGATTCCTTGAGATTTTTTATCGTTTACTTGATGGTAAGCTCCGAATGACATTTACCCTACCGTTGGATGACCATAGGCACTATAAAGTAGGACGGCTATCTCAAACAACAGTTTTTTATTACGTCCGTAACCTGTATGTAGTTTTTTATGCTGCACAATTTTTTCGGCCTATTGTGTCCTGTTAATGGAAAAGAGACCCACTCCCACTACCGATAGGCCCCCAGAATCAAGAGTCCATGTTCCCACTACGATAATAGCTCCCAGTCCCATGGAAACCTCTGTACCTGCAGAGCCAAACAAGAGGAAGCCATAATTGGGTCGGGGGACGAAGAAATCGATAGGATAATTGCACTCTGGCTCCCTGAGTGGAGGAGTGGCTTCATCCCTGGCGAAAATAGCACCAAAGGGACGTACGCAATAGAAGTAACCTCCCCTATCGACCCTACGAAAACCACAGGACCACGCGAGAGGGGCTCAGACGCAGCCGCGGAAAGGGACTCACAGCTCGTTGATAAGGACGTCGGGGTCGGTTCGTAGTTGGCACTGAGCATGCAAGGGAAAAATAACCAAGCTACCACCTCCCTCTAGAATTAAAAGCAGCCAGGTGAGCTTGATAAAGGGCCCTGAAAAAAGCAGCACGCCCAATGCCAAGAATATGATGCGATGGTTACGCTGACTGACGGTGACCTTGAACAAATCATGGACGCAATTACACTAGCCACCGAGGATAGATGGGCAACCATAGAGCAACAACAGAAGGCTGCAATTAAAACCTTTCAGACCAAGCTCTGCACCCTTCAGTGGAAGGCAGATACGCTGTAGACCAGCGTAACTCAGAGACGGGCTCCCTTGGAAATCAGTAGTATTGTTCTAGCACCGAAAGAAATCCATCTCTTCTCGTTGCCTAGCACTGCCCTTGTGGGAACCCAGCATCAAGTAGATACAGGGGTACACTTGGATCTGGATAAGTTTCCCAATGAGGCAATACAAGGTCTCCACATTACCATAATCTAGGAGACCCACCGGTGACACCTGGAGGTGCATCAATAGCTTGGTATGGCCAAGCAAGCCCTCAAGCAGAAAGACGTAGAAAAGTCCCTCGTTATATCGCAACCGGTGGAGCTTGAAATGGTGATACAACAGCTCTGCACAGAGGTTCTGGATGGAGTCCCAGTCGTAGCATTGAAGGCATCCAGGACGGAGATGCAGGTCATGAAGACACAGCTGGAGTAGCAAATCACTGACTTACAGGCCAAGTTGCAGCCCGAAACACCTCTGGAGGTACAAGCCCAGTGCGTGATGCTAGTGACCAAGGCCACTAACACCATTATAAGTCAGATCTCTTAGGGTGCTCGGTTAATTGAAGATGCCATGCAGCTTTGGACCAAGATCCAGCACGATCCGGTCCTCCATATAATCAATCAGGACTTGTAGCAGAAGGAAGAAGTTTTCGATCAAGTGGAAGCTACATTGCCCTCCTTAGTCCCTGCACAACGTCTGGCACGCTTGAAGACTAGCGATGTACTCCAGGATGAGATTGAGGAACTCAAGTGAAAGAAACATGCCATCGTGAAACGATTGAAAACTTGGGCCGACATAGCCCTACAACTATCACAGGATATCGATGTTGCAGTCAAGCGACTGAATCAGGCACTGGAGAGTATCACCGTGGCAACCAAAGGACCGACGTCCCAGAAGCTCCTGGATATTGCGCAGAGCACTGTTGCTCAGAGTCAAGAAGTGCTACCCCTGCTGATCGTCACCGTCTACACACTACGTGCACAGGTGGAGACCCCAGCACCATAGTGACTTGGGACGAGTCACAAGATTGTGTTGGGGGAGTGTTGGAACAGGGTCTCCTACAAAAATGTGAAACTAGTCCATTTTGTATATTTTTTATTATATTTAGTCTAACGCAGGTGTTTTGGGGTGGGTGAAAGCCCCTAAAGCATTGTAAATGGGTCAAGGACAGACCAAGAGTCTACAGACCACGTTTTGCCGACCATTGGATGCATATGCTAAAATAGTATAAGTAGTTGAACCTTTTTTAGTGGTAAGACAAACAAAGAATGATAAGAGATTGCTGCTAAGTGTGAATTGATAGATATGGTCAAGGTTGTTGGGTAAGGACTCCTGCTGCTGTGTGCGCAGAAGGCCTCTATCCTACTGTGTGCGGACCCTGCTTCTGTGTGCGCAGGTTGGGTTTTTGGGGTATTATAAGTAGATTTGAAAGGTTAATGAATGTGGAAGTACTATTGAATATCTGAATCCACTGGAATTACTGTGATATGAATTTGTGTTAATTTGATTACTTAATATATGCTGTTATGTTATTGGTTTAAGCTACAAACATACTTGTGTTACCGATTTATGCTGTGATCTAGGTTTGTGATGTTTACCTCATACAAGCATATCTGGAATAACTGCGTTATCATTATATGAGTTCATGATATGTTGATTTCTGTGAGTATTATTTCCATTGCGCACGTGGATGCAAACGGGATCTATAAATATAGGCTCTGTGATACAAGATCTGGTCACTTTAAGGGTGAACGCAGCTCGGCTCGACTTACCTACCCTATCCCATGGTGCAGAAACTTCGTTCTAGCACCCACCCATACTACTTTGGGTGAGACTTTGGCCTGCACAAGCAGGTCACTGCCGAAAGGGCCAGTAGTATAGGGGTTTGTTGGAAAACCTTGAACCTCCGATCCTGGGTCAGAACCCCTTGAGCCAACAATACATTTGAAACATATGTAAAAATTGCAATCAACATCACACATTGAACAATAAATAGAGAAAATAGGAAACATCGATAGATAACTATATATATAGAGTTTGGTTTTACAAAAAATTATGTCCAATGCATATATTGCCACAAGGCCTGTACTATCAAAATACATGCAGAAAAATATGGCATTAAGGCCTTCAATTATAAAAGTCGTAATGATGATCGCGATAACAAACACTCGCATGGGACACCTTGCACAACACTCGACTAATGCACTTTGATACTCTAATAGTGTACCGTTGTAAGCACATATGGATCCCATTGACCTTGGTCTTTGGAACACTAGAGGTCCAACCATTTACATGGCACATGAACTCGATAAGGGTCTCATATATGCTAATATCATGCATCTCCTCCTCTACTCGTGAAACAACTGCAACTTCAATCTGTGAAAGTTGTGGCTCTCCCCATTGTTGAATATATGAAGAACCTATTGGTCGTACTGGTCCAATACCTATAGGTGAAATCAATAGTTAGTCTCTGATACATTAAAAACAAATAAAATGGTAAAGTCCCAAAAAAAAAATATTCAAAATGACATTATTTTACAAATATCACCCCATTTCTTGCCTTCAGGTAAAATGAGCTCTAGGTCTCCTAGGAAATCAGCTCTGGCATATGGATATTCCTCAATCATAATGAGTTGCACCTGCAACCATAAAAATAAAGTGGGAGTGAAAATAATCAAATATTCACCCACATGATGAGACTTTAGATCTACCCATTTCCTCATCTGTGGAACTCTAGGACCTAGAAGCTGGAGCTCATTGCATTGAGGGCGAAGTGATGGAATCCTCTATATAGAAAATTATATCAGAATAGGACCATATCCAAATTTCTTCAATCACCCATCATTTTCCCTATTGATTTTTCCCTTCATATTTTTAACACCCCCTCACTCCAGTTAAACATAGTGGGTTCTATTCATTCCAGTACATATTGCATTAGGGACTTGGTAGCCAAGCAAAAAATGACATTGCTAGCCAACTCAACAATGATGAAAAGGATCATCTTGAGAGGAATATGCATCACATCCTTAATATATATCTTGACATCCTTTTTTAGTTTAGAATGGGGTCTAAAATGAGTATATATTTAATTCTTAATGGTTTCACCTTCCCTTCTCATACTAGATAATGAGATAAGATCTCCTCTCAAAGAAACACTTGTCAAAAAATATATGTCCTCAACCTCTATCATGAGATTATGTGGCCTGATACTGAATATTTGTCCCTGAAAATCCCATTCCCTGACCATATATTCCAATAACTCAAGTTGAGCTCTCATGCATGGAAGCCAGAAAAAATTAAGGTGTCCACAATTCCTTAAGGCTTGTATTGTTGTTGGGTCATTGGAAGCATCCAAATATTGGGACTCATGTTCTCTTTCTCTCCAAATTAAAACCATTTTTATTCTGGTGAATGTAAGAAAAATCACAAGAAAAACAATGGGTATCATCCGTGTGCAAAAATTTTGAGATAAATCTTGCTAAAAAACATTAAAATGTTTCTTCCACTACACCCTTCGCACCTACCCTTTAGTGGACAAAGTACCCAAACACACTTTCCCTCTTCAAAATTATGTTATGCCACTCTTCTCTATGTAAATCAGGCATACCTAGAGCACCTTACAATAAAAATATGGTGCGATCTGTCTAGGTTGAAAATTTAGACCCTGAAATGCTAAAAAAATATCAAAAAATTGCATGAAATGAAAAATCGAAACCATGAAAAAGGAGAGCAATGAAAAATCACCTACCTGGAACTAATGAAGATATAATGGTACATTGGATTGTATACAATCACTTGTTGAATTTTGAGGGTAAAATTCACTTAGAGTTCACTCAGAAGAGGTAAAATGAAAATGGAAAAAGTGTTTTTACTTTTTTCCTATTTATGGACAATTTCATTTCTATTTATTATATTTTTAATATATTTGACCTAATTTTACCATATAACATATATTTTTAATCTTTATGTGGTGTTTTGAACAGGTTAAAATCTTATTGAATGATCTTATGAAACTTTTAAGTTCAGTACAAGTCATTTTGATGAAATATCACACTTTTAACACTTTTTTGGGCTTTGTAATCTTATGAAAAGGAACACCTGGAGTCATATTTCATCACTTTTCAGACTCTGGAAACATGAAAACATTTTCAAGCACTTGCCTTTTTGAAATAGTTAAATTAAATGAAAATACATCTACTCAATATGAGTTTAACCCTTTTTCGGGTTGGGATTGACTATTTATTAAAAAGGAATAATTTAATCAAACATGACTAAAAATTTGTCCTTGTTGGAAATGTTGCCATTGATGGCAAAAGAGATGGCAAAGTAGCAGAGAGGTAGAGGCAGTAGAAAGGTAGCAGAGGCAACAAAAGAGAGTAGAAGAGTTAGCAAAGAAGCAGAGAGCTATTCAAAGGAGATGGCAAAGGAGATGGAAAAGTAGTAGAGAGGCAGAGGCAGCAGAAAGTTAGTAGAGGCAGCAAAAGAGACCAACAGAGTTAGCAAAGAAGCAGAGAGCTATTCAAGGTGCAGAGTAGTGAGGACAGAAGAAGGGCCATGTGTAAATATGAAATAATTGTTTCTGGATTTTGTGAGAGGTGTATTAATTTTGGTTGATTTTGCATATGATGTGGAGAAACTGAGTAAATTGGTTGTGTATAACCTCAGAGGAAGTTAAAGAGGTTTACTCTGTTAATTAGACATGAAGCAGAGAGAAAAAGAGCTGTAGATCTGGAAAGACCCTGTAATTGATGTCATATTTAATAAATGAAGGAGTCTGTTCTGAAACAGTGGTTGGTTGATTTCTGTATGAATGGCTTTGTTTCATACACACCTTTGATAGATAAAGGGAAAACTGTGGTTGAACCCTGTGTGTCTAATTTCATAATAGGTAGACGAATCTGTTGTCCGAAGAAAGAAAATTTGTGAACAAAGCGCATAATTGTGTGCGTTGAAGCATAATTTGATTAGAGTACATTCCAATATGGATTCATTATTTTGAATTTAATTCATGGAGGAATTAGATGTACTGGTGTATATACACAGTGGAGAGAAAATGGGGTTTTAAATTCACGCATTGGATTATGGCTCAAACCATCAAATTTCCCATTCTAAGTCATATGAATTGAATACATGTTAGTCTTGTGTGGAGAGTCCAATAGAACTTGATGCGGACGCAGTCGATATAATCTCTGATGTTTGAGTATGTTTGACTCCTGCAAAGAGACCTCTGTGCTTGAGTCAATATTAGTTTGTGTGATTTTCACTTATTGGGCAAACTTGGATAAATCATGGTGGGTTGGTGTTAGATTGAAGTTTAATAAAATTCAACAGAGATAATAGCTCTGTTCGCCGAAGGACCTTCAACAATGGTAAGAAGATTTCGAATTTGGAATGCGATTTAATACGAAGAGAGGTGTTGAATCACAGTCAGACCCGAATTCATTACTGTGCAAATACCGAGAGTGGTTTTGTGAAACCAAAATAGCTCTCATTGCGTCGCTTTTGGCCAAAGGCAAAACAACCCCAAACCAACGCGATGCAAGGTAATGGCGCCACATAGTCTGGAAAATACCACCCTCATCATGTGAATGTTAAGTGTTAACACTCGGATATGGAAATAATGCGATATTAACAAGCGTCGTCCAATCTAGAGGCTGGTTGATCGAACGGTAGTCGCGCAACAAGTTGCATAGAGGATAGACCAGGTATGAACTGATGGTTTAACACTATTGAATATTTGTTTAATGTAATGGATGTATGGGCTCGTGAATACAATACATCATAAAATGTTGTGCTAATGGTATAAACCTTGGTTGGAGTATTATAAGCGTTGGCATATTGGGTTAAAGGCATGAACCATTGTTATGATGTTAAGTAATATAGCCGGGAGGATGAATGTGTTTTATTATATTTTTCCTTAGAGGGTTGGTTAAAGAGCTTTGTATACTGGGTTAATTACCATTCGATACATAAGTCAGAGTAAAGGCTCCAAATATATGTAAGGCGCTTCATAAACAAGGGACCAAGGTTAAAATACAAGGCAGATATATTATAGTTATGGGCGCGTAATTAAAAATACAAAAGGCTCTATTTTTCGGGGTTAAAAGAGAAAGGACTGTCTAATACATTCATTAATCAATTTCCAGGAAATTAATAAATGAATTAGAAAGAAGAAAATAGAGTAGACTACCTTGGTTTGGGTAGAAGCTTGCATTGAGTGAAATTATTTTAACAGATAGAGACCAACTCTCCTTAGCCCCTGGATTCAAAAATTTTTCTTTCAATTGGATATAATATTTATATGGTTGGTTAAACCAAAGGTTGGGCTTAATACATGTTACACCGTGAGTGTCGAGAGATGTATACATTTAAATAAATTGAGGCGAAGTTTAATCCTTTAGGTTATTGCATTATTCGAATGATAATTCGAATATGCAATGGAAGGGGTTTTTAACAAAGTGTGAGTGGTGGCTTATATATGTTGGGGTTAATTATAGAATCGAATGTTATTCGATTCCCATGTAATGGGGTTTTACCCATTGAGTTTGTAATTTATGAGGAGCTTCCGCAATGAAAATATTCTACCCAGATATAAAATTAATTGGGTTACAACAATGATTTTTAACCTCTGATGGAGCAGCTTCAACATTGATTCAAATTGCTAGAGAATAAATTAAAAAGTATTTAAATTTCCCAGATTAGACAGATTGAGAACCCTTTTGAATGATTAATTTATGCATGAGACTTTGAGAGTTACTGGGGAGCTAAAATTGTAAAAAAGATATATATGCAGCAGATACACAATTACAGTTGACAGGTGTACATGCACAAAAAGCAGGAGAATATGTAGAACTGAAAAAGACTGTGAACGGAGTATGCAGAACAGTTACATGATAGATATGGATACACAATTGTAGTGAACAGTAGAGGAATGTAGAACAGTTTCTTAACAGCAGCAGAAAAGACAAAACCATCAAAGCCAAAGGCCAGAGAATGGGCTGAGTGAAATTTTTTTATGTAACTAAAAATGTATGAATGTAAATGTTGTAATTGATTTTATTGTTTGTGATGCATTGGCAAGTATCTGGAGGAAAACAAAAATCCCACTGTAATATTGAAATTAGTACATATTTTTATATTTTTCTGAATGAGATGGAAAAAGAAATGAGAAGGCAAAAGGCAAAGATGCATGGCTATCCATTTCAAATTCCTTGAGGAATGCTAATAGTCATAAGGAAATCTCTATAAATGATGTCACCTTGATATGCATAAAAAGGTGAGAGAGGTTGGAGAATGAGGAATTGAGGTAGAAAATATAAGAAGAAGGAAGAGCAGAATGAGATGCTATGAAAAATTAGAGAATGCAGAAATGAAGTAGTGAGGCAGAGAAGAAGGAGGAGCTGATAGTGAATCTGAGAAGATGTAGAAATGATATAAGGCAGATATGAGGACTGATGCACAGAAGTGAAGATGGTACAGAACAAAGTTGATATCCAAGGTAAATCAGCAAGTGTTTTCTTTTGAAAGAGTAAGGAAGTTGGAGCTTCCATATCAAGTTGTAGCTTGATAGATGTCAGTTGTAGCTGACTCAGGTAGAAGCCTCCTGTAGGCTGGTGCCTGCAGAAAATAGATGGTATTTGTTGCTTCCACATCAAGTTGTAGCTTGATAAAATTTTAGTTGCAGTTGACTGAGGTTGGAGCCTCCTGTAGGTTGGTGCCTACAGAAAATTGATGGGAGTTGGAGCTTCCTTGCAAGTTGTAGCTTGTAGAATTGATGTACGAGCCTCCTGTAGGTTGGTCCCTACAGAAAATCAGTGTTGATAAGGAGTTGGAGCTTGCCTTTGCATCACAACAATACTAAGATGTGGTTTTCTCCATTTATGGGTTTCCACTTATATCTAGTGTCTCTGTGCATGATGTTTATGTGTTGATATGGTTCGTCTCATCTACTTAATACTTGCTGCTCTCATATTAAGTCTATTGTTACATTATATTAATACTTGCTGCTCACAGTCTAAGATTACTCACACATTAAGTTGAACATGAAATGAAGGTGTGAATAAATTTTAATGAAAAAGTTTTAAAATTCCATGAGTGTGTTAAACTGATTCACCCCCCCCCTCTCAGTTTAACTAAGAGTTCAACAATTGGTATCAGAGCCGGTTCCTTTGGAGTAAGTCTAATAGCTTGAAAGAGATTTGGTTGAGTCATGGACTATCAAAATGTACCTGTGTTAAGTACAACGATCTTTCCTGAATGGAGAGATAAGGTTAAAACATGATTATTGGCTTATGAACCTGAGGTATGGAAAATTGTATGTGATGGTTACTGCACAGACTCTCCCTCAGTGCAATAACAACATAATAATGCCAAGTAAAAATGTGTGATATTAAATAATCTTCATAACAAGGATCTTGAGTTAATAATGGATTTAACCTCTACAAAAGAAATTTGGGATAGATTGCATTTCATGCATGGAGCAGACACTAAGGATTGCACTGTCAAGAAGGAGAAGAGAATTAAGAAGAAGAAAAATTCATGTCAACAGGAAAATGAAGTACCTACTAGAGATAAGAACCATGAAGAAATTACAGCTGAGGAAAAAGCCAAACTTGACACTGCTTTGACTAAAATAGAAAGATTGAAGAATGAAAACAAAGACCTGAAGACATTGGTACAAATATGTGATGAGAAAGAATATGAAGACAAGAAAGAAATTATTGGCCTAAAGACACAGCTTGAGGAAGAAAAGAAAGTAGAAGACACTCTGCTGCAACAAATGAGAGAGAAAAGTCCGGAATGTGAAAGATTGGAAGAAGAAGTAGTGAGCCTGAGAAAGAAATTAGAAAAGGCCCAAAGAGAATTATTAATGAATACTCCTCAAATGAAAAGTGCTGGACAGTTGGACCAGATTGTAAAGGCTCAAAGGTCACCTCTCATAGAGGTCGGGATATGTTATGAAGGAGAAACCAGTAAGTCCAAGGTTGAAGATAACAGGAATGTAATTTTTGTAAAAGTTGTAAAGGACAGTGAAGTAGCTCAACAGATTCCTACAAAAGTAGAAGCCAACAAGAACAGCATTTGTGAAGAAACAAATAGAATCAAGCAGCAACATGAAAGGACAGAGAATGAGAGGATGAAGCAGTCAGTTGGAAAAAGCTCATACACTCATAAGGATGAATTGAATAAATTTGGAAGATGTCAAAGGAGGGACTTGTCATAAACCAGGACATATTGCAGCACAATGTAAGACAAGGCCTATCAACTTCAACCAAAAAAATATGCAGCAAATGAGAAGAATACCTCAAGAAAACAAATGGAAAAGACAATATTTCCCCAAGTACACAAATCATTTCCATGGCTACTGCTATGCATGCAATAATTTTGGACATAAATCTGTTGATTGTAAATTATGTTCAAAAAGGGGAATGAAATATTATACATCAGCTCAAACATACTTTGGAAAAGTAAGATGTTATGTATGCCTCAAGCTTGGTAACAAAGAAAAAGACTGTAATCTGCCATATACATTAAAGAACTCTAGACAGATGATGGAATCAAAGAAAATCAAACAAAACTATAAATCTAAGAGAAGAGCAGCCATTATGATGAAACCCAATAAAGTATGGAAGGAAAAGAGAAAGGGGGAGCCTATTATCTCAATAACATAATGAAAATATCATAGTCTCAGGGGGAGCTGCTCTAGAAAACAAATCAAATATCCAACCAGTGATAAATATGAAGCAACATCCGAGGGGGAGAGTAGTTCATAAATAATCCCCATGAAAGTAAAAGAAGAGCTCCTTGGAATGAAGACAGCTATAAGGATAGGAAGGGAAAGGATTTTTTTCTCCAACAGAGAACTATAGAGGAAGAAGAACACTTGAAGCACACAATAGCCAACAAATTGGTGGAAGAAAGTAGCAAGCAACCATAATGGTAGAAAGAACTTCAGCCATGAACATGATTCACATTAAGAAGGATGAGTAAGAAAAGTGCCCATCATATTTTCATTACATCTTTCATCTATGAACAATATCTATGAAAAGTACCCTTGGAAGAATGTAGTTAAGTGAGTAATAAATATTTGAGTAATCGGCCCATGAAAATTCATAGAAAATAAAGTGAAGATGCCTTCCCAAATATCTGTATATTAGAACTGTTAAATTGATTCTTAAAGCTGCAATGATTCTGTAGCACTCTTAGAAAGGAAAATGCAGTGAAATTCGTTTGAACAGAATGGCAGAATAAGAAAATGGTTAAAGATGCCAAGATCAAATTTAGGATATTGATGACTGCTGGTATGAACAATGGAAATCTCAATAGTAGAATTTATGAAGGATGTCTTAATTATGGGTTAATGTGCAAGCTGAAGTGAAATATTTGCATGATTTATCAAAGTAGTATCAATTGGTATATAGGTAGAAGCAGCATGCCTATCAACAGAATACCAGGTGATTTAGTGGAGCAGCAGTATGGTACAGGTCCTCATGATCAAATAATTATGGAAAAAGTACACCAAGTTAGTATCCCAGAGTTATCTACATTATTCAAGCATGAAAAGGTCAGTTAAAGAGCAAAAGGATCAATATTTTTTTTAGAAAAATTATATTGAGCATTGAAGCAATATCTTTTTTTCTATATATAATTGCATGCCTTCCTGAAGTTAGTACATGTATATCCTCAAGGCCTCTTTCTTAAGATTATTCATAACACCATGTGAAGTCCTTTTGCTGAGACTTAAAATTAAACATCTTGAATATGTTTGTGTGGAAAATCACCATGATAGAACAGTTAAAATATCTGAAGTATGAAGGATTAGTTGATCATTGAAAAGAGGTTGATTCATTGATCACATCAGTAACAAGGACCTGCAGCTATTAAGTGTAACATCATTATCAGAATTCTAGCTCATATCATCACCAACAGGCGAGAAAAGTGAACCACATAAATAAAAGACATATTGGCTTCACCACAATTGAACAGATGCGTACTGTAGATGTGCATTGCAGAAAAAGACTTACTCCATCTACAATCCTCCTCAATAGATATGCATCACAAATGAAGATTATAATATAGACTAAAGTATAGCTGAAGCAAGCTTGATATGTCACATGAAGCATTCACAATCCCTAAGGTTTGATCCAATAATGCATTTATGATTAGATAAGGCTGGTACAATATGTTTGATGAAGTGCCATTATCTTCACTTTCATCTTTATACTAGTGAAAGGAGACTGTGCTTTGGGATTGTATTAACTTACAATGTCTATTCAAGTTCAATAATCCACAAAAGTGTTCTCTCAACAACTCTTGTACACCAGTTTGGAGCAGCAGGGTATAAGGTCAGAAGAAGAAGGCCTAAACTCATCTCTGAGAGAGGAAATGAAGAGATAAAAAGCACACTAGGAAATGTGCAACCTTTTGCCATTGATGTCAAAGGGGGAGAAAAAGAAAGAAAAATAAGAGTATTTGTGGAGTATTGCCATCAATTCCAAAGGGGGAGACTGTTGGAAATGTTTTCATTAATGGAAAAGGAGATGGAAAAGTAGCAGAGAGGAAGAGGCAGCAGAAAGGTAGCAGAGGCAGCAAAAGAGACCAGCAGAGTTAGCAAAGAAGCAGAGAGCTATTCAAAGGAGATGGCAAAGGAGACAGAAATGTAGCAGAGAGGTAGAGGCAGTAGAAAGGTAGCAGAGGCAGCAAAAGAGAGCAACAGAGTTAGCAAAGAAGCAGAGATCTATTCAAGGTGCAAAGTAGTGAGGACAGAAGAAGGGCCATGTGTAAATATGAAAGAATTGTTTTTGGATTCCATGAGAGGTGTATTAATTTTGGTTTATTTTGCATATGATGTGGAGAAACTAAGTAAATTGGTTTTGTAGAACCTCAGAGGAAGTTAAAGAGGTTTACTCTATTAATTAGACATGAAGCAGAGAGAAAAAGAGCTGCAGATCTGGAAAGACCCTGTAATTGATGTCATATTTAATATATGAAGGAGTCTATTCTGAAATAGTGGTTGTGTAGGAAAAAATGGTTGGTTGATTTCTATATTAATGGCTTTGTTTCATAAACGCCTTTGATAGATAAAGGGAAAACTATGGTTGAACCCTGTGTGTCTAATTTCATAATAGGTAGACGAATCTGTTGTCTGAAGAAAGAAACTCTGTGAACAAAGCACATAATTGTGTGCATTGAAGCATAATTTTATTGGAGTACATTCCAATATGGATTCATTATTTTGAATTTAATTCATGGAGGAATTAGATGTACTGGTGTATATACACAGTGGAGAGAAAATGGGGTTTTAAAGTCACGCATTGGATTATGGTTCGAACCATCAAATTTCTCGTTCTAAGTCATATGAATTGAATACATGTTAGTCTTGTGTGGAGAGTCCAATAGAACTCGATGAGGATGCAGTCGATATAATCTCTGATGTTTGACTATGTTTGATTCTTGCAAAGAGACCTTTGTGCTTGAGTTGATATTAGTTTGTGTGATTTGCACTTATTGGGCAAACCTGGATAAATCATGATGGGTCAGTGTTAGATTGAAGTTTAATGAAATTTAACAGAGATAACAGCTCTATTCGCTGGAGGACCCTCAAGAATGGTAAGCAGATTTCAAATTTGGAATGTGATTCAATACGAAGAGAGGTGTTGAATCACATTCGGACCCGAATTCATCACCTTGAAAATATCGGGAGTGGTTTTGTGAAACCAAAACAGCTCTCATCGTGTTGCTTTTGGCCAGAGGCAAAACAACCCCAAACGAACGCGATCCAAGGTAATGGTGCCACGTAGTCGGGACAATACCACCCTCATCGCGTGAATGTTAAGTGTTAACACTCGGCTGTGGAAATAACGCGATATTAATGAGCGTCGTCCGATCTGGAGGCTGGTTGATTGAACGGTAGTCGCGCAACAAGTTGCACGGAGGATAGACCAGGTATGAACCGATGGTTTTGCACTATTGAATAGCTGTTTAATGTAATGGATGTGTGGGCTCGTGAATACAATACATCATAAAATTTCTTGCTAATGGTATAGGCCTTAGTTGGAGTATTATAAGCGCTGGCGTATTGGGTTAAAGGCACAAACCATTGTTATGATGTTAAGTAATAAAGTCAGGAGGATGAATGTGTTTTATTATCTTTTGCCTTAGAGGGTTGGTTAAAGAGCTTTGTATACCAAGTTAATTGACATTCGATACATAATTCAGAGGAAAGGCTCCAAATATATGTAAGGCGCTTCATAAACAAGGGACCAAGGTTAAAATACAAGGAATATATATTATAGTTATGCGTGCGCAATTAAAAATACAAAAGGATCTATTATTTTGGGTTAAAAGAGAAAGGACTATCTAATACATTCATTAATCAATTTCCAGGAAATTGATAAATGAATTAGAAAGAAGAAAATAGAGTAGACTAACTTGGTTTGGGTAGAAGCCTGCATTTAGTGAAATTATTTTAACAGATAGAGACCAACTCTCCTTAGCCCCTGGATTCAAAAATTTTGTTGTCAATTGGATATAATATTTATATGGTTGGTTAAACCAAAGGTTGGGTTTAATAAATGTTACACCGTGAGTGTCGAGAGATATATACATCTAAATAAATTGAGGCGAAGTTTAATCCTTTGGGTTATTGCATTATTCGAATGATAATTCGAATATGCAATGGAAGGGGTTTTTAACAAAGTGTGAGTGGTGGCTTATATATGTTGGGGTTAATTATAGAATCGAATGTTATTTGATTCCCATGTAATGGAGTTTTACCCATTGAGTTTTTAATTTATGAGGAGCTTCCGCAATGAAAAGATTATGCCCAGATATAAAATTAATTGGGCTACAACAATGATTTTTAACCTCTGATGGAGTAGCTTCAACATTGATTCAAATTGCCAGAGAAGAAATTAAAAAGTATTGAAATTTCCCAGATTAGACAGATTGAGGACCATTTTGAATGATTAATTTATGCATGAGACTTTGAGAGTTATTGGGGAGCTAAAATTGTAAAATAGATATATATGTAGAAGATACACAATTACAGTTGACAAGTGTACATGCACAGAAAGCAGGAGAATATGTAGAACTGAAAAAGACAGTGAATAGAGTATGCAGAATAGTTACATGACAGCTGCGGATACACAATTGCAGTGAACAGTAGAGGAATGTAGAACAGTTTCTTAACAGTAGCAGAAAATACAAAACCAGCAAAGCCAAAGGCCAGAGAATGGGCTGAGTGAAATTGTTTTTAGGTAACTAAAAATGTGAATGTAAATGTTGTAATTGATTTTATTGTTTGTGATGCATTGGAAAGTCTCCAGAGGAAAAAAAAAATCCCACTGTAATATTGAAATTAGTACATATTTTTATATTTTTCTGAATGAGCTGGAAAAAGAAATGAGAAGGCAGAAGGCAAAGAGGCATGGTTGTCCATTTCAAATTCCTTGAGGAATGCTAACAGTCATAAGGAAATATCTATAAATGATATCACCTTGATATGCATAAAAAGGTGAGAGAGGTTGGAGAATGAGGAATTGAGGCAGAAAAAATAAGAAGAAGGTAGAGCAGAATGAGATGCTGTGAAAAATTAGAGAATGAAGAAATGAAGCAGTGAGGTAGAGAAGAAGGAGGAGCTGATAGTGAATCTGAGAAGATGCAGAAATGATATAAGGCAGATATGAAGACTGATGCACAACAGTGAATATGGTACAGAATAGAGCTGATATCCAAGGTGAATCAACAAGTGTTTTCTTTTGAAAGAGTAAGGAAGTTGGAGCTTCCATATCAAGTTGTAGCTTGATAGATGTTAGTTGTAGCTGACTGAGGTAGGAGCCTCCTGTAGTTTGGTGCCTGCAGAAAATAGATGGGAGTTAGTGCTTCCACATCAAGTTGTAGCTTGATAAAATGTCAGTTGTAGTTGACTGAGGTTGGAGCCTCCTGTAGGTTGGTGCCTGCAAAAAATTGATGGGAGTTGGAGCTTCCTTGCAAGTTGTAGCTTGCAGAATTGAGGTAGGAGCCTCCTGTAGGTTGGTCCCTACAAAAAATCAGTGGTGAGAAGGAGTTGGAGCTTGCCTTTGCATCACAACAGTAATAAGATGTGGTTTTATCCCTTCATGGGTTTCCACTTATATCTGGTGTCTCTGTGCATGATGTTTATGTGTTGATATGGTTCATCTCATCTGCTTAATACTTGCTGCTCTCATATTAATTCTACTGTTACATTATATTAATACTTGCTGCTCACAGTCTAATATTACTCACACATTAAGTTGAACATGAAATGAAGGTGTGAATAAATTTTAGTGAAAAAGTTTTAAAAGTCCATGAGTGTGTTAAACTGATTCCCCCCCCCCCCCTCCCTCTCAATTTAACTAAGAGTTCAACATTCTTGAGTATCATTTTCTGCCTTTTTAGACTCAAGAGACTAAATTTATGAAAAGGAACCTTTGGAGTATTCTTTTTCACCTCTTTTTAAAACTCTCTAAATGTGAAAAATAAGTTGAGTTACACCTTTGATAAACTCTTTAAACCATAAAAAAACATTAGACTCATTCAACATGATGAGGCCAAACCACTCCTTAGTGTTCGTTCAAAATACTCAAAAGGATTCATCCAAATGATGAACTTATAGATCAAGCATATATTATCCTAGTCAAACTTGTAAAAAATAAAGAGGTACTAACCATAAATGGTTGGGAAAGTGGGAAAAATGGGATACTTAACCTATTAATGCCAGCAAGTCACTCTTCAACATGACACTCTTTCACTTCATCTCCATGACTATTAGGTTGGGAAATATTCTTGTCTCTTTGGTTAGTCACACCATATTAAAAGCCTCCTTAATCAGTTTTTATTCAATGCTGCCAACTCCATAAAAGTGTCGTCAATATGTTCAAGGTAAGTCCTTCAATTGACATCAGCTATGATACTCCTAAGAATTTATTCATGTCTGTCATTCTTGAACCAACTCTGCATCAACATTATTTTGTCTCAAATCTTGAAACCAATTTCACGTTATTGAAGGGGGATACATCAAGGCCCTCCTCTGATGGGTTTCTTCATGTCGACATTAGATCATTATCCAAGAAGCTTACTTAGAAACTCCCTTTGGTACATCGGATCATCCATACATCAACAACAAGTTTCCTCACTCTCATCAATAGGTCCTCATCATTGGCCTCCAACTGCAATATTATGTGTGGTTTTCGACTTTAGCTCATCTATTCACACAACATAATTGATAGTTTCTCTGACATCTGTTAACAACCTACACGATTGACCGGTAATCAAATGGTCTCTACCATGTTCAACTCCAACGCATTTATTCGCATGGTTAGACTTGTACTATTGAGTGACGAGGTTGAATACCCTAGATCTAGTTCGAGCCATCTAAGCTAAGATTTCAGGATTCATACAATATTACAAAGAATGATGGCTACAAGCATTTAGATAGTCATCCAAGCATGAGTCCACACTTTGTCATTAGTGGAAAAGGCTTATTGATCATTGTACATGTAATATTGGCTTACATGTTGAATATGGGAATGCCTGCCTCAGAAATGATAATAGATATGATAATGATAATATGTATTGTAACAGATGATGATATCAACTAATTTTTTATTGACCTGGACTTGTCACAAGGTAAATAACTTCAATCCTCAACCACTACTTTTGACTTTGTACTTTAGGGGGCAATATTTTATAGGCCATTTTTTCACATCTGCTCAAAAGCCTTGAAAAATTGATCAATCAACATCCTTGAACACCTTGTCATAATCCATTTGTAAATCCCTAAGCATAATATCTCCAAAAAGTATGAGTTTCTGGGTCAAGCCGCTCAAAAACAATGTTTTTAGCCCCAGTGCACCCTAGATGCTTGTCCACCTGCAATGGTTGTAAGTTGCATAACTAGGTCCAGAACTGATAAATATAGGTTTCTCTACTTTGCAGGTGTGACGGTTCTATAAATTTAAGAAAATAAAAAAAAAATTCAAATATTCTCCTTCCATAAGCTTCTAAGGTGGTTTTAACCATTTACCATGGATAGAGATCTCGAATTCTTATCTAATCCTATTCTAGTGGCCTTATATTTTATCCCTATAACTTATCCTCCTTCGTATGTGGATCTCAAGCCTAGATTGGTAAATACTAAACAACCATGTTTACCCCATAAATTTACTTCCTCCCATGGACTCTGGGTTGGATTTTGGAGATTACTAGTGCCTTCATGATGTTGCTTTAAGCTTAAGGAATCATCGCCCATTTGCATTAGGGTTGAGTGTGAAGCTTTTGTTTGTGGCAAGGAAGGAAACGATAATTGGGGAGACATCTACAAAGTCAGCTTCTATATATTTTTGCAACTCTCTCCTTTATTTATTAATACAAAAAGAATTTTGTTTTCCTATACTTGTGTCATGTTGATGCTTATTCATTTCAATTCCATGTTTCCTCATTGATTGGAGACATTGGATTATACTATGTAGATATTTTAGTTCTCTTTCTTGTTTTAGTCTTTGTTGCGGGTTCCATTTATAGCATGTGGATCTATAATTGTATCTTACAAGCAAAGAGAAGAGGAGGATTCACTACGGATTCCACATAGTTCTCTTTTTGGTATTCTACTATCTCTAAGGAAAACATAGATATTTTTTCCCTATGTTGTTCTAGATCATACCGCTACATCTAGGAAGTTAATTTTTGTCAGCAGAATTGAATGTCCCATATAATAATTGTGTTGACTATTTTTTTTTTTTAATTTCAAATTCTATGTGAGTCCTGAGGTGACTAGAATGACTAACATGTGTCTTGCGTAGTCATGACCGTGGGGCATATAAGCCATCAAAATCACCCAAGGATCACACTCGGCCTGGGCCACACCAACCCTTAGAATGTTGGATTTTTTTTCATGGATATTCAAAATGGCAACCCTTACACCATGGAATTTCATAACATAACACCTTGCCATCATTTTATCTACACCCCATCGGCATTGATTGTGTTGACTATTTCATGTTTCCCCTAGTCACATTGTTTATAGAAAAGACATTGATTTTTTAAAATATGGAGTTTGAATCCATTGATCATATTTATGGTCATGATCCCCTAAATCATGTGTGAAAGGATAACTAATTGAATATAAAGGGGCCATTTGAGCTACAAGAGGGACAAATGGTGTTACAATTATATGATTTTTTTTAAGCAACCTTTGGATCATGACTAGTCTAGACTAGCATGTCGGATACATGAATGCTATATTGGAAAAGATTATTAGAAAAGTAGTTAAGTTTTAGCTTCATTATAAAATGTAGCAATAAGACCCCATGTGAATTTATGGTAATGATGATTATTGAAGTCTATTATTTGTAGAAGAATTATTAATAAACAATTTGAGTGTTTTACATAACTTTAAGAAGATAGATTTTTGTGATTATGTATTTAAAGAATTAGATACAATGGTTTTTATTGGCAGTATGAATCCTTACCAAAATAATTGCTAATTCCATTGTTATAGAATGTTGAACCTAGGTTCTATAATCTCTTGGTTGCATTATCACTTTATATGTATATATTGCTATGTTTTGGTTATATGATGTTTGGAGGAAACATGTTGTTGTGTTTCTCTTGATTATTTAAATTAAATAATACAAAACTATATCCCTAGAGGATTTATTATTTTATTGATATACTTATTTTGTATTGAGTTTATCAACCACACATTAGAGTATTCTTTACCTAGTGAAATATTGACTAGATAATTGGAATAAGGAACCTTTAAAGTTTAAAAGCTTATCTAAATATGGGTGCTTTTGAATACAGATTGGAAGGATACCATGATTGCCTTTGTATAGAAATTGTTACCTTGTAAATTACTATTGCTTAGTGGTGGAAAAATATGGATAATTGAAAGAAAAAATTAATGTGTTCGATAAATACAATACCCAACTTGAGAATGGAGTTTCTTTCTTGAGATGATCTATTGATGATATTTGTGAAGAAGTTACTTCCCTCTAAGAAGATAGAATTTAGCTATTTGGTGAATAATATTATTTAAATAAATGTTATAATATATTTTCATATCATATATTTGAGAAGGATTAGACTATTTATGGGTTGTGGGTTCCAAGCATATGATGGTGTGCTTGAAAATATTTTTATACTATTTCTTCTTTAGATGATTAAATTATGATGGATATGTTTATATTTTTAGTATCCTTGTTTATGGAAAAAAGAATGACGTCGTAGATTTTAGAATTTTGTGGCTTTCTTTTGTAGATAGAGAGTTAGGGTTTTCCTTAATAATATACAAAACTTAAATCAACGTTTTGAATCCAAAATAAGATCTGTCATCGAAACAACATTTGAAAAATAAGAAAAGGTGAAGGAATACATAAATAAATAAATAATTAAAGCATTCAATTGAGAAAACTCTAAACCTAGAATGAAAGGAAATATAATTAAATTAACTAATTAAAAATACCTAACAATATTAACTACCATAATAAAAATTCTATGAAATATACTCTCTTGATACTAAGAGAACGTATAATCATTAATATTAAGATATAATATAAATATATAAAACCTAGAAAATAACCTATAAGAAATAAATTGTGTGATATTAATGCAATATATTAAATAGATATACTATAATAATACCTAATGAATAATAACCAATGATATACTATAATAATAATACCTAATGTATATTAAATAGTGTATTGAAATAACTATTATAGTATTAAAGAATAATATATTAAATGGTATAGAATCATAATAACTTATGAATTAAAGTAAATGATATAAATTAATCATAGAAATTATACAAGATGCATGTATATTATGGGACTCCACTGATCTAACAAATTAACTTATGTTAAATACATAATCCTTCCACTTAATTCTTTGCGGAAATTAAATCACCGATTGCAAAACACATATGAAGAAAAATCAATCACACATAAACATAGTTGTTTAACGAGAAAGGTTAAAGCTAAAAACCCCAACTATCATATATTATGTATATCAATGGATCATGTAATCATCTCATACAAAGCTTAGTACATCAAGCTCTCAGTACAATCAACAATCATTACACACTGTCATGCAGAAATTTGCATATCTATGCACTAATTTCTTGCCCCCGGACAACCTCCCTCTACTGTGTAATCCCCGCTGAAGAAGACCCCTAAATGAATTTGAATTTGCCTTGCCTTGACTACACAATCCTCATTGTCATCTCCAATGTGTGTTAGATGCATTGAATGCATAACTATAGTCACAACAGATAGTCCATCTCACCCTTTCACTTATCTCTCCACTAGGTCTCCACTGGAACTGACATGCAAGTAGTTAACTGTTGTATTTATTCAGTTGCAAGTGAGTCTCTAGTTATGAATTAATTAAAGAATTAATTCACTAAACTCTCACTAGTGTATCTTCAGTTAGAACTGGATACAACTAGCACAACTGATCTTAACTCACTTAACTGAGTTAAACTAAATAACAAATCCCATAACTACTCTTCCAACTCTATCACAACTCTACCACTTCAGATCTAACTGAGTCCTCCAAGCATGAGTCACCAACCACCCTAGGAAATGCGTAATTCCTTCAGCCCACTGATTTTCCAAATATGTTCACTGAAATAAAGTGCTCCAACAGAATAAGTTGATATTTATTGTTGGATTATTATTAAGGGCTAATAATAATCGACATGCATCTATTTTTAGATTAGAGATCTATAAATAGACTTCACCAAATATTCTAAAAATATAATTTCATCTTACATTTTTGGGATTCAATTGTGTTAATTAAGTCATTCATCTATGACCATTTTCATGAGACGTAGTCATCACTGACTAATTTCTCATGATTTTTGAATAATCCACTTAGCACTCATTGCATCGGGTGATGGTCACAGGGGTGAATAAGTGGGATTGAAACTAGTGAAATGTTAAGATGAGACTCTATGGAAACCCCTCATACTTAGAATCTCATCTATTTTTCCAACTTGATCAACCATCTACAAATAGCATCCTGCAACTTATAGAATATGCTCACCATGTCTAAAAATAGACATATACCTAAAAATAGCTTACGGGCCCCACTTAGTGAAGGTGCTTAATTTTCACTAAACTCATCATCTTGTTGAATCTCAACACTCCCTCTCAAAAAGATAGGGATTATCCTTCACCCCGATCCTGCCTCTATGGTATTCAAATTTGCTCTTGGTGAGCGGCTTCGTTAGAATATCTACATCCTGGTCTTCAGTAGGAACATACTGAAGCAACATGATCTTCCGCTAGACACAATCTCTGATATGATGATACCAGATATCTATATTCTTATATCTATCATCAAACATGGGATTAATCAAGAGTTTAATGCATCTATTATTATCACAATGTATCACTGTAGGATTGAAATGAGAACCACAAAAACCAACCAGGATCTTCCTCATCCAGATAACCTCACATGAAGCTTGAATTGCTACCATGTATTATACTTTCGCTGAACTGAGTGCCAAGGATCTTTGTTTCCTTCTGTACCAAGATATTGTTGTAGATCTGATACTGAAAACCCCTCCTGATGTGTTCTTTTTGTCTGTTGGGTTGCCTGCCCAATCTGTATCCGTGAAACCATGCAACTTCACCTCATCCGTCTGTATGTACCATAAGCCATACTCAGATGTGCCCCTGAGATATCTCAGGACATGCTTGCCTGCCTTCCAAAAGAGCTTGGTAGGCTTAACCATTGCTTGACTAAGCTGGTTCACCACATAGCATATGTCCGGTCTTGTATTAACTAAATACATGAGTGAACCCACCAACTGTCGATAGACAGTAGCATCCACTACCTCTGTCGATGTAGCATCCTCTTTCCTCCAATTTCCTGGAAGTGGAGTATCCATGGGCTTGTAGTCTTGCATGTGAAACTTACCAAGTATCTCCCAAGCATACTTTCCTTGAGACAAAAATATTTCACCTTCTCACTGCCATATTTCCAATCCAAGGAAATAATGGAGGCCCAAATCCTTCATCTCAAACTCCTTTGCAAGATCTTCCTTGCATGAGTGTATCAACTTCTCGTCACTTGTTAGTATTAAATCGTCAACATAAAGAAAAATGATTAAAATCTAACCCTCCACCACAATTTGGTATAGGTTTTCATCCTCTTCACTCTTGGTAAAGCCAAGTCCAGTGAAATAGTTGTCGATCCATGTGTACCAAGCATAGGGTGGTTGCTTCAGCCCATACAATGCTCTTTTGAGTCTGCACACATGCGACTCGCTGTTGAATATCTCAAATCCTTCAGGCTGCTCAATGTACAATTCTTCCTCAATGATCCCATTAATGAATCTAGTCTTCGCATCCATCTGATGAATGTGCCAACCCATCTGCATTAAGAGGGCAAGGATGGTCCTTATGGAAGAATATCGTGTGACAGGTGCACATGTTTCTTCATAATCAATCCCCTTGATCTATGAGAAGCCCTAGGCACCAAAATTTGTCTTATACTTCTCGATGCTCCCATCAGCAACTTGCTTTAGCTTGTAGATCCATCTTGAACCTACCACTGATTTACCAACTGGCCTTGGAACAATCTCCCAAGCATTGTTTCTGACAATGGAGTCATACTCCTCCACCATGGCATCTACCCATGTGGGCTCCTGCGCTGCTTCCTCAAAGGAAGATGGCTCTATCACAATACACTTGCTCATGAGAGCCATGTATCTAGTTAGTTGGTCAGGTGACTGTCTCTATCTGCACTATGATGTAGGGATTCCTACATTCTATGCCGCATCAAGCTTCAACATCTCAACTTCTGTGGTACACCTTCTACCTGTTTTGATGTTTGGCTCTGCGTCAGTGGACTCTTCCACTCCATTATCCTCCTCTTATGTCTGATCCACATCTTGAGGCTCATCTTTGGCAACAAGAATTTCCTCCTCTACATGCAAGTGTAACTCCCTCTCAAGCAAAAAATTCATGGCTTTCTCCTCATTCAATTTTATATCCCGTCGCACCACAGTCATTCGCCTGTTTAGAAAATACACATGATAATTATGGGGTTTTTATTTGTACCCCACAAACATCCCAAATTTTATAGTCAGCTCCAGCTTCTTCCTGACATCCTTTGTCACATGAATGTAAACAAATGAGCCAAAAATATTCAAATGAGAAATATCAAGCTTCTTACCAGTAAAAGCTTCTTTAGGTGTACTCATGCCAAGTACTCTATGAGGACAACTATTTTGCACATAAACTGCAGTGTTGCATGCTTCCTCCCATAAGTGCACTGGTAGGCCCAGGTCATGTAACATAGCTTGTGCAACACCCACGATCGTTTTGTTCTTCCTCTCTGCGACCCCATTCTGTTGTAGGTTATGAGGCTCTATGATTTGTCTTCAAATTCCTTCTTTTCTATAGAAGTATTTGAATTCGTTCGAGATATATTCACCACCATTATCGCTCCGCAGAGCCTTCACTTGCTTCCCCGACTCCTTCTCCACCAATGCTTTAAACTCACAAAACTTTGAGAATGTTTCACTCTTCTTCTGCATGAAGAAGATCCAGCATCTATGAGAATAGTCATAAAAAATATAACATAATACTTGTGTTTTTCTATTGAAGAAACCAAGAAAGTTCCACACACGTCTGTGTGAATTCTCTCCAGGATCACAGAAGCATGGTTTTCCTTCTCATGAAAGGTGGTATTCACAAACTTACCCATAGTACATCCCTTGCACTGATCTGACTGCACAAGAGTACCCTTGGGAAGTCCAGTAGAAATCTGCTGCAAAATCTTCAAGGCACCATGGTGAAGATGGCTCAATCTCCTGTGCCATAATTCTCCCTCATCCCAGCTCACCACGTCTTCTGCTTTGCCCATCATTGCAGTGCAGCCATATACCTCTAGCTTGTAGAGATTCTTAACTCAAATCCCTATCGTCTTGGTTTGACCCATTGTTTTGTGTTGCAGGAAAGCTTTTCCCTCACTGAAAAAACGTCATAACCTCTGTCCTACAACATCACGACCAAGACCAAGTTCTTCTTTAGACCTGGAACATGCATAACATATTTCAACAGAAATGGTTTACCTGACTCCCTCTTAAAGGTAATGGTTCCAATTCGTTCACACTTTATATACCATCGTTTCCCATGTCTATATGCATTTGGAGATCTTTCTCCTCCAGGTTACTAAACAACTTCTTGTCTCTCGTCATGTGGAATGAAGCACCACTATCAAGATACCACACCGATCCCATTGCACTTGAAACCAAGCATGCGATCAAAGAGAAATCATGTTCAAATTGTGAGGCTAAGGCCTCACCCACTACAGCTCCAACAACCTTCTTGTTCTTCTTTTAATGTGGGCAGTTAGTGGCGAGATGCCCATGTTCGTGACAGTGAAAACACTTCACCTTGGAAAAATCCAACTTCTTTCCTTTAGCCTTGGATTTTGGATGGGATTTCTTCCCCTTCCCTTTCCTTTCTTTGGCAGCCAAAGCGTAATTCTCTTCATCATCATTCTTCGATGAAGAGCCATCCCTAGTACTTCGCCTTATCTCCTCCTGTACAAGATCCGACCAAAGTCGCTCCCAATCCAATAGTTTCTCTTTTTCATTGACAAAGTCCTAATAACTGTGCGAACTCTTCAGTAACCCAAGGAGAGCCAAGTTCACCAAGTCATCATCCGCAACTATGATTCCCATACTCCCCAGCTCATCCCTACATTGGAAAAACTTTGTGAGATATTTTGGAATACTGTCGCCCTTCTCCATTTCGATTTTTCTGAGCTTATCTTTCAGTGCCAACTTCCTATGGTTGCTGCTGCTTTGGAAAAGATCCGTCAAAGTCTTCCACATTGCAAATGGAGTGGCTTTCCCGTGAAGGCTTGACATAATATGGTCCTTCACATCTTCCAATAGAATTATTCTTGTCTTTGCTACCTTCTTTTGCCATGTGTCAAGTAATGCATCATCGCTAGAAGTAGGCTTAGGAACATCACTATCGATGAAATACTTCAGACCATTATCTTCAAGCACCGCCTCCATCCTGTCCCTCCAGGCTATGTAGTTCAAGCTACCCTCAAGGGCATACTCCAACCGCAACCCATTGAAATCCATTTGAATGAATACTCAACTTTTGCACCAAGAAATATCTGCAGTAAATTCGAATTGTCCACCAGCACAAAACTCAACACCGCTTCGAGATTGCAATCTTCAGTGATTAACACTGCTATGATACCATGTAGAAATTATACAAGATGAATTTATATTACCAGACTCCCCTAATCTAAAAAATTAACTTATTTTAAATACATAATCCTTCCACTTAATTCTATGCAGAAATTAAATCGCCAATTGCAAAACACATATGAAGCAAAATCAATCACACATAAACACAATTGTTTAACGGGAAAGATTAAAGCTAAAAGCCCCAACTATAATATATTATGTATATCAATAGATCATGTAATAATCTCATACAAAGCTTATTACATCAAGCTCTCAGTACAATCAACAATCAGTACACACTGTCATGTAGAAATTTTCATATCTATGCACCTATTTCTTTCCTCCTGATAGTCTGCCTCCACTACGCAATCCCTACTGAAGAAGACCCCAGAATGAATTTGAATTAGCCTTGCCTTGACTGTGAAATCCTCATTTCCATATCCAATGTGTTTCAGATGCATTGAATGCATCACTATAGTCACAAAAAGTATACCATCTCACCCTTTCACCTATCTCTCCACTGGGTCTCCACTGGAACTGACATGCAAGTAGTTAATTGCTATGTTTTTTCAGTTGCAAGTGAGTCTCTAGTTATGAATTAATTAAATAATTAATTCACTAAACTCTCACTAGTGTATATTCAGTTAGAACTAGATACAACCAACACAACCGAGTTTAACTCAGTTAACTGAGTTAAACTAAATAATAACTCCCATAACTACTCTTCCAACTCTGTCACAACTCTGCCACTTTAGTTCTAACTGAGTCCTCCATGCATGATTCACCAACCACCCTAAGAATTGCGTAATTCCTTCAGCCCACTAATTTTCCAAATCTGTTCACTAAAATAAAGGCTCCAAGAGAATAAGTTGATATTTGTTGTTGGATTATTATTAAGGGCTAATAATAAGAGACATGCATCTATTTTTATATTAGCGATCTATAAATAGACTTCGCCCAATCTTCTAAAAATATAATCTCATCTATTTTTCCAACTTGATCAACCATCTACAAATGGCATCCTGCAACTTATAGAATATGCTCACCATGTCTAAAAATAGACATACACCTAAAAATATCCTGCAGGCCCCACTTAGTGAAGGTGCTTAATTTTCACTAAGCTCATCATCTTCATCTTGTTGAATCTCAACATTAATTATATTAATTTACGTATATTATATTAAATAATGATTAATGTAAATTTATTAAGAGCATAATATCTTATATTACTTATATTACATAATATAAATAGAATTGCAATCGATGTATTATGGTTCGTATACCTAATATAATGTAATTGAATACAAATATAATTGCAATCAATTTATTGCAGTTAGCATGTTTAATATAATGTAATTGAATAAAAATATAATTGCAATTGATGTATTGCAATTAGCATGCCTAATATAATGTAATTGAATACAAATATAATTGCAATCGATGTATTGCAGTTATCATGTCTAATATAATGTAATTGAATAGAAATATAATTGTGATCGATGTATTGTAGTTATCATGTCTAATATAATGTAATTGAAAAAAAATAGAATTGAAATTGATGTATTGCAGTTACCATGCCTAATATAAGATAATTGAATACAAACAGAATTGCGATCGATGTATTGTAGTTACCATGCCTGATATAAGGTAATTGAATACAAATAGAATTGCAATAGATGTATTACAGTTAACATGCCCAATATAATCAAATTGAATACAAATAAAATAGAATTGCAATCAATGTATTGCAGTTAGCATGCCTAATATAATTTCATTGAATGCAAATTGAAATGCAATCAATGTATTTCAGTTAGCATGCCCAATATAATGTCATTGAATACAAATAGAATTACAATCGATGTATTAGAGTTATCATGCCTAATATAATGTAATTGAATACAAATAGAATTGCAATCGATGTATTAAAGTTAGCAAACCTAATATAATGTAATTGAATAAAAACATAATTGCAATTAAATACAAATAGAATTTCAATCGATGTATTGCAGTCAACATGCCTAATATAATGTAGTTGAATACAAATAAAATTATAATCAATCTATTACAGTTAACATGCTTAATATAATGTGATTGAATACAAATAGAATTGCAACCAATGTATTGTAGTTAGCAGCTTAATATAATGTGATTGAATATAAACATAATTGCAATCAATGTATTGTAGTTAGAATACTTGATATAATGTAATTGAATATAAATATAATTGCAATAGATAAATTGTAATTATTATTAATTAAATATAAATATAATCACAATTATAATTAGTATACTAAATATATTCAATATACTAATTACAATACTAAATAAATTAAATATACCAAATAGTATACTAAATAGAATTAAATACTATATTAAATATACTAATTACAATATATCAATTCCAATTGTATTTATATTATTTAATATAAGTAGTAGAATATATTATGCTCTTAATTAATTTACATTAATCATTATTTAAAATAATATATTTGAATTAATATATATTGGGTATTATTATAGTATATAATTAGTTATTATTAATTAGGTATGATTATAGTATATTCATTTAACATATTGGATTAATATCATACATTTTAATTATTATAGGTTTATTTTATAGATTGTATATTTTTGTATTTATATTAAATTAATATTCATGATTATATGTTTTATTAATATCAACAAAATATTTATTATGATAGTTAATATTGTTAGATATTTTTAATTGATTAATTTAGTTATATTTCATTTCACTCTAGGTTTATGGTTTTTCTCATTCGACTTCTTTAAGCTTTTTATTTGATTTTAATTTATGTATTTCTCTGTTTTTTCCTTTTATTTCTTCAAAACATTGTTTTGATGATGGATCATCATTGGGTTTCGAAACATCAACAATTCTCATAGATTACTCTGGAAAATCCGATCTCTCTATATACAAGAATGGTGTTGATGGTGTGTCCTCCCTTTATCGCTTAATGGAAACTATTGTTAAATTTTCTATATCGTTTAAAAACATGGTATAGGTGTTAGTTCCTATTTGTTTAATAAGACGGGTTACACTAGTGATGGACTTCAAAGTATTGGAAAGAGTATTATTATTTAATTATTCTTTAGATTATATCAAATAGAGTAGGTATTGTATGTGATGAACTATATTGATAGAGAAAATTCGTTTAACATTGAATGTTGTTTTTTTTTTATATTGTAGGTTACAATGATCCAACTAAGTTATAGGAAGATAAATAAATCACTACTAATTTTGTTGAGTCTATTGAGGATTTTTTTGATAATGGAAGGTCAAATTGCACCTTTTTCTAGTATAAATAGAGTTTTGTTGGCTAGTAGAGTTTAGTGTGTTTGTATTGATAATAGTAATGGAAAATTTTGAACAGGTTCTTGTAGACTTCCTCTAAGTGCATACCATCAATTGTGTAGCAGTTAATTTACCCCTTTCTATATTTATCTATTAGTTTAATAGTCAACTAAGGTTCAAGTAGTTGTACTTGATTTATTTTCCACTAAATAATTTTGTATACTCATATGTTATTTGACATGTTTTTCTTAATTGAAAATTACCTAGAATACCCATTCATAAGAATACCATGTAAGAGGAAATATCAGTTGGTCATTCCTCATATAACACACAACAAAAACAATATTCTCATGAAAGGGTTGGCTGATCCTTCCCCATGTTATCCCTCAATAAAAACAATATTCCCTAAAACAATTTGGCCAAGCCTTCCCTATCCAATCCTTTAGTGGGAATACTAGGGTTGAGGATGGGTCAAATAGCCATTCCTAAGCTCCCATAGGATGAAAATACTATGATGAAAATTTTTAGTGTCTCTTCCTCTTTCTCCTATTTCACATGAATAGAATACCTAAATAGGGGTCAAATGACCTTTCCCTAGGACCTTTCATGATGTAAATATTATGGTCAAGGAAGAGTTGACCAATCATTCTTCTAGTTGTCCCTCAATGAGAATAGTATGCTTGATGAATAGTTGAGATTCTCGTCAATATTCCCTTCAAATTAAATACCATGCTTTAGAAAGGGAGAACATGCACTTCCATGATATACTTCATAATGCATGGGTGGCACCACGGGAAAAAAAGGCTAAGCATAGTGAAAAAGTCGCATAGGTGAGGGAACTAGTTTGGAGGAGCATAAAAAGAAACACATAATGGTCAAGGAGCAATCAAGATATACAAATCAAAGGATCATGAGAGACACATTAAAGAGTGGCTCAAGCTTGATAATTGGTCTGAAAATCCAACAAAAAATAAAACCCAATGATAGCCAAAGATAAACAAAGATAGTCCCAAATGAGGCTTTAAAATTAATAACCCTTCTAAATGGTACAAACCACGCAAGGAAATAATTACCAAAACACACTAAAAATTCATTTATTTACACAAAAAACTATAAATTCATTGGAAAATATATTATTTATCAAAACATTCAAAACAAACTATTTTTTCCCTTTATCAACAAACACCCATGGGATATTAAATGAAAATATTTAAATAAATTTGAGTACTTTTTGAGTGAGATGAAATTTATACCCATCTAAAACGAATGTTCCTGACATAATTAAATGGTTATATTTTCTTAACAATTCATAGAGTTACCTAAAATAGAACAATAAGATCAACTCTTGAAGAGGTGAGAATAGGAGTTCTCCATGTCTGATTTGAAATTTAAGATAAGGGATTTTAGACTCTTCAAATACATATAACAACTACTAGAACGATGATACAAATAAAAAATATATCTCCATAATGTAAACCAAAAACTGTGTACTTGTTATAATATACCTTAATCTTGAATAAAAAGTAAGTGTTTCTCACAATCGCTTTTAAACCTTATTGGATTTCAAAAGTGGTTGGATGATGGATTTTAACATTATAAGTAAATAACTCACATAAATATTAAATATTAAGGCACTAGGGTTTAGGTGGTAAAATATCCTTCACACAATCTACTTCTTCATTGAGAAGGTGTACCAATATCCTTGACACAACTTGGTTTGATCCAAGATATTTCCCTTAGTGATGTTAAAAATAATTTCTTAAAGATAATGGAAATATCATAATTGAAACATCCATGAAGAAGAAGCATAAAATGAAGACATCATAGAAAATGCACCAAGATTTCTTAATGGATTTCATGTTGGGTGTGGAGCATGATTATCTTCCTGATTCAAAGTTCTTGTTTCAGTTGGGTGTATACCCCAACAAGACTATACAGCCCTCCATGCAAGGGGGTGTGGGGGAAACTTATAAAATAGATGAAAATTTTCCTTTTAAATATTGTAATTTTATAGTTAATATGGGTTGTTCATTAGGCAGATGATCTAAGGGCAGAAATTACATTAATTTAGGTTTTTTTACCATAGAAATAAATTCTTGAATTATATGAGGAAATTGAATTGAGAGTGAGTATTATTATTCTGAGTGAGGAAGAGCAATGAGCTTGTGTGAGAGCGAAGAGGAAACTAAAACGAATATTTTGTCGGTTGTATCTCTTCATTTTGCTAGATAATATAAAATGAAGGTCTAGTTGTTTCTATGTGGACGTAGCCCAAATTGTGTGAACCATGTATATCTATCTCTCTTGTTTTATTCATTTATGTGTTTTTGTTTACGCAATATTTTATATGTTTCGTTCATTTTTTATTTTATTTTATAACAACTGGTATCAAAGCCGAATGTCTAATTGGCTGATAAACTCACAAGGGAGAAGGATTTATAGTTCGAGTGGGAGAAATGGTAGAATATGGTAGGTTTAGGGTATTTACTTACCATTGAACGGAATACAAAATAAGTCAATGAGTATGATAGATGAAGAATGTTATCTTCTTAAATGAATTCCAGTAGGAACAATATGGTTGTCTCTGGAAGCATCAGTGGAATTTAACATTTCAAAGAAAATGACAAAAAAAGGTTTAATGACAACAATGGAAAAACTATATGAAAAAACCTTGACCTAAAATAAGGTATTTCTTATGATGCGTTTATTTAATATGAATATGTGAGGTGGATTTTTTGTTGATCATTTAACTAAATTTAACATTTTTACCAATCATTTAAGTTTTGTAGGGGTAAATTTTGATGATGAAGTTAGGGTTCTATTATTTCTGTGCTCATTTCCAAAAAGTTGTAATGGCTTAGTTATGGCTATTAGTAACTCTATCTCTATATCTAGTACTTTAAAGTTTGATGATGTTGCTAGTGCCATCCTTACTGAGGAAATGTGACAGAAAATCTCTAGTGAGACATCTAGAAATGATTTGACTACAGATACTCAGGGAAGAAAAATGGAAGGAGGAAGGAGCCCAAGAAATTGTAGTAAGTAAAGAAAAGGCATATCCAAATATAGATTATGGATAGTGTGCGAGAAATGCGGGAAAAAGGATGCATGAAGAGATATTGAAAATCTTAGAAGAGAAAAGAAGGAGATGGACAACAAGAGAACAATCATGAAGTGAATGCGACAGGTGATGTGTTTCAAGATTCTTTGATTCTTTTATTAGAGAATATTATTGATGCCTATGTGGTAGATTTAGGGGCCTCTTTCCATGCCACATCTAATAGGAAACATTTTTAGGACTATGTTGAAGTATATTTTGGACTATTTGATCAAGGTGATGATAAATTGGCATGTAAAATTGTTGGAATGGGCAAGGTTTTTAGAAAAAAAAAATGGAAACCAATGGATACTGAAGGAGGTAAGGAATTTTATACATCTAAATAAAATTTTATTTTAAGAGGGAAGTTAGGTGGTGCAAGTTCTGTAATTAAATTCATAGACAAAACCTGGAAGGTCACTAAATGAGCCTTTCTAATAACAAAAGGAAAAAATATTGGTACGTTGTATTTATGCAATAGTATTTCTAATTATATTAATTCTTTAACCTCCACAAGAGCAAATATGACATTGTGGCATCATAGGCTCAGGCACATGAGTGAGAAAGGGATGCATACTCTTAACTAAAAAAATAATTTGTGAGGTTTGAAGCATGTTCATTTGGATTTTACTGAAAATTGTGTTTATGGAAAGAAAAAGAGAGTCAGATTTCTTAGTGTTGGGAAGGAAAAGAAGGTTGAAAAATTAGAGCTTTTCCATACATATGTATGGGGACTATTGGAATGGGGGACCCTAGGTACATTTTTTAGTATCTTTTTGTATATTTTTGCATATGTGTGTTGTGCAGAAAGGTCAAGGGGCTTTGGGGCGAGTCAAAGTCACTCTTTTATGTAATTGGGCTATAAGGGTAAATTGTGGGCCTCAAACCATGGTTTGAGAATCTA
Organism: Pinus albicaulis; assembly: GCA_034641835.2. Lineage (NCBI taxonomy): Eukaryota > Viridiplantae > Streptophyta > Pinopsida > Pinales > Pinaceae > Pinus > Pinus albicaulis. The sequence goes on from CM076582.1 coordinate 957,857,334, forward strand.
CGCGCTAAGATGGATATAAGTAGATATATCAAGTCTAAGTAAGAGATCTTTAATTTTTTATATATAAGTGTTTATGCGCCTATGATACACTTTTGTAATTCTGGGTTTTGGGTAGAAAGGCTCTTGTTAGTTGTGTGCGTAGAGACCTAGTCCTGGCTGTGTGCGGACTCCACTAGTTGTGTGCATCGAAGGGTAATTGTAATGGAAAGTTTGTTGTACTGAACTATTGGAATCTAATACAAATACTAGTTTTGGTGAAAGAATTGTGTTATCTATGTTATATTATGTTATTTCATCAAGATCAATTTATTTATGTTATGCTTAATTGTATCTACGTGATTAGATCTATTATTTATGAATGAATATATATTGATGGTTTAATACATGGATAAATATGCTTAAGTTATTGTGCATTACATATATCTAGTTATGTCCTTATATATCTGTGAATAATGGATCCATGATCTGTCTACTAATTGCATTATCTATATTGATTTGATAAGTATTGTTCCGTAATTGTGCTCATCTGTTTCCGATCTATATAAGTTCTACAATCAACCTGTTTAGGGCCACCACATTAGTTTCTTCCTCAGGGTGTAGAAACTGGTTCCAGCACCCCCCCCATACTAATTTGGGTGAGACTTTTATTTGCGTAAGCAGGTCATTAGTGAAAGGGCTAGTAGTTGGAGGGTTTGTTGGTTGCGCGATAAAATCTGAACCTGGGCCAGGACCCCTCAAGCCAATAAATGGTTTTGTTTCTGGGAACGGGATCATTTTGAGGGAGATTTGATGTTGTGGAACCCTACACATAATGAATTACAATATTGGCTGGATAGAAATATTCTTGAATTCACAATCCAAGAGAATCAAATTTCTAAGATATCACCTAAAAAGTGGGTTCAGAAGTACATCTATACAGAAGTCAACGAGATATTATTTTTTTCCTTTGCAACTGATTTTTATGAGTGGTTGTCATGATTGACTGAGTTCAGTACCTACGTGAAGGACAACGTAGTCATTGAGTGGACTCCTGAACTTATTTAGCAATTAGAAAAGACCTACAATAAGATCACATGCGTGATAGATCATTGGATAGATATTGTCTTGGGAGAATTTGTGACTAAATTTTCTATTGATTAGTTTGTGTCATACTCTGAAGTAGAAAGAAGATTTTTCAAGGGTCCCAGAGATAAGTTCCTGCACTCTTTGAAGTTATTGTTGAACATGATATTATGTGAACAAGGCTCTCTGTGTCAACATATTACGTGAATGTCCCGAAGAGGCCCGACTACGCGTAGTGGAATAATTGACCGTGAAGACCCAGAAAAATGATTTATTTATAGCCCTCTCAGGCATAAATGGCATAAATCTGATAGTGAGGGTGAACTAGAAACTAGTAGCTATAGTGAATCTACACACTCTGAAGAAGAGGAAGTATTCCGAGAATAAGCTTCATCAAATCAGAATGATCAAAGAGCCTTGACCATCTTTCAGATCCCATCCACCCCACTTCCAAACTCATCCCACAAAGCACCCACTACACCGCGCAGTCCATCTCCACCCCCACCTCCACCTCCCCCTGGCGTAGATATGGTTTCATCGATGAAGCCACCTATTTTAGATGTTTTTGGAATGAAGATACTGAGCAGTTTTGGTTTGTGACTAATGCTTTATAGAGAGCTCAGCAGGTTAATAATGATAGATATTAAGAAAGCGCAATTAGCCATTGCTTTCCAATATTGGGCATTGCATTGATATATCAAATATTTCCAAGAAAACCCTAATGAAACTCTGTATGAAGTGAAATATTCCCTAAGATATCAATTCAAGAAGCCCAAGTCATATGCACAATTAGTTACAGAGATGAAAGAGATTCATCAGGAGGTGAATGAATCTATGTAGGAGGAAGATCAGAGACTAAAGTTCACTATCAGAGATGGTGGATTCACTATCGATGATATCCAACAGAAGGAGTGGTTTATTGTTATGATTCTCCCACATTTGTGCCAACCCTTGGGTCAACAGAAGATTGGAAAGCAATCTAAGACTGTGGAGATTGCGATGAAATTGGAAACTACCCCAACACTTGTTGCCATTAGAACATAATATATTCAAAGTCATTTGGAAGCAATGCATTTGGAGATTCAAAATCTCCACAAAGATAAGGGCAAGGAGGTATTCAAAGAGGTTTGGTGCATAAAATGCAAAGTTAATGGGCACCATAAGGATAAATGTCCCATCCTCAATAATTATCTGAATGTTGGAGGACCTAGCCCACTCAAGAGTGCATCTAGGCCAATATGGTGCACAATCTAGCAAGTTGTGGGTTTGCATGAAATATATTTTTGTCCAAGGGTCGGAAAGTATCAGTCTAAGCTGAAGTAGTTGTTTTGTAGATTGTGTTCATCACTATGACAAGAGAAGAAGCATTGTTAAACTTATGATATGATGTTGGAAAAAGCTGAAATATATAGAATGCATTCCAAACCTACCTAACTAGCATCCCCCTCTCAACGCAATGGATTTCAGAGGAAGAGTAAGAGGACGTGGATCAAATGGTCAAGGAAGGGGGCAAGTCATTTTCTACAACTGTGGAGATGCCAATCACTATGCGCACGAGTTTCCAATTCCAACGTGAAAATCATGGAGGTATTGTAGACATTTCGACCATGTAATAGAATATTTCCCTGCTTTAATTGCTAAGATGTAGGAGAAAAATATGCAGACTCCAATGCAGAATATTCAGATGGTCAGAGCAGAAGCCCATGAGGAAGACCCTAGCATGAATGTGGTCACAAGGAGTGGTGCAACGACTAATGAAGATATGGGAAAACAACTGGACACTGACCTTTGGATTTGTAAGGCATCTGAGAACAAAAATGAATTTGATTTGCAGTGTGCAAATGAGACTTTTGTTGAAGCATGAAAGGAGTTTGCAGAAGGAAATACATGAACATCAAGTAGACCATTGAAGTAGGAAGGGGTAGATGAAGAAATCAAGCCATTTTTATAAGATTTTATTAAGTTGTTGCACAATAAAAAGGTGGTAGAGAACCTTCATGCTCTGATAGATAACTACGCAGAAAAGGAATAGTCGCTGGTAGAGCATAAATTTATCAACAAAATATATAAAAATAAGAAGAGGATAGGGCAAGAGATGTGTATGACCATGTAGATCGGTGCTTATGAGATGGATCGGGTTATTCTAGATTTGGGGTCCGATGCAATTGTCCTACCTAAGAAAACTTGGAAGTGCATGGGATAACCCAAGATGGAATGGTCTACCATTCAATTGCGCATGGAAAATCAACAGAAAATCATTCTATTAGGAAGGCTCTCGCAGGTCGTAGTCAGTATTGAAGGTGTTAAAGTGTTTGCAGATTTTTAAGTTATACACATTATGGATGATACTGATCCTTGTCCTGCGCTGTTGTGATTGGACTGGGCTATTGATATGGATGGTGTCATAAACCTAAAGAAAATGATAATGGAATTTGAAAGGAATGGCACCAGAGTCATAATCCCCTTAGACCCTATAGAAGGACAAATACACATAGAACCTGTGTGCTCTGATGATGATATTGATCATATATATAAGTTGAATCTACGTGAGGAATATTGGATCAACCTAATGGATGATGGAAATCTTAATTGGGAAAAGGAAAACTCCTAATTCTAAGATTCTGATGAAGAATTGGAAGACTAGAAGAAACGGTTACATGAAGTATCTGCACTGCGCTACAATCAAGTGACTAGGTCACTTCAATGCATAACATATAAGGTACGCGAATTATTGCATTATGAACTAATGTAAAAAAAAATTTAGGAGAGCTTGAAAGAACGTTCCCAGAAGGACAGAGATTCCATGCCTTGGATCTTAGACTGCAAGCTACTCCAACAATATGGTGGGAGCCTCATAAAGAAAACATGGGCAAATGAGATGAATGCGCGCGAATGATGAGAATACACTTTGAATGTCCAACTATCAGAATGAAATAAGTATACTCTGGAAAGGGTGAGCCACGCGGAAATTTGGCTAAATGGAATGAGGTATGGGGAATGGAACCAAGACCGGACCAGTTCCACATGTTCATTCATACATTGGGGAAGGTACCTACTGATTGGTATCTGGAGATAGAGCTACGTCAAGGTACTAGTGAATGGTTTGTGCTAACGAAGAGTTTCATTTTAACATTCAGCTTTGAGAGTGGGTTTGACAAGATTGGTAAATCATTTCATAACATTCAAGGAGTTATCTTTGATACAACAAATCTAGTGATCGAGTGCACTCCACCATCATGGGATGTGAATATGAACAATATTGTGAATTGCATAAATTGAAAGGTTGAAGAAAACGATGAAGGAAAAAGGAATATCATAATTCTAAAATTTGAGGGAAAAAATGCAATTGATGGGCCTTGGATAACTTCATTAGATATAGCAAAACCTTTAAATATTCAACAGGTGAATATGAGATCTGAAGAGAAACCAAAGTTGGAAAGTATTGGAGGCTATTGGGATGATGACATAGTAGGAAAGGTTGTCGAACTACTGACAGAATATTAGGAATTTTTACCTACAGAGTTCTCAGGGTTGAAAGGAATAATTGGAGAAATTGGAGTTATGAATATCAATTTGAAACTTGCTGCGTTTCTGGTGAAGTAGTGCCCATAAAGATTGAATCCTAAATAGAAGCAGAAGGTAAAACAAGAGCTGGATAAGATGGTTGTTGCAGGCATCATAGAGCCACTAGAAGAATATGATTGGGTGAGTCCCATGGTAGTGTAATATAAGAAGACAAAATTAGAAATCAAGATTTGTGTAGACCTGCACAAGTTGAATGATGTTTATGTGCATCATCCATTCCCAACTTCATTCTCTAATGAAATACTAGACAATGTAGGAGGACAAGAAGCTTACTCATTCACAGATGGTTTCTCAAGATATCATCAGATCAGGATTGCACCAAAAGATAGCAGTACGACTACCTTTGCAACAGAATGGGGATCTTTCAAGAATATAGTCATGCCCATTGGCTTGAAAAATGCACCTGCCATCTTCTCGCGTGTAGTAGTAGCTCCTTTTAAAGAGTTTATCCCTAAGTTCTTGAAGGTATACTTTGATGATTGTACTTTTTTTTGGCTGTTGAAAATCCATGTGCCCAATTTTCCCTTAAGGATGGATTCCTGTAGAAAGTATCATATCTCACTGAACTTGAAGAAATGTATATTTTGGCTGTCATTTGGGATACTACTAGGACACATTGTCTACCATCAAGGGTTGATGGTACATCCTACGAAGATCACAATAATAGTTAATCTGGAGATACCTGAGAATGTCAAACAACTCCACTCCATATTGGGACACACTAGCTATTATTGCAAGTTAAATCAGGGTTATGCGCTGATAACTATGCCTGTGGAGAACCTTCTCAAGAAGGATGTGACATTCTACTGGGATGAGGAATATTAGAAGAGCTTTGAATTTTTGAAGGAAAATATGGTCGTTGCACCAGTATTGGTCTTTCCAAATTGGTCAAAGGTGAAACATGTGCATGTTGATGCATCTTGTATGGAGCTATTTTAGCGTAGGCATGAGCTAGAGAGATTAATCACACTATTTCTTATGCCAGTTGAAAACTCTCTAGTGTAAAATGAAATTATTCAACCACAGAAAGAGAAATATTAGCGATGGTGTATGTGCCGCATAAATTCCGCCACTAATTGTAAGGAGGAAATCTCAAGATGTTTACTGATCATTCTACTTTAAAGTACCTAGTAAATAAGTCTGTGTTGGGGGGGGAAGATATGCAGGTGGTTGTTTCTATTCCAGGAGTATGACTTTGAGATCATTATGAAACCAGGAAGACTGAATGCTGGGCCAGACAATCTGTCATAGATTAATACTGGTGAAGAACCTCCGAACTTGGAGGATTGATTACCAGATGCACAGTTGTTTTGCGATCAAGGTAGTTGATGAGAATTTCCTTGATATTATCCAGTTCTTGGCTACTGGACGCATGCTTGAAGAATATATAGTTTAGAAGAAGAAAGAGCTCGTGGCGTGCGCAACATACTTCACCATTATTACTGGCCAGTTGTACAAGATGGGTGCAGATGAAGTTCTGTGAAGATATGTTTGGAATATGAAAGGCGTGCAATCTTAGATGAATCTCATGGCGAGATTGTCGATGGTTATTATGCAGGGAAGGCCACCACACAAAATATTTTGTGAGATGGGTTATGGTGGCCCACATTACACAATGATTCTTATGCGCATTACCATGAATGTGATGTATTCTTGCGAACTGGAAAGCGATCGCGTAGGGATGAGATGCCCCTACATCCACAAATGGTAATAAAAGAATTTGAGAAGTGGGCTATAGACTGTTTCAGACCGATTAACCCTCCAAGAAAGAAGAGTGGTGCACATTACATAATCACTGCGATGGACTATGTACCTAGATGGGCTGAAGCTAATCCTATGAAGGATTACACTATAGATACAAATGCGCAGTTCATCTTCGAGAATATTGTGACTTGATTTGTATGTACTAAGATTCTAGTAAGTGATCAAGGTACACATTTTGTGAATGAAACCATTGAAGCATTGACAGACGAATTTTGGATGCATCATCAAAAGAGCACTCCCTATAACCCACAGGAAAATGGTGCAGTGGAAGAATTCAAAAATATATTGTAGACGGCGCTTACCAAGCTTTGCAATGTTAATCATAATGATTAGGACACACACGTATGTGCAGTTTTCTAGGCATACCGCACCACATGTAAATTTTTTACTGGAAGGACACCATTCAGGATGGTATATGGGCATGAATTTGTGTTTCCAATGGAATACATTGTTCCCATTCTATGCATTGCAGCATTCACAAATGTGGAAGAAGAATATGGGATGGAGGAACGGTTGTCGTAGCTGGTCGCACATGAAGAAGATTTATTTATTTCCAATCATCACCAACAAGTTAAGAAGGCACATGAAAATTCATGGCATGATAAGCACATCAGGAAAAAAATGTTTAAGGAAGAAGATCTAGTCTTGTTGTATGACAACAAGTTTGCACACTACCCAGGGAAGATGAATATGCATCAGATAGGGCCATATATTGTTAAGGAGATCACTGATGGTGGTGTACTGCACCTGGCCACACTTAGCAGAGAATATCTTCTCGGGTATGTCAATGGAATTCAATGGAAGCCATACATAGATGAACCTATGCACACCAAATGACTATATGGTCAGAGTATTGTTTCTACGCAGAAGGGATAACTGATGAAAAGAAAGGTGCGATGCGCACACAATAGCTACACAATGAGGTTAAATGGGTCGCAAAGGTGCCAAAATCTAGCCATTAGAACAATAAATCTAGAAAAGACAATTTTATTACCATTTATGGGATCGTCTAGGTTGCATTTAATGTGGGGATTTTTCCAAATTTGGGACCGTTTTGTCATTTATGAAGACACATTAATGCATAAGGGACTGTTGAAAATGCGCCAAAGCTATAAATATGAAATAGGGGGTTACAATAGTTCCCTTTTATTTCTGAGTGAATTCTCTGCCCTGAGCTCTTTGATTTTTGCAGCTTATTTAGTGTTTATGTCTTGTTTTGATTCGTGATTTGAGGAGGAGTTGCGATGTAGGGGTTTGTCTTACGAAATTTTTCCCAGGGTAAAAACTACGTGCCCAGGAGAGGATCCTACTGCACTGGTGGATCATGATGTGTTGGTCGCTGAGACACCTATGCCTGCAAAGCCGAAGAAGGGACAAACGTCGGGGACATGTAAATCCCCCAGGGAGAAGATTCCAAATCCACACTCTAATACAACTGAGCACTAGAAGCAACCCATGGCGGAGCTCCCTTAGAACATCATGGAGGAGGAGGAGGATGTGGTCGAAGTGGCCCTATTCTCGTGGTTTCCGACCTATGTCGCACTATGCAAATAATCAATTAGAGTTCCAAAAGATCCGGACAAAGTGCGGTCAAGTATCAATATGTCCTTGATTCCTGAAAATGTCTCGGTTGAAGGCGATATGTTCTCCAAAGTGTCGCAGTTGAAGATGGAATATTGGGACATCAAAGATTTAAAAACTTTTCTTGAGATTGTGCCTAAGTGCTATCTTGATCATGTGCCATATGAGGGGGGCCTTGGGTGCTATGAGCCACATCGATGGGTGTTGGTCCTGCATAAGGCAGGGCTTTTGAATCTTCTTCAAGTCCCACATTTCAGGCGTAGCCCAAAAAATTAAATATATTTGTGCCAATTACTTGTGCTCATGCATGATGAAGCACTCTGTATGGGAGAGTGCATACATATATATGTTGCGATGTCCATCGAATCACCAACCTGCCTATTCTCATGGAAGATTTTGGAGGAAAGGCACAAGAGAAAAGAGTGGCAAAAAAAATTAAATCAAAATACCAAGTGTCACACCATAGAAGAGGGTTCGTAGTGAGTGAGATCAATGATCCCATTGTTCAATTTAGGACACTCAACTTGGCCTACAAGATGATGCGAAAATTTCGACCTAAGGAGGTGCCTGTGCAAGTCATTCCACTTGCAGGACAGTGTGAAAAAGGAGTCATATATAATTGGTCTCGGTACTTATGTAATGAATTTTCAGAGAATGTGTTCAAAGTAAAAGAGGAGGGAAATAACTTCTACTATGGTTGGCTCCTGCTTCTGATATCCCTCATTGGGTGGAAGACCCTAGAGGAAATGTAGTTTCCTGAGATCAAGCCGCAAATGTACAAAGCCATGTGTTACAGTACATTGTGGAATTATTCCATCCTCGTGTGCATTATGGAGAATAATATATTCTGGGTAATGTTTGATGCCTCACTCTTTCAAGGTGTACAATCAAAACCGAGGTTGTCTTCGACTTTGTACGACCGGTACAAATGATAACAAATTTTAAGGCGACCTTCCACAACATGCACATCTGCACGAAGGGCATAATTGAAAGAGTGTGGTGACAACACCAATGTTGTTGGAGCCGGAGTGCATCAACTTCCCGCCACGAGAAGCGCACTACCACGCCTCGCCTTTGGCCCACGGCCAACCGGGAAGACAAAAAAAGAAGAAGCCACGCCAACTACCACCGAAAAAACAATTGATTTAGAAACAGAAATTGCACCTAAGAATAATGGTGTCATGCCAAAAGAAACATAGGATCAGGTGGAAGTGCAGAATTCCAAAGATTCAAACCACAATTCTCAGGTCGCGAGAGGGTCAATAAAGAAATGAAAAGGTTCCAAAGGCACTAGAGAAGAGATCTTCTCACTGACCGAAGATGACCTCAAAAAAATAACAAACATGTTCATGACCGCCACATAGGACATATGGACAGACATGGAAATGTAGTACAAGAATGCACTCAAGGGGGTGCAGGCCGGCATCCAGGAGTTGAAAGTTTAAGTGAGCCTGATTCAGGCGAGCATTGCACAAGCGAGCATGCATGAAACCAGCGTGCAACCGCTCAATATAGTCCTACTTGCGACAGGATATAGTATTCTAATTCAAATTCCTGAGCTAGCCATTCATGTTGAATCATCTAGTCGGTGCGTGCAACTACGAGATTACGGAGATATTAATATTAACGTGTATGTTTTTCTTGGAGGTAAATTATATCTGATTCACAGTATTATTATGGATGAGCTTCAGCTCCGTGAGGCCCATGCTCACAAAACATAGAGTCACATCAGTGGGCTGCCGAGGCACACTAGAAACAACAGACAATGGAGGCAGCATGCCACGCACCTGAGGCTAAGCGCACTGCGCTCGAAGAGAAAATTAACCAAGTCTGCAGTGATGTACCAAATTTCCTTGCCACAACTACTTGATAAGAGAAGTTATAAGGTCTAGCTGCTACATTAAAGGCCTCGTGCATAGAATTCCAAACCATCAGGGCTTAATTTGACCACCATATTTCCGATTTACAACAAAAATTGTAGCGAGAGACCCTACCAACAGTCAGAGCAAAGAAGGTCGTCGAAGTAAAGAAGGCCATTGACAGTATCATTTCCATAGTGACACAATGTGATAAGCTTTTCAGTGAGGCCATGAGTGTCTAGAATTCTATTCAAAATGACACTATGGTACAGAAGTTGCCCAATGAGTTGCGCATCAAGGAGAAACAATTCGTTGATATTAGGATGGTGATGCCTACTCTCGTTATTGTACAGTGCCTCACCCGCCTACAGGAGGGTTGGGTAATTTAAAATGAAATTGAGGTCTTGCGTCAAAATTAACAATTTCTTGAACCAAAAATGCATTCGTGGGCCAAGGAGGATCTACAACTGTCGCAGACATTGGATAACACGCTGAAGGCCATTCAGCCAACATAGAGAAGCATTGAATTAGCCACTGAACGACCCTACAAAGAAGTTGGTAATTGAAGCACAGGGAGTTGCTACGTAGAATTTGGAAATGGTGCTACCACTGAAATCTTCTATCGTTGTGCTCAAAGCCCATATGAAGGAGAATACCCCAATGTGACTAGGGATGAGTCACAGGTTTTTTTTGGGCGCCTGTTGGAGCAGGGATTTCTTGGGTACATTTTTTAGTATATTTTTGTATATTTTTTCATATTTTTGTTGTGAAAAAAGGTAAAGGGGATTTGGGGAGAGTCAAAGTCCCTTTGCTATGTAATTGGGTTATAAGGGTAAACTATGGACCTTAAACCATGGTTTGAGACCATAGTATCTACGTGTTAATATTGATGTAAATAGATAGATAGAGCCTAAGTAAGAGATCATTAATTTTGGAGATATACGTGTTTATTCATCTATGATACACTTTTGTAAGTTTGGGTTTTGGGTAGAAAGGCTCCTCCTGGCCGTGTGTGTAGAGACCTAGTCTTGGTTGTGTGCAGACTCCGCTAGCTATGTGCGTGGAAGGTTAATTGTAAGGGAAATTTTTTTGTACTAAACTTTTGGAATCTAATACAAATACTGGTTTTTTTGAAAGCACTGTGTTATCTAATTTATGTGATGTTATTGCATTGATATCGCTTTACTTCTATTATACTTAATTGTATTTGGGTGAGTAGATGTGTTACTTATGCATGAATATATATTGATGGTTGAATACATGAATAAATACGCTTAAGTTATTGCGCATTACATAGATCTAGTTATGTTCTTATATATCTCTTGATGAAGGGATATGTGATCTGTTTGGTAATTTCATTATCTATGTTCATCTGATAAGTATTGTTCCATAATTTCACGCATTTGTTTCTGTTTATATAAGTTATGGAATCAACATTTTTAGGGCCACCACATTATTTTCTTCCTGAGAGTGTGGAAAACTAGTTCCATAACCCCCCCACACTGCTTCAGGTGATACTTTGATCTGTGCAAGCAGGTCATTGATGAAAGGGCTAGTAGTTGGAGGGTTTTTTGGTTGTGTGATAAACCATGAACCTGGGTCGGGACCCCTCAAGCCAACAGGGACCTTCTCAGGTATCATCTCTCGATGTCTCTTGCTATTATATTAATTTTATTAATGACACAGCTAGGAAAACCTAGATTTATTGTATTCAAAATAAATTTGATGCATTTGATACTTTCAAGAAATGGAAATATTTGGTTGAGAATGAAACATGAAAGAAGTTGAAGTGTCTCAGATCAGAAAATGGAGTTGAATACTTGATAACTACATTTTAGATCACGGAATTCACAGAGAGAAGATAGTTCCATGAACACCACAGGAAAATTTTATGTGAGAAAGTATGAATAGACAATCGTGGAGTATGAAAGGTGCATGAGATTGCATGCAAGATTGCCCTTACAATTTTGGGCATATGTTGTAGATATTGTTGTTTATATAATAAACAAAGGGCCTTCAACTACTCTTTTTTAAAGACTTTCAGTTGTGAAGTATTTGTCCACATTAATAAAAAATTAGAACAAATCTTGAGAAAAAATAGAATAAATGTACCTTTATTGGAGATGGTCTTAATTATTTTCATTAGTGCTTATATGATTATGAAAATCACAAAATAATTAGGAGAAGAGGTGTCATATTCAATGAAAATATCTTGTATAAGGATCAGATGCAGTAAAAGTAACATGTAAAATAAAACAAATAATATGCAGTGCTTGATGATATCATAGAAAAAGTAAACGTGGCTGAAAATCATCATGATTAGTAGCCACAAAAACAACAACAACCATAATAACAACAAGCACATCAAACACCTGAAAGTGGTGTTATAAGATCTACCAAGATCAGTGTCAGACACACTCACTCAAGGATCAAAAGAAGTTTAATCAAGGTAGAAAAAGAAGTCTAATACCTAGAAAATGAAGGAGAAGGAAGAGAGAAGTACTCTAGATCTATTTTGGGCCAAATTCAACCACACGTGCGAAGGTTATGGAATCATTTTGTAGCAGATGATACCAGATTGTAGTCACTCCAAGAAAGCCGAAGTTTTTGGGTCAAATAAGGTCTCTCTAGAAAGCCAAATTGTCAAATAAATGAATTCAAGTAAAGTGAAGTTTAAAGACGGAAAATTTGTTCATTTTCAAGCCACATGTGTGACCTAGGGTTTCTACATAAAAAAACCGAAATTGAATGTCTGCAACAAGAAGCCAAAATTCTGAGCTAGGGCCAAAATATGAAGCAATAGAACAAGTTTTAACCATGTTGAATTGAAGGAAGAGAAGCTTATCAAGATGAAGCTTTGACTTGGTGTTGAAGCAGTCTTGGTCAAGGGTCTAGGTCTTGAAATTTTCCAATTTAAAATTCTATAAGAAGAATAATTCTTGTGGGTTTTCCTCTCATATTGGAGAGGTTTTGGCCTTGTCTAGCCATCTATATCTTATTTCCTTTGGCTTATTTTTATTTATGGTTTTATGTTGTTTTCTGGAAAAAAAAAACATTAATAATAATAAGTAAAAGAAGAAGCTAAACTAATTAAGTAAAAATACACCACAAACAATTATCAAAGCAAGATAAATCATGCTATGTTATTGGCCCCCTAAAAAAAAAAAAAACATTAATAATAATAAGTAAAAGAAGAAGCTAAACTAATTAAGTAAAAATACACCACAAACAATTATCAAAGCAAGATAAATCATGCTATGTTGGCGCCCCTATATTTCTCAATATGAACGATACTCTCTTTCATTATATTATGTATTTTTTACTAATTCTGGTGAGCCAGAAAGATATGAAGAATAAATGCAGGAAGAATCTAGTAAGAAGTGGGAGCAAGTCATAGAAGAAGAGATGGAATCCTTCACACATAACCAGACTTGGGACTTATTCAATATTCCTACACGTAAAACAAAATTGTAGAACAAATGGGTTTACAAGTTCAAGGAATAAGATGGAGGTAAACACATATATTAGGCTAGACTTGTGGTGAAGGGATTTGCACAAAATAAAGGTATAGACTTTGATGAAATTTCTCCTATTGTTAAAATGACTTCAATCATAAGTATTTTAAGTCTAGTGGCATAGAAGATTTGAATCTTGAGAAGTTAGATGTAAAGAAAACCTTTCTCCATGGGTATTTGGAAAAAGAAATATATATCCAACAACCACAAGGGTATGAGGTCAAAGGGAAGGAGAAATTAGTGTGCAAATTAAAAAAGATATTGTATGGCTTAATACAGGATCTAGGGAAGTGGTATCTAAAATTTGAAAGGTTTATGTATGATTAAGGTTATATTAGATGTCACTTTGAACATTGTGTTTATACTAAAGATAAAAATGATGGAAACTATATTATATTTCTATTGTATTTAGATAACATACTTGTTGCAAGGTCTAACATGCGGGAAATAAATGTGCTCAAAGGAAAATTGGAAATTCATTTGCAATGAAAGATTTGGGTGTTTCAAAGAAAATCCTTGGTATGAGAATAAATTGAGACAAGAAAAATAATAAATCAACATTTCCTGTGAGTGAGCACATAGAAAAGGTGTTAGAAATATTTAATATGTAGAATTAAAAAGCAGTTATTACACCTTTTTCTAGCCATTTAAAACTAAGTAAGGAGATGTGTCCCAAGACTCGGGAAGAGATGGATTATATGTGTAAAGTTCCATATGCATCAATAGTTGGAAGATTAATGTATGTAATGGTATGAACAAAGCCTAATACTGCACATGAAGTAAATGTTGTAAGTAGGTATATGAACAATCTGAGAAAAGAGCATTAGACGGCAGTGAAGTGGATTCTCGTATATTTGAGAGGTGCCACAAATCAAGAATTATGCTTGGGTGGTTCAAACATTGCTCTACAGGGATAAGTCGATGTAGATATGGAAGGTGATAGAGATAACATGAGGAGAACCATTGGATATGTGTTTATTGTAGATGGAACAACTGATATTTCAGTTTCAAAATTGCAAAACATTGTTTCACTTTTAACAACGGAAGCATAGTATGTTGTTGCTATAGAGGATAATAAATAAATGATTTGGTCACAAAGGTTTATGAATGAATTGGGAAATAAGAGAGATATTGGAAGGTTATACAGTTACATACAAAGTTCCATTCATCTTGAAAATAACTCAAAATTTCATTCTCACGCTATGCATATACAACTCAGGTACCATTTCATACGGTCAATATTAGAAGATGGACAATTGAAGCTAGAAAACATACACACTATCTAGAATCGTGCATATATGCTATAAAATGTTGTAACCAAGGAGAAATTTAGTTTCTAATTAGTTTCAATTAGTATTCAAGTATGAAGATGGATATGAGAAAAAATCAGGTCTAAAGTGGAAGCATTTTCCTACAAGTGAAGCAACGATGGAGTTTCTATAATCAGTCTCGAAGAGGGAGATTGTTGTGTGTGGAGCCTGACTATCTTACCAATTCATAGGTATTATTTCAACGGGGTTTATACTCCAGGAAGACTATAAACCCCTCCATGTGCAGGGGTGCACGGGAGTACTTGTAAAAAAGATGAAAAATTGCCTTGTAAATATTATAATTTTGTAGCCAATCTAGGTCTTTCATTAGGCTAATGATATGACGGTAGAATTTATGTTATTTTAGGGTTTTCTTTCCCAGAAGGAAACCCTCATTTTATATGAGGTAATTTTATTGTGGATGAGTATTATTATTCTGAGAGAGGAAGAGAGAGGAGACTATGTGAGAGCGAAGAGGAAATTACATTGGATTTTTTGTAGGTTGTATCTCTTCATTTTGTCGAATAATATATAAGGAAGGATTGGTTGTCTCTCCTTTGATGTGGCCCAAATTGGGCGAAACACATATATCTGTGTCTCTCTTCTTTTATGCATTTTTTTATTTGTATTTACACAATATTTTATGTGTTTCGTTTCTCTATTATTTAATTTTCTAACAGTTCACTCACAATGTGTGAGCTACGTCTTAGTCACAGCTTAAAAGTGGAGAGGCCTCTATATTATCCTGGAAAAATGAAAGGAAAGTACACAGAAAAATACATAGAAATACCTCACTTCTTGGAGTGACCTAAAATTACGCTTCTCAGATCCTAATTTTGATTGCACCAGTAGATTCATTTCAAAATTTCTTGAAAAATGAGTATAAACTTGACTAGGTTTTGTAACTTTCACCTCTAGGTCCCCTAGGGAATATTCAATATGCCATAATATTCGTAATATTCCAGGAATATTATTATAAAATGTTCCTTGGAATATACCAAGAATTTATCTCAATTTATGCTCTCGTTTGTGTGTGGTTCCATTGGCCACCTTCATGCTCATCCTTGACCCATGCATCATGTCCTGGTTCTAGCTCTTGTATAATGTGAAATGAATAATTTATATAGTTTTCATTAGGCGGAATTACCAACATTGAAAAATTGGAATATTCGTTGGCAGAGGTTTAATATGGCGTTCCTTGGTTACATATCACATGGTCAAACCCTGCGGGCCCTCAACTTTGGGTTTTAAAGCATAAACCAATGTATATAAATATAATTCCATCGATTATATATAATGAGTCATATGGTTGGTGTAATATTCAATCTAATAATTATTTTCCATCGATGTTTGGGTTTGACTACCGACGGTTGCAACCAAAATTTTTAATAGGTAAACATGGAGGCCAATCGTGGGGTGCCACGTTGCATCCAGTTATTGGGCTACATGGTGACCATGAATTAGTCCACGTTCATTCCATGATATTCCTGCGTGTCCAACCATGTGTCTGCCATGTCACCCACTTGTTGACCATAATTGTTGATTGGGTTGCCACCTAAAATCCTACGGGAGTGTTACATGGAACCCTGTAGGTCCAAACTACACAATATTTTTATTTTTTGTGTCAAAATTCATATGTGCATGTCTTCCTCATACTAACTATGATTTAGGTGTCATTTGTGCCATTGGAATAATCTCAAAAATATTTATGACTTGGTGCCAATTTTTTCGAGACTTGAGGACTTCAAATTTTGAGCCTTTTTGGATCCTCCTAGATCAATCCTCCCCACTGAAAGACTTTTGGTTCCCAAAAGTTACATACAAAGAGTATACATGTTTTATTTGATTTACAGCAAAGCCCATACCCTCTGATATCCAACACAAGGCCAAAAATATCATTATGTTCAATATTCAAGTGATGTTATACACCTCATCATTTTTACAAGTTTTCGCCCATCTATGGAGTCTTTAAAAAGAAACACGTGATGTAAAATGGTGGACACACTCATCTACTTAAAAGGACTACCATATCTTACCTAACCAGGCTGATCATATCTCTTCTTGTAGTTGTATTTCTTCTTGAGTTTCTTCATCAAATGGTTCCTTCATAGGTGTTTTCATAAGATTTTGGTCCTTCTTGGGACACAAATTTCGATGGATCTTCCAACATGTGGATTTTTGATGTCCACCCTTTCTGCAATGATTGTAATGGTTTTTCTTCATCCAAACTCTCTTGATCTTCTTTCTCTCATGATGTGGAGAGAGGTATTTAAGTCGTGTCTCCTTCCTCGTCAACATAACCTTCCTTGAATGGTTTTCCTTGGCACAGCTATGGCGAGGAAAATTTGACTTAGTGCATCCTTTGAAATTATCACCTCCATTTGGAGATGACTGACAATCAAAATAAGTGGAATGGTGTGATGTGCTCTCATACAACACTAATTCAAACTCTCTTGCTTCTATGACTATGGATTTTTTTTCATCGGTGGTCTTGGGGCTTCTTTCTTCATTGGACTTAGAGAATATTCCACCTTCCTCTTTAAGATAGCCTAGTCCTGCATATTGAGGTAGTTCCACCACTTGGTTGGGATTCACAATGCCTTGTCCATTAAATATTAGGCCCTTTCCTTAATACCCCATATTCTTCATTAGATTCGAATCGATGAATGTAGTGTTATTTTTAAATCATAGAAATAATCATCATGATGAAAACATGAAACTAAAGAATCACTAACACAGTTTACCTCTTTTTATGATTCTATATTTGGTGATGTTGGCTTTAGTAAGCCTTCATTACATTGTAACTTTTCCAAGGCATCTTTTGTGGCTTATTACTGAAGCTACAATTCTAACTTCTCCTCTTCTTATTATTGTAGCAATAACCTCAACTCAAAATTCTCTACTTGAATGCTCTGGTTGATCTCCTCGAGTTCTTCGAGCCATGCATTCTTTGATTCTTTTCCTATATTTTGACCAACACTCGCAAGCCCAACAATGGTCATATTCATCTCATTTCTTGAATCATAACCCAGGTCATGTTTCACTATAGTAGTTATATTATGCTTCCATTTTCCACCAAAATTATTAGTCTTTAACTTTAGATGTAGTTTCCAGCAGTGCTCTTCATGATGCCCATATTTCTTGTAATGAGTGCAATAGGGTTTTTCTTCCATTTTCTTGGTTTTTGTTGTGTTCTTTCCATGGTCGTATTGTTCATACTTCCCCTTAGTTTCAAGGTGAATTTATTTCACGCTAGCTTCATCTATATTAATTGGATCAAATAATAATAATGAGTGAAAAAGATAAATTTGTAAAGCACCAATATATTTCATTGGTATCTTTGGTGAGACTAAATGAATATTCAATGTTAATTATTGTTCCTAAACTCTTCTATAAAAATTAGAACATTTTAATCTTTACCCCGAATCAAAATTTTCCACTCCATCATGGATTTTTTCTTGCAATCCAATGGGTAAAATTTACCTATTAATTCAAAAGAAAAATTAAACCATGATGAAAGGATTTTAGCATTATGCTTACTACCTTTCTAAAGCTTGATCTCCCACCATACAAGAGTTTTTCCTCCCAGTCGAAATTATTCCAATTGATATTTTTCTTTGTCCTCTTCAATATGTTGTATATCAAAGTATACTTTGATCTAGTTAATCCAATTATTTAGCTTTTCTACATTATATTCTCCATTAAACATGGGAAAATAAAATTTCACATCTAAATTTACAAATGCATTTTTAGAATAATTTCTTTAATGACTAGTTGAATGATGAGAATGAGGGGAAGAGGAAGAGATTGAACTTGAAAATGGAGATTCAAGAGGTTCTCATCCAGCTAAGTTATTGTTCTAATAAATTATCATTTGTTGGAGCTCCCTTTTTCCTTCCCCCTTTTTCCCTTCTCCTTTCATAATCTCCAAACAACGTTTCTACCCAATTTCCCATATAGTAGAAGACATTGTGGAAAGGTTTCTCATTCTTTGTGCGCATGTCATCATCCTCCATTTAATTTCTTTGAGTTGCATATCCAATCTCAAGGTTAAAATACTTGATTTTTCATTCACCCTCTTTGAGTTTGGCCCTGGTAGGCATCCACATGAAAAATTCACATCAATGAAGATTTCTATGATACCAACATGATCCAGGATCTTTCCTTTAGTGATGTTAAACATAAGTTTTTAAAGAGCATGAAAATATCATAAATGTAACATTCCTAAATAAGAAACAAAAAATAAAGACATCATAGACATTGCAAAAATATTTTTTAACATAGTTCATTCACAATGTGTGATCTATGTATCCAGGCCCAACTTCAAAGTGTAGAGGCCTCTATATTATCTTAGAAAAATGAAAGGAAAGTACATGGAAAAATGTATATACATACCTAAATTTTGTGAGGGACCTAATTTTTTTTTGCTCAGATCCAAATTCTAATTGCACCAATAGATTCCTTATGAATTTTTGTGAAAAATGAGTATAAAATTGACGAGGCTTTATAAATTTCACCTCTATGTCCCGCAAGGAATCTTCAAGATGACACAATAGTTAGAATATTCCCTAGAATATGTCAAGAATTTATCTCGATTTATACACCCCAACTATGCACGGTTCCACTCGACACTTTCTTGCTCATCCTTAGCCTATGCATTGCATCTTGGTTCTGGCCCTCATCTAATGTGAAATGCATAGTTTATATAGTTTTCGTTGGGAATAATTAACAACATTGAACAATTGGCATGTTGGATGGCGGAGGATTAATATGGAGTTTGTTGGTTGGGGGTCCCGAGGTCAAGCCCCACATGCCCTCCATTTTGCATTTTAAAAAATAAACCAATGTATATAAATATAAGTCTGACGTCTATATATAAAAAGTCATACAATTGGTGTAATGGTCATTCTATTGAGTTTTTTCCACCAAAAATAAGGTTTGCCCCCCAATGGTTGCAATCAAAATTTTTAATAGGGAAACATGGAGGTCAATTATGGGGAACCATATGGTATCTCATGATTGGGACATGTGGTGACCATGGATTAGTCCACGTTCATGCCACAATATGCCTATGTGTCCAGCCATCTGTCTACCACATCAAGTTCCATGTCACCCACTCACTAATTGTACTTGTTGAATGGGTTGTCACGTATATTTTTGTTGTTTGTGTCAAATTTCAGATGCACATATCTTCCTCGTACAAACTTAGATTAGGTGTTCTTCATGTCATTGGAATCATCTCGACGAGTTCTATGACTTGGTGCTAGTTTTGTTGAGATTTAAAGACTTCAAATTTTGAGCCTTTTTGGATCCTCTTCTATCATGGGTATCATCATATCTAATTGGAACAATGGTCTTTAGCTCTTAAGGTTTTACGAAACAAAATTACTATTTTAGTGTCAGCTAGCAATACTTATAAACTAATGAAATTTTAAGAAGGAAAGTTGTGTGTGTGTGTTATTGGGTGATGGATATGAGAAATGATTTATAAATTTTGAAACTTAATTAAGTATAATATTTCTAAATTATTATTTAAATGCAATTTTATAAGTGTATAATAATGAAAGGATAAATCATTACCTGAGAAAATATTGCCTTAAACATCTCCATTATAATATATAGTAATGGTTAGCTTTGTGATTCCCTAAAGTGAAGGATTCTGAATTTGTAAAAATAGTTCAAGTGTCAAAACCCAACCTCAAATGATAGGAATCAACATACTGGAGTGATAACTCGGAAAAACTAAAACTACACCATCTATAAAATAACTATTGCAAAATTTTAGATGTCAAAGGTATTGATATTAATTCTTGAGAATAATTACTCAAACCAACCAACAAAAGATCAAGTTATATAATTAGTAGCAATATATAGGAGGAACCCAAACCTATATTAGTAGTGACATCATTTTTCTAATGGATCTTTGAGACATTTTCTCCTTGTGTGAAGTAATACAAATTATAACAATGTTCAAAGACCATTACAATAATGAAGAAAGTAAATTATTTCATATAGGAAATTTAATGCGAAGAATATTTAAGAAACAAATTTCTTATTCTCATTTATTATTTTTAATGAATGAAATAATTATTTACCAAAAAATGAAAGAACATTTTAATACATATATTTGAATTCAAATTTTTTCTAATAAAATGTCTAGTTTCGCTAACCTAAAATTGATCTCAAAAGTTAAATAAGTAGATGGAAACAAACAAGTAAATGGAAAAATATCCCAACAACATAGCAACAATAACACTCTCGACAAATCTTGAAAAAATTTGAAAATTTCTCAGAAATAGTCCAAAACGTAAGTACTAACCTGAAACAGTAGAAAATGTAGGTTTTTGGCCAAAAAATTTGTTGTAGAGCATAAACGAGGGGCTGGAACGTGTGTTTTTATCGTGGGAATTTTGGTCATAAAATATTGCATAGATTTCTTGTCTCCTACTTTGCTAGTACCTTTGACTAGCTGAAAGAAGCAGAAAACCACCAGAATCTGAAAATTTGATAGAAAATTGTTAAAATTATGCAACTACGGTCCAATTCTAATTTTATACTACTCATTTGATGGAAATTATTATGGCATCGAGTTCCTCATTTTGAGAGAACCAAGGTCGACTTAAATATCACCTCATTTGGATAAGCAGAAGTTGGTTTTTGATTTTGCACCCACTCATAGATATTGGATCAAGCCAGCTTCACTCACATATATATTTGGACAGGTCGGCCTCAACCTCAAATGGAAATAACTTGACACCCCTTAGAAGCATATAAATACAAGTAGCTTAGAAGATCATTTGGACATCACAACATCAAACATCTTCTTCTCTTCTATATGATTTGGTTTGGCACATTGGCGAAGGAAAAGGGGCATATGGAGGTCATAAGCTTTAGGTTTGAAGCTCGCATAGAAGTTAGGGTTTATGTTTTGGACGCTGGCACAAAACTGCAGAATTTCATCCCTATATGCATGCATGTTATGGTAAAGGTAGCGTCTATGACCTAAATATGCATCGATGCTATCCTGAAGGTAGCATCTAGGTGTTTGACTACAGTTGACCATCATCCAAATATTTCTAAAGATGTCTGAAGTATGAATCAAGTTGTCTCTAATATATTCTACCAATGTATACAGGTTTCTAAATTTTTTGGGTTGTATTGTTGATCATATTGTATTGGCCTCATTATACTCTATTTTGAACATTTTATGACAATATAATAGAAGAATAATTTCAAAGGGTTTTCCCCATAGTGAGTTTTCCCCTAGTATTTAACCAAATACAGTATCTATTGTTGATGTGCTAATTGTCACCTTTGTCATTGCATTTATTGTTCTATATTCAGTTATTTTTTATGAAAGAAAAGACTAATTGTAATTTGAAATATTGCTAATTAAAGTTTTTAATTTGGCCAACGTAATTTATACAACATAGGACAATCTGAAAATTAACATGGTTTAAAATCTAAGGAAGTGCAAGCCCAAGATGAGACAAGGATTGAAGAAATAATCTTTGGAAAAGTTGTAAGAGCCTATCTAGTCAAATCAAGATGTCAACCACCTTCAAGAAGAATGAGAAGTTGGGTGACTCATCCAATTTTGTCGCATGGAAATTTAGGTTGGAAATCATAGCTAACAACAATGACGTTCTGGACTACATTCAAGGAAAGGTAAATGATCCTCCAGAGAATGCATCCATTACCGCCAAGATTAAGCATAAGAAAGGTGAGAATAAAGAAAAGAAAATTATAACTGATGGTTTACAAGACAATTTACTTGCATATGTTGGAAACTTGAGAAGGTCCAAGGACATGTATGATAATATAGCAAACATGTATGAAGTCAACAATTTGAATGGAATCCTCACCTTGAAAGATCAACTCAAAGACACCAAGATGAACAAAGGAGAGTCCATACGATCCTACATAATGAGGATATATCATCTTAGAGATAAATTGTTAAGAGTTGGATAAGTTTTTCCTGGCAGGAAACTGGTAGTCTTGAATTTAATAGTTCTCCCTCCTATTTGGGAAACATTCATCACTATTATAAGCAATGCAAATTTCCTCCATTTGATGAGATTGTTGGAAAGCTCGCTCAAGAAGAGTCCAAGATGATAGGAAGAGGAAGGATTCAAAAGCATGAATAAGGAGAACCTATTGCATACATCACTCATGATAACAAGAAGAAGAAATGGAAAGGAGGTCCATCAAATTCAAGAAGTCCTCCTCCTTGAAATAAAAATAAAAGAAAAGAATACTCGCATTTTGAATGCTACAATTTTCATAAGAAGAGTCATTATTCCTGAGATTGTCCTGAGAATAATAATAGACCACGTTATAATACTAGAATAAACAACAATGGGTTCAATGATCAAAGGGGGAGAGATGACCGAACGAATGACTGTGATGGAAGAAATGATAGAACAAGAAGAGATGCTGCAAGTGACAGTGAAGAAGAGCGTCGTCCACAAAAGAAGTCAAAAATTTCCACATAGGAAATTAATGTTGCGAATCAATTTGAATATATTTTGATTTCTGATCTTACTAGTTCATCTTCTATAGATTCGTGGGATATTTGGTTGGTTGATAGTGGGGCCACTCATCACTTCTATAGTTACAAAGAAGTTCTCTCTAACTTGGTAGAGAGGGATTCAAATCCAGAAATCATTCTTGGAGACAAACTCATCCCGTCATAGGTTCTGGACCCATCAAATTTCATTTGAATTTTTGGAAATATATTGTATTGCATGATGTAAAGTATGTTCTTGGGTTGAAGAAGAATTTAGTATCAATATCCTCCTTGGAAGACAAAGGGATGTGGGTTTCCTTCATCAAGGGAAAATATCTTACTTGGCCTGTTGTATCACATATTAAAGATGAATTCACTTTGGGAACAAGATACGAAGGACTCTACAGGTTCACTATAAGGTCACTAGTGGAATTGGTTCATAATAAAAATAATCTAAGCGAACTATGGCACTAAAGGTTAGCTCATCTTCATGATGACGCGCTTCCAAAATTAGAGAACTTGGTCTCCGGGATTCTCAAGGTTCAATATCAACATGATGGAGTATGTACAGAATGTTCTAGTGGAAATATGACAAGGGAAACATTCCCCTCTAGTGAAAGAAAGAAAAATGACATCCTCCGTCTCATTCACTCTGATGTGAGTGGTCCAATTCCCTAACATTCTCTTGGTAACCATCTATATTATATCACCTTCATTGATGAATTTTCAAGAAAGACATGGATATATTGTCTGAATCATCAATATGAAGAATTTGAAAAGTTCAAGGAGTTCAAAGCTTTGATTGAAAATCAAAATATTCAGGTCTAACAATGGTGGAGAGTACACCTCAAATTAATTCATTGATTTTTGCAAGAAGGAAGGAATCTAGAAGGAGACAACTACACCATATACTCTTGAACAAGATGGAGTAGCTGAAAGAAATAATATGTCCATTGTAGAATTCATACGTGTCATGCTCCATGATCAAAATATACAAAATTTCCTTTGGGGAGAAGAAACAAATTCTACCATATATGTTCAAAACAAGGTGCCTCATCAAGCATTAGACAACAAAACACCTAAAGAAGTGTTCACAATTGTCAAGCCTGGTGTGTGTTAGCCTCTCTCTCATAAAAAATTATAAATCCAAAGTTAATTAAATTAATTAAATATTGAAAATTAGGATCTCATGACTATTTTCTAGATTAAGTTGGTTCCTCTTAATTAGGAGTTAGTTTGGGCCTACCTAACTTGGATCCTAGATTAGTTTGTGGTTGAGATATTTTCTCAACCAAGCTTTCCAAGATAGACACACTATATTGAGACAAATTCCTCATATATTTATTTGTATTATAACATTATTTGAACAATGAAGAATATCTGAGGAATGTAGTAAGGCTCTCATGCCTTTTCCGCCAGCTCTATGTCTCAGGTATTTTTTATGAGTTGATTATTTTTCTACATGTGGTATCAGAGCTTGGATTAGTACAGTATAATGTGTGTGCATAGATATCTGATTAAGTCACAAAGTAAATCTCTGTGGTGAATTTGTGTGATGAATATGGAGGACTATGGTGCAGTTGTAGATTTTTTTTTGAGTCAGGTTGGACCAACGTGAAGCCTGAAACCAAACATCAAATTCGACTGGCGAGGTGAAATGTGAATCGGTTCCTCTTGTGCATTTGATGGGCATGTGCTTCCTCCATCTTCCTTGGCCTTCATTTTGAATTCTGGGCGTTGTTGGGTCGTCAAAGCTCCATCTTTCAGTTGCCCATGTTTGTAGCTCGATTAGATTTCTGGACATTGTTTGCAAGTGCTGCATGTGGTCATAATCGTTGCAGATTCGTGGTTGACTTGATTTTCAAGGGGGTTGGATCTCCATTTCATGATAGGCCTTATATGCCCTCTCTTCATTTCAATTTCATCACAACCCACTCTCTTTCTCAGTGGAGGTTGGGGCACTTTCACTTTTGGAGAAGGCTTCTTGACGACTGGTTTTGGAAGGTTTGGATCAAGTGGGATTGCACTCAATATCACCACTTATTTTAACAATTTGAGAATAGATTCCTTCACTGTCTTCCTCTTATGTAATTTTTTCTCTGCATAATCAATTAAGGGATCCAATCCATAAACCATTAAGATCTGTATAACACCCATTGTAGTTGCAGGGATCCTCTTCATGTGGGAGCGTGTAAGCTGTCTCACAAGAGATTCTTAATTTACAAGTACTACACACATCCCCTTCATGAAGTTGAACATATTCTCTTAGAAATTTCCCTGAAAAAACCACCTTTCTGTCTAAACTTGGGAAGCCATACCCAGAAATTATTTGTATATCCTTTTGGGACAAGGACCTTAGAATGTCAAAGAGATCTTTGGAGAAATTGATGCAGGCCTTATGAACAGTTGTCAAATCCTTGAAAATATCAACCCCTTCATCCTTGTAACCACATTCCCCACCTGACAGATTCTCAATCACATCATCCTCGTTTGATCTTCTCAAGTCAAAGTAATTGTGCTCCAACAAACATTCCATGACTTCAATCCACTCAGGCCATGAATGAGAAATTTCAATATTCTCTTACTGGCCACTCGACTATGGCATTGTGCACCCATCTATGCCAAGGAGCTGGATTGCATAAGAGAGTTGTGGTCATGAGCTTCATTGCATAGAATAGTTGAGGTCATGAGTTTCGGTCATGAGCTTGAAAATAGATGTGAAATTTAATGTTTTGTGCATATAATAGGGATCCATATGCATTGTAGAACCAAACCTTCTAGAAATCCTGTCGCTGTCACGTTGGACATGGAGTGGTCAAAGAAACTCAACATTGTTTCTAGGTTTCAATCTGCAGGATTTAAAGCCTGGGTTTTTTGAACACGAAAAAGAACTACGAAAGTCTCTCTGCCATCATTTCCATTTATTTATAGTTTTGAGCACTAAAGCTCTTGCCTTCCTTTTTTGTATATCAGTTGTGAAATATCATCCAACATCCACGCTAGTCGACTATGGAGTCCATGTGTCTTGAGTTGGAGTTCAGTGGCTATGCAATCATAATTTGATCTCTCTCACTGTAGGACTTCGCCCTCAGTAAATTGTTCTATGCGCCAAGCTACCAAAGCCAATAGCTACATTCAACGCTAAATACAAGTATATCCAAGATGGACATTCACGCAAGTGATTGGTAATTAAATTATAGGAGGAAGTTTAAATTTAGAGTGTTACATTATCATAAAGTTTTTTATTTCTTTTGGAGGGATAGATTGGTCATACAAATTTAAAAAATAAAAAAATAAAAATTGTATTTAATTTTCACTTTGGAGAGATTTCATAGAGTGTTTTTAAATGAAAGTTAAAGGAGGCATAAAATAAATATTTTAGAGGATAAGGTGGATTATAAAGTTACACACACAGATATATATATATATATATATGAGAAATAAGGAGTATGTAATTTTGGGAGGCATAAGTGATCATAGAATTCTTGGATGAGAGAAGTTTTTTTTTTAATGAAATTTTTTATGAGTATGGGAGAGCATTAGTGGAGAAAACACATTGAGAAAGCATGAGTTGAGTTTTGAGGTGATTTTATGGAGTGAAAAAGGTGTTTTATTTTTTGTAATTTTGGAGCAACAAGTACTTTTTAATATTTGAAGTGAAGTGAATTTTAAAGGGTAGCTCATTGAAGTAATGTTTTAATTTGAGAGATATTAAATCAATCAATCCAGTTTTTGAAGACAAGGAGTTATCACAATGAGTGATGGAGAAGCTTCAATGCAGATGTTGTAAAGAAGAAAGGGTGATGTACCTTGAAACTTAATAAAATCATATTTTTTCGTTGTGATCGTGTCCTAAAACCACCTGAAATTGAATAAGGGGATCATAGGTACACCATGTGTAGTGAATGTGTGTGCATGACTTTTGTCCAGTTTTTTGACACTCTCTTTGTAATATGGTACACAACAAATTACACAACTACATGCACATAAGCAAGCTTACATATAAAATTCATCAAGCTTAAGTAATCAAGCTCATGTAATCAAGCTTAATTATAAAAGCACAAACGTTCACATGAATTTTTGCAACACATCATCAAGTTGATAAAGAGTTCTTTTACAGCCATATTCAATCAAAATAATCAAGTTAAGGACACCAAAAAATCAAGCATTCCAAGACAAGATGACATCAACAACATTTTTTGTATCACTTGCAGATGAACATTTTTGTAACTGAATTGAATTGTATGGGTGAATTCTCGGTTGAAACCGAAACCCAAGTTTGAATTGGTAAGGTCATCAACCTAATACAATTAAGTCAAATATTATTTGAACTTGTCATTTGTGTTTTGGGTCCATTTTCGACAATGTTCAACACCCTTCTTTTGTCAATAAGCATAATCAAGTCAGTACAAATTTCACAACATCAAGCGAGCCAACGTGAATTTCATTGAAGAAACAATCAGGGTAAGCGAGAAAGTTCAACTCTAATGCAAGTAAATGTAATATTCAAACAAAAATCAAGCAAGTTGAAATATATAGCAAGTGAGCATGAGTTGCAGTGAGCATGAAACAAGCAAAACAAGTTTCACCAAGAAACAGATCAAGCAAATTGCAAAGCAAGTGAGCGTGTCATTCAAATCAAGAAAGCAAATTCAATCCAACAAGTTCAAATAAAGTGAGAAATTTAAATACAAGTGAGCCTGAATTCAAACGAGGGAGTTCACCGGACGAAACACATCCAACTATTAGAAGTTATTCACAATTTGATCCTATCAAGTGCTGAAGACATGGTGCAAAACAAAAAAACAATTGTTGCTGATATTTCAAGGCATCTACAACAGACAAATGAAACGATTGAGTTCCTTCAACTGGAGTCGCAACTACAAAGGAATGAGTTGCAAGAGAATAGTGATGCTTCTGAGTCTTTGAACCATGTAGATAAAGATGATTCTAAGCCATTCATCTAAAGAGATTCAAGTGTCAAAGTTATTCAAGTCCAACTTTATTCCAAACCAATCATCAAGCCATGGGAAGAAATCCAAATTAATAAAAATCAATGAGGATTAGGATATGTCAAAGATGACGAAAACTTACATATCCCAGATTATTCAAAGCCCGTCAAGTTCGGAAGTGCGGGATTTCTTGAACAAATCACATCAAAAGATTCTGCAAAAGTTGTAGACAAACTGACATGCAAAAAAATAGAAGTTGCAATCAAACCAAAATTCTCACATTGTCAAAGAACAGGTTATATGGATGATCTTTTTTTTTATCTCCATCCTTGTTGCCATTGTGGCAAGCCGAATCATTCATCAGAAAAATGTTGCAACCAACACCAATTAGCTAGATTAAAGATCAATTATGAATGGATTGATCCTTGGGAATGGTGATCAACATTCAAAATATTGTATAATTTTTACAACCGAATTCAATCACACCTATTGTAGCCGATAGTCAAATGAATATGGTACTCTCATGTAGTTGAATGGGGGCACCAGTGAAACACTCCTACACTTGAAAGGGGGGAGTTCAAGAATTAATTGTAGAGGATTGTCTTTTCTTTCAGCTGACAAAGGGGGGGGAATCATAATTACATTGAAGGTGTTTGTTAGACTGAAGGTTTCAACCACATCAGCAAAAGCAGCTAGTGGGAATCTTCATCAACCAGTGGGCATTTTCAGAAGCCAGTGGGCATTCAAACATCCAAGAAGCCAGTGGGCAACAAAAATGAGAAGTTTCCGAAATAATCAATAAAATCAACATTGATTTTTTTTTACATCATCAACATCATCATCCAGTAGGCTATCATCATCATCAAATTCACCCGTGGGCGTCTTCAACATTTTTTTCAGTGGACAAGCAAATTCGCCTGTGGGCGTCATCAATTTTTTTATCAGCGGACAAAGGATGCTGATTACAAACAAAGAAAGGATTGATCCTTTTGCAGCTTGGCACGTGATTAATTTTTCAAGAGAAATTCATATATGAATCAGACATGCAGTTGACTCATGGTCTCTTCATATTGTAGTTTTTTGGGCATCCAGCTTTGGAAGTTTTTTAGGCAATGTTTTTGAGGATCAACATTTTCAGCATGAGAAATAGGAATATGGTTCCTCTTTCTTATTTTGGATTTATCATTTAGGGGGGGAATGTTAGACTCTCTATCATAAAAAATTATAAATCCAAAGTTAATTAAATTAATTAAATATTGAAAATTAGGATTTTATGCCTAATTTTCTAGATTAAGTTTGTTCCTCTTAATTAGGAGTTAGTTTAGGCCTACCTAACTTGGCTCCTAAATTAGTGTGTGGTTGAGATATTTTCTCAACCAAGTTGTCCAAGATAGACACACTATCTTGAGATAAGTTCCTCATCTATTTATTTGTATTATAAAATTATTTGAACAATGAAGAATATGTGAGGAATGAAGTAAGTCTCTCACACCTTTTGCGCCAGTTCTATGTCTCACATAATTTTTATGAATGTTTTATAAGTTGATTAATTTTCTACAATGTGAATCATCTATGTATATTTGGCTGCCCCATATACTTTCATGTGTTGAAAGAGAAAAGAAACAAGATGGAGGCCACTTGAAGAAAAGGTACATTTGTTGGGTATTGTGAAAATTCTAAAGAATTTAGAATATATATTCTCGATCAAAGGAAGGTAAAAATTAGCAAGGATGTTACCATTGATAAAGATTTCACCCTTGGAAAAGCAAGAGACCTTCCTCTGCGTCCTCCTTTTGAGAAGAATGGTTATATGGATATCTTCGATGGTTCATCAGACCTCGAACCTAAGATTGATATTGTTAATGACCCCATGTAGCCCATGGATCCCTTAGATTATCCTCCTAGTAATACTCCTACTAATAAGAGACCACTTTGGCTCCATGAGACTCTTTAAGATGCTAATAGATATGTTCCCGTTCGAAGATCGTTTAGAGAAAGGAAGAAGCCATGCAGGTACCGGGGATATCCCTCAACCATGAGCACTATGATTCAAACCAAACCTTCCAGATTTGAAGAAGTTGTAAAATAACAAGTATGGAAAGATGAAATGGCCAAAGAATATGAATATTTTATGAAGAATGATTTATGGGATGTTGTGCTGAAACTGAAGGGAAAATCCATGATAACTTCGAAGTGGATATGCAAGATCAAGCATGGAATTTATGGAAGCATTGAAAAATGCAAGGCGAGGTTCGTGGCTCGAGGATTATCCCAAAAAGAGGGAGAGGATTATGATGATATATTTTCACCTATAGCTCAATATACAACCATTCATTTGATAGTTTCCCTTGCCGCAAGTCAAGGATGGACACTTCATCATATGGATGTAACGACTCCATTTCTCCATGGCATGCTACAAGAAGAATTATACATTGAGAAACCACAGGGATTTGAATTAGATGATCGAAGGACATATGTTTTTATATTGAAGAAGGAATTTTTTGGTTTGAAGCAAGACCCAAGAGCATGGTATGCTCACATAAAAAATTATTTGGTGAAGCTAGGATTCATGAAAAAGAAATTTTGATCCCAACCTCTACTGCAAGTTAGTCCAAGGTATGTCGTTGATATTATTTTTATATGTTGATAATATATTCATGACAGGTAGTAAGCCTCTGATGATGGAGTGTAAAAGGTATCTAACCTCTGAATTCAAGAAGAATGACCTTGGACTCATGCATTACTTTCTAGGCCTTAAGGTCTGAAAAAGGCCCGATGATATTTTCCTTTCTCAAGGAAAATATGTTGTGAAGTAGTTGGAAATATTTCGAAAGACTGAATGCAATTCTTTACCCACACCGATGGAAATAAAATTTAGTAAATTATGTGTAGAAGCCACAGGATCCGATTTGGAAAAGCCATCCGAGTATAGATAGTTGATTGGGGCTCTGACGTTCCTTGTGAACACCCATCCAAACATACGCTATGTAGTGAAAAACTGGAGTCAATTCATGAACGAGCCTATCCATGCACATTGGACCGTTGCCAAGCACATTTTGAATTATTTTAAGGGGACGATTACACTTGGTATGAGATACACTGTTGGAGATGTTCAACTTCATGGATACAATGATGCTAACTAGGCAGGAAATGTTATCGATGGGAAGAGTACATCTGGATTTTGTTTTAGTATTGGATCTACCATGATATCCTGGATGAGAAGGAAGCAAAATTTTGTAGCATTGGGTACCTCCAAGTAAGAGTATATTGCCGCTATAATGGCTAGCTGCGAATCATTTTGGTTGAGGAGGATCTCTGGAGAGCTATTTGAGAAGGTCCTAGGCACTACAGTGATATATTTTGATAATAAGAGTGGGATCAATATGGTATATAATCTCATGTTTCATTAAAAGTACAAGCACATATAGATATGATATCACTTCATTTGTGATATGCTATAGAGAGGAGTCATTCGTCTCCATCACATATCGACATATGAGAAAATTGAAAATATTCTCACCAAGGCTTTGTCGAAATGGAAGCTCTTGGTATTTAGAGAGAAACTTGGACTGATGATTGTGACTCATCTTAATAAGGGGACCACTGAGCAAGGACATTAAGCCATAACCTTCCCCCCTGTCTGAGCTCCCAGGAGGAGGAATTGAGATAGCGAGCTCATGGGTTGAGGGAACTTTGGAAGGTAGGGTGTCTCCCCTATCTGTTACCCACAGGGTTGGAGTAGTAGCTCACCCTATCATGTTGTTTTCACATTATAACCCTGTTGGAATCATACCCAGAAGCTGAGCTTGTTGGTATTACTGCTCTCTGTCTGGAAAACAATTGAGGAGGCTTGGAGGGGTGTGATCCTTACCTCTTGGTAAGTCGAGTATCTCGTCCAAGATAGATTATGATGCAGTTTTTCTACCACATGACTCTTATGGGGAATTTTTTGGAATATCGATAAGCGATAGGATGGGTTGAGTATCTACACTACATCACCTATTTCTTGACATCGATTGATTTGTATCTCCTCCATGACACATTTTCAGGTAGTAGCCGGCTCACTGAGATTCTAGGTAGTAGCCCGTTGACATTTCCAGGAAGTAACCCGATGACATTTCAGGGTAGTAGCCTGATGACATATTTCTGGGTAGTATCCTGCTGACATATTTCCAAGTAGTAGCCTACTGGCATATTTTCGGGTAGTATCCCACTGAAAAATATTCCATGTTGTAGCATGTTGATAGAGGGTTGTAGCATTTTCTCTCCCATGATTCTTCTTATTTATATTCGAGAATTTTTCATCATACATAATTGAGCATATTAGTACACATGATGACATGATGACACATTGATCAATGGACATGTTTTATAGGTGGAATTCTCCCTAGTTGAGAGGAATTATTAAAATGATGCAACTGCAGTCAAATTCCACTTTTAGACTACTCATTTGATGGAGATGAAGATGACATTGAGTTATTATTTTTGAGAGGATAAATATTGACCTAAATATCAGCTCGTTCAGATAAGCAGAAGTTGGTTTTTGATTTTGCACCCACCCATGGATATTGAATCAGGTCGGCTTCACCCACATACACATTTGGATAGGTCGGCATCAACATTGAATGGACATTGTTGGACACCCCTTAGAAGCATATAAATACAAGTGACCTAGAAGCTCATTTGGACATCACAACATCAACCATATTCTTCTCTTCTATCTAATTTGGTTCAATACATTGGCGAAGGAAAAGGTTCATACAGACGTCAGAAGTTATAGGTCTGAAGCTCGCACAAAATTTATGGTTTTTTGAATCCATAATCTAGTTGATAACTGTAGAATTTGGTCCCTCGATGCATGAATGCTATGGGAAAGGTAGCGTACAAGAATTAAATATGCACCCATACTAACCTGAAGGTAGCATCTAGGGGTTGGAATAGAGTTGACCATCATCTGAAGATTTATGAAGTTGTCTGAAGTCTGAATCAAGTTGTCTCTGATATATTCTTCCATTGTATACAAGTTTTTAAATTTTTTGGGTTGTAATGCTTATCATATTTCATTGGGATCAATTTAATCTCTGTTGAACATTTTATGACAATATAATAGAAGAATAATTTCAAAGGGTTTTCCTCATAGTTGGATTTTCCTTGATCTTTGACCAAATCTGTTATATATTGTTGATGTGTTGATTGTCTCCTTTTTCATTGCATTTATTGTTCTATCTTCAATTATTATTGATGAATGAGAATACTAATTGTAATTGGAAATATTTCTAATTTAAGTTTGGAATTGGGCTAAAGTAATTGATACAACACAGAACAATATGAAAATTAAAAAAAATAGAAATAAAATCTATGAATGGAAATTGAGAGTCTATAAATAGCTACAGAAAACCCTGAAACCATATTCACCCATGAACTAAATTTCTACACCGATGTAGTTTCCTTTTGTTAGCGTGAAATTTCTTGGAAGGTGTACCAAAAACACTTCACTTAAGTCACAGCTAAGGATGATCACTTCACTTAAGACATCTTTAAATTCTTCTAATGTAGGATCTATAGACAATAATTATTGTTGATCATTTCCAGACACTTCATGTACTTGGAAGGAAAATAATTGATACCCTTTTCTAGCATACTTTTTCATTTTTATAGCAGATATTTTCCTCACATAATTTTTTCTTGAAATTCCTTGAATTGTACAAGCTTCACCTTCATCATTTTCAAAAGTAAAAGACCTATATAAGAAATTTAACATCACTTTAAGTTTCTCCAACCATTCCATTCCTATGAGGACATCATAGGACCCTAAGCGTAAAATGTCTAAATTAAGGTCAGTTTCCATTCCATTAAGATTTAAAGGGAAATTTCTACTAATTTCAGAAACTTTTCTTTTAGTTTTGGTAGCTAATTGTACTAGACAAGGTATTTGTTTTTTTTCCTTCTTAATTTTGCATTTTTCAGGTACAATATGTGAGTCATAACTTAGGGTAGATCCTGGGTCTATGATAACATATACTCCATTGCTAAACATATTACCTTGTACTTCTACCGTAGTTACTTCATGATATTCTTCTCTTCCATCTATTGTTGTGTTGATTATTGGAATATTAATGGCTATGTCATTTACCATTGATTCTTCTTGAATTTGATTAAATATTGTATTATTTTTTAGGGGATTTTGTGGGAATTCCCTCCATAGGCGATTGTAACCACAACCCCAACACTAAATGGGAGGTTTTATAGATTCAATGAAACCCTTACTATTTATACCAGTTCCTTCTTTCTTCCCAATATTTTTTGTTGATGAGAATTTCTGTTGTAATTTCCAGCTTGCATACTTCTTGTAAAGTGGGTTTCTTAAAAATCTTTTTCTTGTTGCTAAACTTTTCTCATTCCTTTGGCATCCATCCTTTATAATTCTCTCCACTCTGTTTACTTTGGTTGAAACCCAATTTTTCTTTTCTAATCACCTCATCCATAGATTTTTGCTGAACACATTATATTATTTATTTATATAAGAAAGGTAGGAAGCTAACAAATCTTTGGTTTTTTTTTTTCTTCCTTCAAGTAAGCGCCATACCTCAATAGACTGATAAATTTGTTGACAAACTCATATATAGTGAGTTTTATTAACTTCTACTCATGAATTTCCATAGAATTTTCATCAAAGTACATTTAATTCAAGTAATTTTTATTAAACTCCTTTTTGAACCACTTCCACGTAAAATTATTTCCCATTATATGTTTAACAACATTATTTTCTTCCCACCATAAGGCTTCCTTACCAATTAATTATTATGTGGATAGCCTATTTTTCAGATTACTTGGATAGTTGTATACTTCAAAATATTTAGACATGTGAGGATCCATTCTTATGCCCCTTATTAAGTTTCACCATCGAAATTGTGGGGTCTGACCTTTTTAATTTCCCCTTGTAATTGAGTAGACGATATCCTTTTTCTCGATGAACAAATACCAATGTTTGATTTCTATTCATATTTGTTGTCGGATTTATCAGTTTCAATATTAATAGAATTTTTTGTACCATTTATTCTTGTAGTACAAACTATCTACTTATAAATCTCCTTCTATGCATCTTTTTACTTTCTTTTTCTTTCTACAAATTTCTTAACAGATATCCATTATTTTTTTTATTCCTCTTTTTCTTTGACCAACCTTTCCTGATTCTCCTTAACATTCTCTAAGTCAGTTTTTGAATTCCTTATTACTTGCAAGAATTCAATATTTGGCTCCTTCCTGTGACTGGTTCCTTCGCCAACCATTCCCATTCCAATATCATGCTTTTCTTCTACTATAAGTGATCCCGCAAAGGTTTGACCATTAAATTCCTCTGCCATTTCCTAGCCATTTTTAACTTCCACACAATTTGTTCATGACAAGAATAATATTTTTAAGTTTTTTTTTTTTATAAATTCTCGACCCAAAAGGCCCAATGTTGTAACCACGACTCTTCTACCAATTGTAATAACCCTAAAACACTAATTTTTCTTAGGATATAACTAAGCATTTGTCTCATAATACTCAAAAGTCTATATAATTCTTAGTTAATGTTGTTTATGCCTTATTGTATATATCATCCGATGATTAAACATACCATTTAGGTTTTCCTTCAATATTTGTAGCTCTTATGCATTAACTAATGATATTTTATGTATCAGAAATTTTCGGTAAAAATCACATATAAGAAATTGGTGTCGACGCGTTTCGAACCTGCCAGTGTGGTTCATCATTAGGACAAGATGAGAAATCTGATGAAGAAACCTATTTAAATAGAAAGGGACAGCTCCATCTAGTCGTTGGAAAAGCGGCTAGTTTAACTTGAATAAAAGATTTTGTCAAATTTTATTAAAATTTATTTATAGTTTTCAAATATTCTATTTGAATATAATTTAATATTAATAATCAATAAATTTTATTTAATCATATTTAAATATATTAATAATCAATTATTTAAAAAAAAAAATTGATGATAATCATTTTTATATTTAATTATATTTGAGTATAATTTACTATAAATCATCAATTTTTTTGAATCTACTTTACATCATTCATTTCATAGGTAATTTCATTTTTTGCACATCTAGGGTTCATAATGAAATTGGTTTACTAAATGTAGAAAATTATTAGCTTCCACAGTTGACATCATCCATTTTTCAATATCGTTCTTTTTTGTTGTTATTGGTCAAAAGGTTCTTTTTTGCATCTCTCAAACCCTCTCGGCATGCGATGTCTAGCCGTTATGAGTTGGCCCAATTCGCAACCTCATTTTTCGTTCTGGTAATTAATTGTAACTTGTGTATTAGCATCATGTATTTTTAGCTCTGACTCACATCTGTCACATATTAGCAGCACCATTATTTCCTTTGTCAAGTTTCTCAACAATTTAAAATCCGTCTACTTCAAGGTGTTGACCCTATTAAATATTTTCAGTCCATTAATGTATACTCAACTCGCTCCTCGTGTAATTTATGTTATACCATTTTTCTTTCACTCTATAATATAAGTTCTTAGATACTTTTTTTGGTTTTGGAAATTGCAATGCATTCAAATTACCTTTTGGCACCTTTTCTCATACGAACAACCTCATTTCCTACCAAATTAGTTGGGCCAAAAAAATCTCGAGTAAGTTTCAAAATATATATATAATTTTTGTTCCCTTGACAGGAATTTACTAAATTGATACTTAAATTTTTTCCATTACTTTTCTATTTATTCCCAATTTTAGGGAATGGTTCAAAAGAGTTTTTTTCCTTAATATATCCTTGATTTATAGGGTTTCTTGAAAGTATTATCAACATTTGGCTTTCTCAGTAATCATTGTCTTTGTGGCTTTTATTGTAATTTCATAGTTAGGTGAATTTCGCCTTTGCAAAACCTTTGGGGTTATAGCAATAATGATTTATATATATACTTATTTTATAACCATTGGGGTTATCTGCATAAACTTTGTTATACATATTGTAATGTCATGCACTACGCTGAGGTTTACAAAAATCTTATAGATTTTATTTCTAATTTTTATATTATTTCTTTTTCGAGCGTTTAAGAATTGATTTTTTCAAAATCTTGGTATAACTTCTTCTTACTCTATACTATGTTATCATGTCACAAAATAACTCACAGAGTGATCCATCAGTATTTCAAGGTGGTTTTTTTATTTCTTGATTTTATGATTTAAAAATGAATATTACTTGTTAATACAATTTATACTTACATTTATCATAATAGCCTTTGGAATATTTAATGTTTTCTACAGGTATATTCAAATTTACTCTATTTTCGGCTTCGCTACAACTTCAAGTTTTGACCCAATTTTCTCCACATATTAATTTCTTCTTCAATTGGTTTCCTCCAGGTTGGAGACCATTCTTCCTCTTCGGGTTTTCTTTTCATATGCAAATGGATTCTTTCTTTAGGATTAATACCTCTTAGCTTGGTCTCCATGTATGCTAAGGATAATTAATTATTCCTAAAGAATTTTTGCTTGTTTTATTATTTTTTTTATAAGAGGCCATTAATCATACACAATATTTTTACAGCTTAGAGGTCTAAAAGACCATTCCTATCAGTCTATAATTGTGTTATCACCCAAAAAAGGTTCACCTAGACATTTCTTACTGGGTTGATCGAAATACACCATGCAGGATGAATTTTACCATGGTAAAACCCACTTTCTCCATGGAAATAATTTTGAGCCATTTTCCTAAATTATTTCTCATTAAAATCCGAAAAAATCATTAGAATAGTTAAACAAATCATCTAGTATCTCTCTTTGTTCTTGGGATGGTCAACCCTTGTAACCCTTCAGTTTATATTGGAATTTCCCCATCACCGTTGTTGGCAAGACTATCTTGATTGATATCGAAGTCATCGACACCCCTTTAGATAATAACATCTTGTTGGGTCATAGTTACACATATTCCATGTTATTTGTCACATCCTTTGTCTTTCACAATATGTGCTTCTGTCATAATGGAAAAAATGTCACTATCGATTAGTTGACTTACTATGACCGTCAGTCTCATACATCTCCTTAGGCCATTATTTCATCGATGATAGTCCATAAGACCACCCTTACCCTTATCGATGTTTCCCCTTGAGTCTATCAAGATTCCACGCTAATTGAGGATTATTACGACCCACCACCTAATACTTATGATCCTAGCTCTTCAAGTGTTTACATGATTCAAGCATCACGGGCCACTAGAAACTGGTCTATGTTGGAAATAATGAGAGGGGGGTGAATCAGTATTTCTTATCAATTAGTAATTTTAAATATTTTTATAGCATTAGTTAATATTTAATTATGCTTGATGTGTATGCAGTAATAAGAGTAAACAATAGAACATAATAGGGACATGAATTTTAGGTGGAAAACCCCCTCTGTGTCAAAAACCACCAAACGCTTTTCTAATAAATTCTTTAATCTTCAGCCCCAACTAAAATGAAAGGTACATATTCCTAGAATTCTAGAAAAACATTCTTCTCCATCTCCCACTGTAAGGATGCCCCAATGCCCTGGTTTATTTAGTAGTCAACTGAATAGATTCCCCGACATCTTAGAACAACCTACTACTGTGAATTTTTCACTTGCTCCAACATGTCGGTGACTTCATGCACCAACCTAGCACCTCCCTGCCACCCTATAATGATCAGAAATAAGATAAGAGTGTGGACTCCCATACTAGGGACAATGATCCACGATACAATATGATTCACAATGATTTTCTTGAACTAGACCAATCACCCAATCACACTAAGAACTACAACCCAACCATAACATTATCCAACAATGACACTTATACCTCCCAAAAATTCCTCTCCAACTCAAGGAAAATTAACTCTTTTACAATAATGACTCTTTTACAATTTTACAATGATGATTTTTACAATACTGACTTTTGACATGACCTAATAATTGACTTGACACTACTTCTTTGAACACTAGCAATTTTTGAGGTATTGTTGTGATTACTTTATGTAATGGTACATTGGCATTGCATTGTCCTTCTAGTATGTGTCTAAGTTCTCCTATTTTTTCCTCCTTCCTACATATGCATTGATGAACAAGACCCAAAACAATATACAAAAAAAATACTTACACTGTCTTAAAAACCATATGTCAGAGAAATATTCAAAATTCAAAGGTAAATACATTCAAAATTTATGAAAAAACCCAATTAAACATACATACAAAATACTTACATTGTCCTACAAAAATGAATGTCAAAGATGATATTCAAATTAAAATTCAAACACTAATAATACATAGCTTTTTGTAGCAGACTTACCATTGACTATTGATGTGTTTTTCTTACTACAATGATCCTTGAATGCATAATTTTTCTTGCCTTCTAGAATATTGATATTGAATCTGCTTTAAATATGTAATATTAGATCTCCAAGGTCTGAAATTGTGTCCTGTGGCAGCCCTTTGAGTCCTCTTTCCAACCTCGTAGGTATGATAAATTTTGAATTCTTCAAGAAATAGTTATGCCCAATATCCTACGATGGTCTCATTATAGAGTGGTTTAGTAGAGTGAACTTGTATGAAGTTCCACGTGTCACCGTTTCAACCCTTTTTCCTGAAAACGATACCCAACAAACTACATCTCATCCTCTTTAAGGTGTTTTTTACAAAAATTGAATCCAATGCTTAGAGAGAAAGTTATGACGATTTTCCCAATGTCACCTATTTCACATGAAATTCGGGAGCCTGCAAAAATCCTAGCTTCCTCAAATCATATCTCCGATAATATAGTGAACCAATATCTAAAATTCAGACATGTGCTTCATCAGGATTTCAGCTCAAATGGGTTTTTTTAAGCATCTGAAGCTTCGCGGAAAAAAAAATTATAACGAAAATGCCACAATGACCTGTTTTAAGTAGCGAAATCCTTACATGAGGAGGATATGAGGGTCACAATTTATATAAATGCTTAGGTTGAGAGGGTATTCAACAAGAAAATATTGGAGGGATTTTAGGAACTTAAAAATTAATTAATTATTTACTATTAAATTACCACAACCAGTGATTAGTATCATGTCATAACCCCATGGGGTTTTATCCCACTAACTGGGGTTACTAACTTTGAACACGAATATCCATCAAACCGTGAATAATTACGTGGTGTGCCATATATCAAAAAAAACATATCAAAAAGTAGAATTCGTCCAAAATATACTTGACTCGGAATAGAGTAAGTTATCAAGTAAAATTCCTATGCAATATCGGGGTATCCCTTGGTGCTGCTTGGGTTGACATCAATGACAAAAACTGACTAAAAATCTCCCCCTTTGGCATTGATGGAAAAATAAGTACTCCCCTTGTGATCATCACATGTCTTCCGACAAAATTATCTCCCCCTTTGTCATCAATGGAAAAGGGTAACTCACCCTGAAAAATGTCATCGTGCGAAACTGTACACACCTCAGCTCCCCCTTTTCTTTACTTAGTTAGAAGAGAAAGAGTCTAATGAGAAATTGGGAGAATCCAAATCTTTAGGAAAATATACTTAAATTATTCACGAGGTAATGGTTTGGTAAATATGTTAGCAATATGGTCCTTTGTGCCAACATATTCAAGCTTAATATTCTTTTCGGTAACCTGCTCTCTAACGAAATGATATTTTATCAGAACGTGCTTTGTTTTGGAATAGATCACACTATTCTTGGAGATATTGATGGTGCTGGTGTTATCACAAAATATGGGAATAGGCTCATCAAACTTGACTTGAATATCTTGCAAATTTTTCTTCACCTAGAGAACTTGAGTACAACAAGATGTTTCTGCGATATATTCTGCTTCTGCTGTGGATAACAAGATTGAAGACTGCTTTTTAATTAACCATGAAATAAGGAAACCACCTAGATAGAATGTCGCTCCATTGGTACTCTTTCGATCATCAACACTTCCTTCCCAATCTACATCTGTATAAACTTGGATAACTAGATTATTTCCTTTGGGATACCATAAAACATATTCAATTGTTCCCTTAAGATATCAACGAATTCTTTTGATGGTAATAATATGAGATTATTTTGGTGTTGCTTGGAATCTTGCTACTTGTCCAACTGCCTTCATTATGTATGGACGAGAAGCTATCACATATAGAATATTTCCAATCATAGATCTATACAACCTCTGGTCCACATCCTTTGACAAATCATCTAAACTTAACTTGCAACATGTTACCATTGGGGTAAGGACAGGCTTGCAATATTCCATCTTGAATTTCTTGAGAATTTCATTGATGTACTTGGTTTGATATATAAATATTCCTTTATCCTGATGAGATATCTGAAGCCCTAAAAAGTATGTTAGTTCGCCATGTAGAGATATTTCAAACTCACTTTGCATATTTCTAGAAATTGTTTTACTTAATCTGTCATCATTTCTTCAAAAAATTATATCATCTACATATACCTCGATCATTTTTAGGTTATATTGATTGACATTCACATAGATATTGTTATCGGTGCTTCCTTTCTTGAATTCATTTTGATGTATATATCCATCAAGATGAGCATACTAGGCTTTAGGAGCTTTCTTGAGACCATATAGTGCCTTCTTTAATCTGCAAGCATAGTTTTTCTTTTCAAAGAGAAGAAAACCTTCGGGTTGTTCAATGTAAACTTCTTCTTCCAATTCACTATTTAGAAAGGCTTACTTAACATCCATTTAGTAGACCTTGATTTTTCTCGAGCATGCATAAGCAAGAAACATTCGATAGCTTCCATTCTGGCAATGGGAGAAAATTTTTCTTCAAAATAAATTCCTTCAACTTGTGCATATCCTTTGCAGACCAATATTGCCTTATTTCTGGTAACTTATCCATCCTCATTCAATTTGTTTTTGAAAACCCATTTAGTTCCAATAAAAATTTTATCCTTTGGTCGTGGAAACAATTCCAAGTATCGTTCTTCTCAATTTTATCTGGTTCTTCATTCATAACTGCTACCCAGTGTTCATCTTGACTAGCTTCCTCAAAATTGCTAAGCTCAAAAGTTGCTAAAAAAGCAAGGTGGGCTTGTTGTGATGAACGAAGTTGTCGAATTCTTCTAGGTCCAATTCCTTCATTTATGTTGCTAATGATTTGATTTGACAGATGATTCTTTTGACACCATTCTTTTAAAGATTTTGGAGAATTTTCTTGTACATTGTGGTGATCATTTCTTATTTCCTTTTTGTTGACTGTTGTTTCCTTATTTGATTGGTCTTGTTCTAGAGCTTCTTCTTCATCCTTCACAGATTCTCCCTTAGATCCCTCAGATTTTCTTGAAGGGACAATCTCGTTGTCATCCTTTGTAACACAATCTTCATCAAAAGTAACATGTATGCTTTCCACTATTTGTTTTCACCTCAGATTGTAGCATCTATAAGCCTTCCTTTTGCGTGAATTACCAATGAAAATACTTTCATCGACATGGGAATCAAACTTGCCCAATTTTTTATCTTCTCTTTCAAAGTATCATTTTTTTCCTTGAAGTATTTTATGTTAGCTAGTCTTCCCTTCCATAATTCGTATGGATTCATGTTACAATTGTTCCTTAGCAAACCTTTATTCATAATGAATATAGATGTATCTATTGCTTGAACCCAGAATTTGTCATCTAATTTTGAGTTGTTTAACATTGTTCTGCCCATTTCCAGTACAGTTCTATTTTTTCTTTCAGCAATTCCATTTTGTTGCAGTGTTCTAGTTATTGAGAATTGCCTTTTTATTCCATTCTCATCATAGTAATGTTGAAATGCCTTGGAAGTGAATCCTCCACCATTATCTGATCTCAGAAATTTGATCTTCAAGCCAGTTTCATTTTCAACCAATTCCTCGTAGATTCTAAAACATTCGAATGCCTCAGTATTTTTCTTTACGAAGCTGATGACTGTCATTCTGGTGTAATCATATATCATTAGCATAAAATATAATTCTCCATCTAAACTTTTTTTTCTCATAGGACCACATAGATCAGTATGTACTAATTCCAATTATCATGATGCAAAGTTTTCTTTTGTCTTGAACTCAACTTTTGTTTGCTTGTCGTGCTGACAAGATTCACATATTGTATTGGTGGGTCTTGAAATTTTAGGCATTTATCTTACTGCTTCCTTCTTGTTGATCCTCACCAAATTGTCGAAATTTATATGTCCCATTCATTTGTGCCATAACCAACTTTTGTCTTCTTTCACCAAAAAACACCCTTTAGGTGTCTCATCCAAAATATATATGTCATTTGGAGGTCTGCTTGCTTAGCCATAATTATACCAAACTTGGCTTTCCTGATTTCACATTTCTTAGAGTAAATAGCATAGTGTGTCCTTGATCGCACATTTGTCCAACACTGAGCAGATTGTGATTCATATTTTCAACCAACAATACATCTTTCTCTAATTCATTATTGCTTCCAAGTGCGACTGTACCTACTCCTATGACATTTGAAGACCCATCATTTCCAAAAGG
Source organism: Pinus albicaulis (assembly GCA_034641835.2). Lineage (NCBI taxonomy): Eukaryota > Viridiplantae > Streptophyta > Pinopsida > Pinales > Pinaceae > Pinus > Pinus albicaulis. The sequence goes on from CM076582.1 coordinate 957,900,959, forward strand.
CATTGCTCCATCCTTCTTTTCCTTCAAGGATATGAACTTATTCCTATCTCCAGTCATATGAGTTGAGAAACCACTATCAACATACAAAAAGTTTCATTGTGAATTTGTGAGAATTCCTTTGAAGAACTTCCAAGTATGCAATATTTAGCTAGGTGTCCAAAATTGTTACATTTGTAACATTTGACCTCATCTCTCAAATTATCAAATCTGTTAATATTCTGCTGAGTTCTAGAATATCCATTTCTGAAATATCTCCTGAAACTGTATTATTCCAAACATACGTACGACATTCTATAGCTCTATGTCCAAACCTTCCACATGAATAACAAAGACCATAGAAGATAGGCTAATACCTGGGAGGAAATCTTCTTCGAGGAATTGTCTTCCATGGTTCTTCATGCGAGCCCCGATCTCTTGAGTTGGCTGGAAGGTCTACCTGCTTGTTATATTTTTCATATCCATCTTCTTTTGTTGGTATAGAAGGGCTTGGATCCTTTTTAGATTTCTCTTTGTAACCAATACCCGTCTTTTCATTATTTGATCGTTGATTGTTGATGATTTCTTCCAATGCATTGGAGCTATTGGTGTATTTTTGAAAAGTTTTCCCATTTTTTACTTGCTTTTGAAGATAAACTATTTCATCTTCTGATGCTTCTCTTTCCTTGTTGCTCTCCTTTAATTCTTCCCTGAGTGATTATTCAACTCGTTTGTATTCTTCAACCTTGATTTTAAGATTTAGGACCTGTTCCCTTTCTATATTTAATTTGTCTTTAGGAGTGAACACTGTTACAGATGAAATAGGTAACCTGACCTCAAAACAGGAACTCTAGCCTAAAAAGACTCAAGAAACATGAAAAAACACCCCAAAAACAAAAAAAGTGTATTCCAGAACGCACTTGGTTTTTTTTTAAGGTCAAATTTCAACATTTTATAAAATTATTCTAAAAACAAAATTGTTTCTTGAAAAAAAGATTGAAAAAACACCCTCAAAACAAAACCAGTTGACGTTGGAATAACAAAAAAAAAAAAAAATTGTCATATTTTTGACATTTTTAAAAATAGAAATAACATTTTTTAATTTTTAAAATTCAAACATTAAAAAAACCTAAAACTTAAGAAAAAAAATAAATTTAAAAAATAAAAATATTTTAAAGCTTAAAATTTAAAAATATATAGGAATAAAAAAATAAAAATAAAAACAAAATAAAAATTTTAATTCAAACATTAAAAAAAACCTAAAATTTAAGAAAAAAATAAAAATTAAAAAATCAAAAAAAATTTAAAGATTAAAATTTCAAAATATATAGAAATAAAAAAATAAAAATAAAAACAAAATAAAAATGAGAACTGTGGAGATTCCAAGCTGTGATTCTAAAAACTACACCACAAAAATCTACAATCCATCCTAAAAAAAAATTATTAAATTTTAATAAAGAAATGAATAAACAAATAAATTTTGAAATAAAAATTAAATTTTAAATATAAAGAAAAAAAAAACATTGTTAAAATAAAAAGTTAAAAAACTTTAAAAATCAATTAAAATTGAAAAATTGAAAAAAAATATATTAAATAAAAAATAAAATAAAAAACAAATTAATTTGAAAATATTAAGTTTAACTTGAAAAAAAATCTAATTTTAAATACACAATTTTAATTGAAATAAAAAAATATAAAAATTTGATGTAATTAAAAAAATAATAATAAAAAAATAATTAAAAAAAAAAATATTAAATTCAAATAAATAAATAAATAAAAATACTAAATTTACTAAATTTTAAAAAATTAAATGAAAAAACTAAACATAAAATTTAATAATTAAAAAAAAATTTAAAAACAAAAAAAATGAATAAAATAAAATAAAAAAATTTAAAAAAGCAAAAAAAATAAAACAAATTAAATTTCAAATATAAAAATTAAATTAAAAAAAAAATTTAAATTTTTTGAATTAAAAAAAATAAAAAATAAAAAAATAAAAAATAAAAAATAAAAAAGAATTTTTTGATTGTGGTGGCGCCGCCAATCGGCCTCCCGCCCAGGTGACGGCAGATGTCGGCCGCTATGCAGGAGGCCAATTCCGAGAATCGCCCTCCCGCGGCAGGAGGCCGATTCCGGGAATCGCCCTCCCGTGGCGGGAGGCTGATTCCCGGAATCGGCCTCAGGGCGATTCCCGGAATTGGCCTCAGGGCGATTCCCGGAATCGGCCTGAGGACGCGGGAGGCCGATTCCCGAAATCAGCCTCCCGCGGCGGGAGAGCGATTCCCGAAATCGACCTCCCGCGGCGGGAGGGCGATTCCCAGAATCGACCTCCCGCCGTGGGAGGGCGATTCCCGGAATCGGCCTCTCACCGTGGGAGGGTGATTCCCAGAATCGGCCTCCCGCGGCGGGAGGGCGATTCCCAGAATCGGCCTCCTACCGCGGGAGGGTGATTCCTGGAATCGGCCTCCTGCCTAGGTGGCCGCGGAGGTTGCCTGCCCAGCAGCTGGCCTCCACCACCACCTAGGCGGAAGGCCGACTGGCGGCGCCACCACGATCAAATTTTTTTTTTATTTTTTAATTTTTTAATTTTTAATATATTTTTTTTTAAATTTGATTTAATTTTTTTTTTTTTTTTTTTAATTCAAAAAATTTAAAATTATTATTTTTTTAATTCAAATTTTTTATTTTAAATTTAATTTGTTTTAAGTTTTTTTGTTTTTTTTTTTTAATTTTGTTTTTAAATTTAATATTTTAGATTAATTATTTTTTAAAATTTAAAATTTATTCATTAAATTTATTAAATTTTAATTTAATTTTTTTTTTTTTTTAAATCTTTTAGTTTATTTGGTTTTTCATTTTTAAAATTTATAAATTGTTTCATTTAAAAAAAAACAACAAATTTATGGATATTTGTTTTTTAATTATTTCCACGTGGTTTTTTTCAATTTTTTTTTGTTTTTTAATGATAGTTTTTTTTATTATAATTCTTTAATTATAATTTTCTTTTTCAATTTTCAATTTTGTTTTTTTTTTTTAAATTTGTTTTTTTTTGTTAATTTTGAAATTTGTATTTTTGTTTTCTTATTATTATTGTTTTTTTAATTTAAATTTTTAAATTTAATTTTTTCTTTTTTGTATTTTATTTTTTTTATCTAAATTTTAATTTTGTAATTTAAATTATCTTTAAAATTTTATTATTATTATTATTATTTTTTTTTTTTTTAAATTATATGGATTTTTTAATAACTTTGAAAAAAATGTTTTTGATGTTTTTTTTTTTTTAATTTTTTCTGTTAATTTTTGTTTTTTTTCTTTAAATTATGTGTTTTTTTTTTCAAATTTTGTCATTTCTTTTGATATAATTTTCGAATATTTTTGTTTTATTTATTTATTTTTGTTTAAATTTTTTATTTTTACGAGTTAATTTTGTTTTTTTTACATTTTTATTGGTTTTTTATATTGTTTTTATATATTTTTTTTTATCTAAGTTTTGTGTTTTATTACCAACATGAAAATCACCACTCTAAAAAAGAAAGGTTGATGCTGCATCAATACGTTTCAAAATTATCATGAAAATCACCGCTCTAAAAAAAAAAAGTTGATGTTGCATCAATACGTTTCAAAATTAGCATGAAAATCACTAACATTTTAAAACAAATATTCATACTTCATAAATAAAAATATTAGAGTGTCAAAAATGTGCTCAAAAAAAAGAAGAGGTGATTCTGCATCACCACTTTTCAAAATTGGGTGCTTTTTATGCTACCAAAAAAATGTAGGTAACAGTGCGGTTACCTATTTCATCGGTAACATTGTTAGTGTTGACATGCTTCTTCTTGACCTTGAGATCTTTTATAACCCTGATCACTTCATTTTGAAATTCAAACTTAGTAATCTCTTCTTCTTCGTCTCCTTCTTGGCCATAAAAAATACTCTTATGTTTATTTCTTCTTCATTATCACTATCTTCATCAGATGAGGAGCTATCTTCTTTGGAGAAGAAACTCGTCTTAAACCATTTCTTCTTGCCTTGCTTACTGAAATTCCTCATACCTTTATTTCCTTTCGTAACAACCTCATTTCTGTGAGGAAACTTGGCTGCAAATTTCTCAACCTCACCACAATTGAAACATATCAATGGAATTTTAGCTTTGAATTTCCTCGTAGCTATTCTCATTTTTCGCTCGAAGTAGGAAAATTATTTATCTAAAAATTCTTCTTCATCTTCTTCCTTTTATTCTTCCTTACAACTACAAGTTTTCACTTTCAGAGTAAGCTCATCCTTAATAGTTTTCTTGGATGTGGGGATTGTTGTTTCTAGGTGAGATGTGTCATCCTCTTCTTCAATCCTCATTTCATATGTCATAAGCACTCCATGAAATTCATATTTTCCGATATTGGCTAGATTCAAACTATATTCCAAGACAGATACCTTTGGCTTGAATCTTGTCGGCAAGGTTCTAAGGATCTTTCGAACAACGATTTTTGTGTCGACATGTTCTCCCAAACCTTCCAATGCATTTTTTATTTCATCAACACGCTGTAAGTATGCATAAATATTTTCATCTTCGTTCATTTTTTAGTTGCTCAAATTTTTTGCTGTAAATTTGAAGCTTTGCTTCTTACACGTTTGAGTCACTTGCATATATATTCTCAAGCTTGCCCCATAATTCTTTAGCAGTTTTGCAACTCAGTACCTTAATATAGACAGATTCGATAAACCCACTGATAATGATATCTTTAGCCTTTGCATAATATATCATATTTTATTTCCTTGTTCATCCCGAGTCGATGTAAAGCCTTCTTCAATGATTTCCCATACTTAGTATCCTTGTGCCAGCAAATGACCTGCATTCTTCCACTCGAAAGTAAATTTTTATTTCCATTGAGCAGAGGAACTCTATTTTTAGTATACTCCATGACCTCCTTCTAGTTGTTAGATTGTTATTGAAGGAACCAAGCTATGATAACAATTGTTGGAAATACTGAGAGGGGGGTGAATCAATATTTCTCATCAACTAGCACTTTTAAATCTTTTCAGAGAATTAGTTAATCTTCGATTATTCTTGATTTTTATCCAGTAACAAAATTAAACAATATAACACAATAGGCACATGGATTTTAGGTGGAAAATGCCCTCCAGGTCAAAAACCACCAAACGATTTGCTAATAAATTCTTTAATCTTCAGCCCCAACTGAAATGAAAGGTACAACTTCCTATAATTCTAGAAAATCATTCTTCTCCAGACGGCCCAATGCTCTGGTTTCTTCAGTAGTCAATGAAATGGATGCCTTGACATCCTAGAACAACCTACCACCCTGAAGTGTTCACAGGCTCCAACTTGTAGGTGACTTCATGCGCCAACCTAGAATCTCCCTGCCACCCTATAATGATAAAAAATAAGATAAGAGTGTGGAATCCTGTACCAAGGAGAATGATCCATGATACAATATGATTCAAAATTATTTTCTTGAATTAGACCAGTCACCCAATCACACTATGACTTGCAACCCAACCATAACATTATCCAACAATGACACTTATACCTCCCAAAAAAACCTCTCCAACTCTAGGAAAATTGACTCTTTTACAATAATGACTCTTTTACAATTTTACAATGATTATTTTTACAATACTGACTTTTGACACGACCTAATATTTGACTTGACACTGCTTCTTTGAGCACTAGCAACTATTGAGGTATTGTTGTGCTTGCTTCAAGTAATGGCACTTTGGAATTGAATTGTCCTTCTAGTATGTTTCTAATTTGTCCTATTGTGTCCTCTTTCCTACACATGCATTAATGAACAAGACCCAAAAAAATATACAAACAAAATACCTACACTATCTTGCAAACCATATGTTAGAGAAATATTCAAAATTCAAATGTAAAGACGTTCAAAATTTATGAAAAAAACCAATCAAACATACATACAAAATACTTACATTGTCTTGCAAAAACACATGTCAAAGATGATATTCAAATTAAAATGCAAACACTAATCATACATACCTTTTTGTAGAATACTTACCCTTGACTATTGATGTGTTGTCCTTACTACAATGATCCTTGAATGCATATTTTTTCTTACCTTCTAGAAGCTCGATATTGAATCTGTTGTAAATATGTAATTTCAATCTGCAAGGTCTAAAATTGCATCTTGTGGTAGCCCTCAGAGTCCTCTTTCTAATCCCTTGGGTCTAATCAATATTGGATTCTTCAAGAAATAGTTATGCCCAATCTCTTATGATGACCTGATTATAGACTGGTTCAATAGAGATAACTTGTATGAAGTGCCACGTGTCATTGCTTCAAAATTTGGTCCTAAAAATGATATCCAAAAAACTACAACTCGTCCTGTTGCTGTCACTTTTCACGAAATTCAGATCAAATGCTTAGAGAGAAAGTTATGAAAATTTTCCCAAGGTCACCTATTTGACATGAAATTCGGGAGCCTGCCAAAACCCTAAATTCCTCATATCATATCTCTGAAAATATAGCGAACTAGTATCTAAAATGCGGACACATGCTTCATCAAGATTTTGGCTCAAATGGGTCTTTTTTCAACATCTAAAGCTTCACATAAAAATTGCTATAGAAAAAATTCCACAATGACCTGTTGTAAGTAGCGAAATCCTTACATGAGGAGGATATGAGGGTCACAATTTGTATAAATTCTTAGGTTGAAAGGGTATTCAACAAGTGAATGTTAGAGTGATTGTAGGAGCTTAAAAAATTATTAATTACTCAGTATTCATTGACCATAATTAATGATTAGTGTCATGCCACAACCACATGGGGTTTTAGCCCAGTAACTGGGGTTACTAACTTCAAACATCAATATCTATCAAATCATGAATAATTACATGGTGTGCCATATATAAACGGAAACATCTCGAAAATTGGAAACCATCCAATGTATCCTTGACTTGAAATAAAGTAATTTGTCAATTCAAAATTCCCATGCAAGATCGGGGTCGCCCCTGGTGTTGCTTCAATTGACGTCAATGAAAACCACAGATCAAAAGTCGGGTACGTCTTCCCAACAACAAGATACTATGCAACCCCTTGCTGAAGGCTCCACTCATCCTTCAATAACCATTCCTCCATGCTAGTTCCCTTCCATTGTTATCCCTTTACGTCATCCTCCATCCGAAGGAGTTCCTCTAGGTCATTTCCCCTTTGGTTAGATAACTTTCTTATTCCCGCCACTAGGAATATTTTATTCTCTTGTAATTTCCATTTTGTCTTTTGAACATGAATTTGGGTATCCCAGTTGGGTGATTGATCCTCCTACAAATACTCCTCCCAACCAACTCAAAACTTTTATGACTTTAACTCCAGATCAACAGGTTCCTACCACCCCCTCCTTTGCTTCAGTTCCACAACAACCTTAGAAGGAATACACTCCTATTGTGAAATCATCTAGAGAGGGGTGAAAATCCAAAAAAAATGGGAGAGAAGAAAAGGTAACCCAAGAAACTCCCACTCCTCCTAAACCACCAAAGCATTGTCCTCCATGTTCTTTATGTGATGTTCTTGGGCACGCCACCAATAATTATCCTAAAATTCCCCATATTAAGAATGTGTTCTATGATGCTTTTCCTGGCCCTACCATTCTTGAGGTCCATGTTACCTTACCTCGGTTTTCTAAGAAGAACAAATCCTTACACACAAACCACCCTTGCGCTTTGTGAAATAATTATGGACATTGTTGATGAACTCCATCATCATATATATTTGGAAGGGTTAAAAATCACCTTTTTTCTTTATTAAGTCTTAGTTTCTTTCATTTTAATTATATTAAGGTCTTATGATGCTAGTGTAGATGGTGATTGAGATTTATCATACTTTGAGTACCTAACATGAGTTAAATGCAGTAAAATCATGAAGATGTTTCATTTTTGTGAAGAAGTTGTCATCAATACTCGGAGTAGATAGTAAGGAGAGATTATAGCAGCCTGTGCACCGTCCTTAACTCCCAAAGGCAGCCAAGCAAACTCAAGATCAAGTGCACTAAAGCCATACTTCACTTGCAGTCAAGTGGACTCATCACCTACTTTTTAGGGAGATATTAGTAGCTATCCTTTAGGTTAAGTAGGGATGAGCAAGAGCTCATTAGGATTCAAATTTTGGAGAAAGCCATTAGGCTCTTTTCTCTTGTAATCAGTTTTCAATACTTTATATTTATGTAATGAGACTATCTTTTAAAATGAAATGAGTATTCAGGTTTTGATATAATGGTCTAGTTTTAGAGAGCTAGGCTCGTGGGCCAGGGCACAATCTATGTGCCTCGGCCTCTCTTGTGTAATCATTCTTTACTTTCATGTCATTTAGCTAGTTTTTCTTGTGAGTATTTAGCTAGTTTTATTGTATTTTCATTTATTGTTTTTAGTTTTCTTCCATTTATCTTTTGTTATTGATTTAGCTTGCTTACATGTTGGTAGAATATGTTATAACTTTAAAAATATGTCAGTCAAGCCTCCCCCTCTCATCTCTATCATTAGAGCTTGATGAGGGTAGACCTTCCCCACAGACCAAAAGTTATTTTTAGTTTATGATTTCTTCGAATAGATAAGATTAGTTGTTGTGATTCCATGGAGATGCTTAAAATGTCGTTTTAGATCTCTGTTTGTAGATTAGAGTAGATTTTTTTTTACAAATTGAAGTCATATTTTTGTCCATTTTTATTGCATCAATAGGTAGTTTCCTTGCAAGTACATGTAGCATAGCCAAGGATAACTTCACCAACACCTTCATATTCATCTCTCACCCTTCATAAACCTTCTATTCATAAAAACCACCATCAGCCCTGTTTTCAGTTTTTTCATCCCTACACCGTGAGAAAACCCTAGGGGTGCAAGATATGACTCTCAATAGGTTATGAGCTTGACCAAGGGGTGGGCCACCTTCACTCCACCTTCCCTACCCCTTTTCCACCTATTTTTTGCCTTAGATTGCCCTCAAATTGTTTCCTGAAGCAGTTCAGGAATTTCTTGTAGCACTACAGGAAACCTATAGCAACACTTGAAATAGCACTAGTGGGCCCCTCCTTCAGCTTAGAAACCACCATCCACATCCTCTAAACCTGCAAAAACCACTCATACACCTTCATCCTTGCACCCATGTGTTCAAGCCTTCCATAATCCACGTTAACACTTTCTTCTCCTAGCTGTAAAACAACACAATTACAAGCATAGTTAGGTCATGAGTAGTTGCATGATTCAAATAATGATAGATAGAGCATAGATTAAACATAGTATTTTTTTCCATTTTTCCCAGTAAAGTGTGATTAGATTAGTTTCCTTTATTCCATTTCAATTCAAAAATTTACTTCATGCAAGATGCCCAAGTTTCTTTCATTTGTTATCAAAGTTTAATGAGTAGATTTATTCCATTGCATAATAGTTAGATGTACTTGCTTGTTGTAGTGTATTTTTGTACTTGTTGGTAGCGCCATGGATTTGGATCATTTGTAGCCGTAGGCCTAATTTAGAAGTGTGACAGAATTCATCTAGTAACCCTAGAAGTAGCACCCTTTCATAAAGCTCAGAAGAGGATGACATGAGACGAATACAACTGATGTGTATATAGCACTATCACCTCCAAGGTTGTATGAACCCCAGGTCGATAAAATAAAGTAGGTCATCCTCTGGGATTTACAGCATTCTTGGTGCAATACCAGGGCTCACCACTTTTTGGCATCATTTTCCGGGGAGGTGTCTAGTAGATGCTTTTATTTTATTTTAGCATTATTTTCTACTTTTCTTTTACATGTTGTTTCAAAAATATTGAAAAAAATACAAAATAATCTGATTTTCATGCCTTGTAGGAGTATGGATACTCAAGGAAATTTTTTACCTAAAACCCCCACATCACCATATAGTCACCCTTCACTCTTATTCAATGGCTATGAGGTTGAACAAACCATAGACGAGCCTTCTGAAAATTTTGAAGAACCTATTAGAGAGGAAGAAGATATTGTTTCACATGACGAACTTGCTTCACCTATCTCAACCATGGCTGATAGTGAAGCCCGGGAAGCCTTTCCCATTAGAGAGGCAGATGAAGAGACTAAAATGAAAAACATTAGCCCCTCATCCTTTCCACACTTTCATGGACTTACTTCGGAATATCCTGACACATTCATGTTTGAATTCATTGTTGCATGTAGGACCTATGACTATGCCTCAGATGATCAGAAGCTGAAGTTATTCCCTTCTACCCTTAAGGATGCACCCTTATGCTGGTTCATGGGTCTACCTGTTAAGAAAATCACAACCTGGGCAAAGAAGAAAGAAGCCTACAGCAACAAGTATAGGCACTACTATAGGTCCAATGAAACTAAGGATGAGATATTCAAGATGGCTCTAGTGCCTGACAAGTCCCTAAAATATTATGAAGAGAGGTTTCAGTTAAAATATAAGAGAGCCAACTGTACTCTTGATCCTGGATCACTTAAACAAGTACTTCTCCGAGGGATCATAGAGGAGGTGATAGAAACCCTCAATATGTTATGAGGAGGAGATACCACCAAATTCCTTACGAAAAAATCAAAACTATCTTTAGGAACCATTCTAGGGCAGTTAGGAAGAACGATAGAGCTAGAAAAAGTACAACCAAAACCCCTACCTCTTCCACCTCTATAAAAAATCAGATTGGAAATATGTTGGAGGATTTCAAGAGTGACATGTTTCACACCTTTTCTTTGAAGATGGACACAATGTAGGTCAAAAGGAAGCAAGAGAAACAGAAAGATCCATGGCTATATTTTTCCCTAGATTTACTAGAAAACACCATAGAAATGAATGTCCACTAAATGTAATAGAGGTTTTCTTAGTCTGTGAGGAGAACCATGCCATAGACAAGTGTCCCTCCTTACCTGGACTTAAAGCTGTATATCAAGATGGGGAATTAGGACCAGAGAAACTCTATGTCTTCAACGAGAGAAGGCCTCAAGGCCCTAGGTCATATCAACAAGCTATGCAAGGTGTACCTTACTCTTACTATCACAATAATCAGAATGCACCCATGTAACCTTGGTATACCTCAACTCCTATATCCTGGCCTACACCTCCTACTTGGCCTTACAACCCTCCATATCACCCTCATCCTATGAACCAACCATTTCAGTAGTATGTTCCTTAACAACCTCAATGGAACAATCAATCCCAAGGGTGGAGGCCTAAACATAATAAAAGAACTGCTCTAATGCCTCCACACCAACCTCAACCTCAACTTAATCATGATGCTCCACCCAAGTTGCCTTAAATGCCTGCACAACCAAATCTGAACCCGAACAAGAGACAAACACAAGAAGTTCATAGTGGAGAGACATCCTATATAGATTATGTTGTGGAGATATAGGATATTAACTCAGGTCAGGGAGAGTACTCCCACACAAACACCCTCCATATCCACCTGTAGAGGTTGAGGAGGAAAAGGAAGAAAGTGACACTCAAATCCAACAACCTCCTTTTCCTGACCGCTTCATCCATTCCAATCGGCACACCCGAAGGAGACTAAAATTCTAGGAGAGTTGAAAAAATTGTATGTAAATATACATCTTCTCTAGGCCATTCAATATGTCCCTATTTACAATAGGCTCATCGAGGAAAATTTCTTCAAGAAACCTGAGAGAAACAATAAGGATACCTCCACGATCAATGTAGTAGGATAACTGTCTGACTTAATGCTGGGAAGGGTGATCTTTCCAATGTACCTAGACCCTGGAAATCCAATTGTAGATGTGCACATAGATGGTGTTAGATTCCCCAATACTCTAATTGATATAGGGGTTTCCATCAATGTCATGACCAAGGAAGCTATGTTGAAGCTCAACCTCCAAGGGACTTTGAGGAAAACCATAGAAGTTTTGCAACTTGCAAGTTGACCCACAATAGCTCCGGAAGGAATTGCCGAGGATGTTATGGTTTGAATTTACTCTTGTGAGTATCCTATAGATTTCCTATATCTACAGCCAAAAAACAAGTTCAATCGATATCCTCTCATATTAGGGAGACATTGGCATTAGGGGAATTTTTAGGTCTAAAATGGGCCTCCTAAGGAAATTATAAAATAATAGTGGAAATAATAAAATAAGATTTACTTAAATCATCAAATTTTAGAGGGAAAAGAGAAAAAACTACTTTTTCAACTCATATTTCAACTTATCTCCCAAAGTTCTTACTCAAATTTCGAGTGAGGGTACTTGTTGGATGAAAAAATTAATTCCTCATCCAAGGAGTACCCATGTTGCATAATTTCGATGGGTCCTATACGAAAAATGAAAAATACATGAAAAACATTATTGCAATCATGTTTTTTTTTGTATTTCTCATTTTTCGTGTAGCAGGGTACATCGAAAGTATGCAACATGGGTACTCCTTGGATGAGGAATTAAATTTTGCATCAAATGAGTACTCCCGTTTGAAATTTGAGTAAAAAATTTGGGAGATAAGTTGAAAATACGAGTTGAAAAAGTAGTTTTATTATTTTATTATTTTTTAATATTTTTACCCTTTTACTTCAAAAATGGTGAATCATCCCCCATGGTTGACATAATCATCTTGAATCCTATTGGTTCTTATTAATTTTTTTTTTGTACATTTTTCTTAGGAAACCCATTTTAGACCTCAAAATTCCCCTAATGTTGGCTATTGTATATGCTTATATCAGCTGTCGAGTAGGAAACATGACTATTAAAAATGGGCCCTTGTCTAAAAAACTAGTATTATATCCTCCAGTCCAACCTTCCACTGATCATGATATACGTATATGGTTGGAGGATGGATAAGATGAGGTAAATAAAACTACCTCAATTTTTATCATAGATGTTGTTCTTATAGGGGATAGCTTGATGAAGACGAACTCACCGACCATGTAATTCAAAACCAGTCCCCATTGTTGAAGCCCCGAAATTCCGTTGCAATAACATGGGGGATTACCACCCAATCCAGACCTTGAAAGCAACTCCTTTTCCATTTTGTTAGGTCCCTATTACTAGTGTATTCCCTTATTTTTGTTAGTGTAGCCCCCTTATTGTTATTTTTGTACCCCTGTAACCCCAATTTTGTTATTATTGTGCCCTTAGATTGTTATTGTTAGGTTGGCTAGGATTATATTACGACCCCATGGACTCCTATATATAGAAGGAGGTTTTTTCATTTGTACCATCCAAGAATTGTTCATTTGTGTAATGTAAAGGAGGTTTCCCCCTCAAAGTGGCTTATTTCTAAGGCATTGATCTCTCTTTTCTTCTATTTTTGGAGCTGGTTTCATAACATTTGGTATGAGAGCTTTCAATTCTAGGGTTACGCTGCTCTAAACAGGTCATCATGGAATTTCCGCTATAAAGTTTTTTCTATGAAGGTTTAGAAGCTGAAATTTTTATCACGTGAAGCTGGAATCTTGAGGAACTTCATGTAAAAATTTAGGAGCTTTCTTCACAATATTTTTGGAGATATGATCTGTGGACATTAGGGTTTTTCAGGCTCTCGAATTTCATCTCAAATAGGTGACCGTGGGAAATCTTCATATCTCTCTCTTTGAGCATCGAATTAGAATTCTGTAAAAAGTGGCCACACATACACGACCTCTAGTTTCTTGTGTATCAATTTCAGAGGTGAAGGAGGAAACAATGATGTGTGGTGCACCATAAAATTTTTCTCTACTGAACTAGTCCATAATTAGATCATTGTGGGAGATTGGACATAACTATGCCTTGAAGAATCCAAATCAGGTCAAACCTGTGGCATTCAAAATAAGATTCAGAGAGATACTAAAACGCCGAATTTCAGAGATTCAAGATCCGAAATAGCAAAGATAATTCATTTTCAATAGCAAGCTCCTTAAAAGCAAGAAAAAGGTGTGTATTTTTTTCGAAGGGCATATTATAGAATAGATATCGGTATTAGGTTCTAAAATCCCCCCTAAAAAGAATTCAACACCCATTAAGCCTTAAGAAGGCTCTACTATGACTCATGAAAAGACAAATAATTGCACCATGAGATATCAAAATTCCAAGAGAAAGTGCACAAAATTTTTCCCTCACAAAGAGAAACAAAAAATGAAATGGAAGTTTTGAAGAAAGGCATGGAAGCTAAGATGGATGGTTTGAAGAAATACATGGAAGCTAAGATGGACGGTTTGAAGAATGGAATGGAAGCTAATATGTATGGCATGGAAACTGGCATGGAAGTTAAGATGGATGACATGGAAGCTAAGATCGAAAACATGAAGAATGATCTAAAAGAAGACATGGAAGGTTTGACAAAGTTGATACAAGAAATGTTTCTTAATAGCGAAAATATAGTAGAGGAAAATCATGATGAGAAAAAAATAAATGTGAATAATGATTTCATAAACTCTAATGTTGAATGGAAGACCTACCATATTCCAAAGATCGATATCAGGAAGTTTTATGGCAAGGATCCCGTAACATGGATACTACAGATGGAGCAATATTTTGATCTCAATAATGTGCAAAACACACAAAAGGTAAGCATTGAAACTTTATATTTAGAACAAAATACATTTTTATGGTATCGATGGCTTTTCTCCCATAAAAAAATTTCACTTGGTGAATTTTTACGGAGGAAATGATAACACATTATGAGGATACGAATAGCAACACCTTTTTTAGCCAATTGATAAATCACAAACAAAAGGGTTCAGTGGGGGAGCACATTGAGGAATTCCAAAAATTGAATATAAGGGTAACTGATATTCCAGAGGAACATAGGATTGATGTCTTCATAGGGAATTTAAAGGATAACATCCAACATGAGGTTTGTGTTTGGGAAACTGATTCATTGGAGAATGCATTTAGGTTGGCAAGAAAAATTGAATGTAAAATTATGACGATAATGAAGCCTACCACTCAAATCTATAAAGATGGAAGTGTTGCTACTCCTAGACTTCCACAACCTACAAGGTTGACACCACAAAAATTGGAAGAAAAATAAGAAAAATGGCTTTACTACAGTTGTGATAGCAAATAAACTAAAGGTCATAAGTGTGTTGAGAAGAATTTATTTTACATATATTGTGAAGAGGAGGAAGAAAATGAACAAAAAATTTCAAAAGAACGAGATATACACCAGGAGCCAACCCTAGAAGAAGAAGAAATGAGTCCTACCATATCGTGTAATGCATAGGAAAGAATTACCACTCCTCAAACTCTCAAGATAGAAGGAAATATGAAGAATAAAAAGGTAATAGTGTTGAATTATTTGAGTAGTACCCATAGTTTTATTCATTGTAAGGTAGGCAAGGAATTGAATTGTTTCCTATAACCAGCACCAGAATGTCAAGTGATGGTTGCAAATGGAGGAACTATAAATTTATCTGGAAAATGCCATAATATCAAGATAACCATGGGGGAATATGCATTGAATTGTCCAATGCTTTCCATTCCAATGGGAGGTGTTGATGTTGTACTAGGAGTACAATGGTTACAATATTTGGGGACGATAGCTTTTATTGTTCAAGAACTTTTCTTGAATTTTTTTTCAAAAGGAAAGGAAGTTGAATTACAGGTTATCGCAGGGAAGCCGAGAAAGATAATAATCTCTAATCTCATGAAAAATCTTCTGAAGAAATAACAACGAGGCGTAATTGTACAATTATGCTCACTAGAAGTTCCAACTTCAAAATCATCTATTTCTCCAGATCTCCAAAAAGTCTTGGACAATAATTCCAAGGTGTTTGAAACTCCCAAAGGACTCCCACCCATTCGTGATCATGATCATGCTATTAATTTGATTCCAAGAAGTGTTCCTCCAAACACCAGGCCTTATAGATATCCTTATGTCCAAAAGAGTGAAATTGAATGTACGATTGTAGAAATGTTGGAGGCCGGTATAATTCAACCTAGTCAAAGTTCTTTCTCTACTCCAGTAGTATTGCTGCACAAGAAGGATGGATCATGGTGCATGTGTCTGGATTATAGGGAGCTCAATAAGCTCACTATTAAAGATAAATTTTCCATTCTTGTGATTGAGGAATTATTGGATAAATTTATTTTACCAAGTTGGATCTTCGTTCAGGATATCATCAAATTAGAATGAATACTGAAGATATTTCAAAAACAACATTTCGAACTCATGAGGGTAATTATGAATTTTTGGTCATGCCTTTTAGCCTTACCAATGCATCTTCTACATTTCAAGGGTTTATGAATTCCATTTTCAAAACCTTCCTTAGAAAATTTTTGCTAGTATTTTTTTATGATATACTAATATACAACAGGTCTTGGAAGGATCATATTCAACATGTTGACAGGGTGCTCAAACTATTGGAGGAGAAACAATTATATGAAAAAACATCCAAATGTTTCTTTGGAGTACAAGAGGTGGAATATCTGGGTCATATTGTATGTCATGAGGGTGTTAAGGTAGACCTTAAAAAGATTAAATCCATTAAGGAATGGAAAGTCCCCACAAACATAAAGCAATTGTGAGGATTTATGGGGTTAACAGGGTATGATCACAATTTTGTTAAGAATTATGGGAGATTAGCAACACCTCTAACAACATTATTGAATAAAGATGCATTTTCATGGACTCCTGAAGCAACTAAGGCCTTTTAACATCTTATAGAGGCAATGTTCCTAGCACCGGTCTAGCTACGCCAGACTTCACAAAAACCTTTATTGTGGAATGTGATGCCTTGTTTTAATGAAAGAAGGAACACCCATTGCTTTTGAAAGTTGTTAAATCAAAGGAATGTATTTATAGAAAGCTATTTATGAGAAGGAAATGTTAGCAATACTACATACACTAAAAAAATGGCAACCTTACCTAATGGGAAGACACTTCAAGGTAAAAACTGATCGTGATAGTCTTAAATACATTTTGGAAAAAAGACTATCTTCAGAAGAGCATCAAAAATGGGTCACAAGTATGTTGGGTTATGACTTGAAAACATCTACAAAAAAGAGAAGCTAAATGCTGTTGCAGATGCACTCTTAAGAAATAATGAAGAGGTGGAAGCATTGCTTTGTGCCATCTCTATTATCCAACAAGATTGGATAACTGGAGCAAGGGATGAATGGAAGAAGGACGAAGAAGTGTGGACACTCATTCAAAATTTGCATCAAGATCCTAGTACATCTGATACATTTAGTTGGAAAAATGATTCCTTATGGTACAAATATCACTTATATATTTGTAAGAATTCCCAACTAAAACAAAATATTATTTTGGAATTGTGCACTTCTTATTTAGGATAACACTCATGATTTTTAAAAACTTACCACAGGGTGAAGAAATAATTTTTTTGGGATGGCCTTAAATATGATGTTCAAAAGTTTGCGGTCGAATTTTTGGTTTTCTAGCAAAATAAAGTTGAGGAAATTAAGAGTCTTCTACAGCCTTTATCCATTCCAAGTCAACGTTGGGAGGATATTTCAATGGATTTTATCATAGGTTTACCTAAGTCTGAAGGAAAGAGTGTGATCATGGTGGTAGTTGATAGACTTAACAAGTATGCAGACTTTTGTGCATTATCTCATCCATTTAAAGCAAGTACAGTTGCTACTAAATTTATGGCAATAATTCAAAAGCTACATGGAAACCCAAAGATTATTGTAAGCGACAGAGATTCCATTTTTACTGGAAATTTTTGGACGGAATTATTTTCTTGTTTGGGTACTCAACTATCTCATAGCTCATCTTATCATCCTCAATCTGATGGTCAAACTGAGTTAGTGAATAAATTTTTGGAAGGATATCTTCATTATATTGTATCTAATAAACAAACACAATGGGTCAAGTGGTTACCACTTGCTAAATGGTGGTATAAAAATTCCTTCCATACTGTATCAAAAATGACCCCATTTAAGGAACTTTATGGATATCATCCACCATCCATCACATCATCTTTAAGAGAAAATTCTAAGGTTCAAGTAGTGGGAGATCACATCAAGCATCAACAAGAAGTTCTCCAACTCTTAAAGGATAACCTAAATTTGGCACAAAATCGATTGAAACAACAAGCATATCAACATCACAACGAGAGAATTTTTTATGTAGGAGACTAGGTATTTTTACAGCTACAACCATACAAACAAATGTCCCTCAAACAACCTAAGAAGGATAATTAATTA
Organism: Pinus albicaulis; assembly: GCA_034641835.2. NCBI lineage: Eukaryota > Viridiplantae > Streptophyta > Pinopsida > Pinales > Pinaceae > Pinus > Pinus albicaulis. The sequence continues at coordinate 957,919,045 of CM076582.1, forward strand.
TCGACAAAGTACTATGTTCCTTACAAGGTGTTGCAAAATTTTGGTAATATGGCATACAAATTGGAGCTTCCTGCTTCGTGAACATGAGTGCATCCAGTTTTCCATGTTTCATGCTTAAATAAGGTTATAGGTGAAAAAATTCTAGTTCAAAAAATATTTCTAGAACTTGATGAGGAAGGAAAAATCATATTGGAACCTGAAGAAGTCATGGAAACAAGAACTCGATAGCTACGAAATCTATCAATCTCAGAGTATCTCATCAAGTGGAAGAACTTAGCCACTGAATATTCTACATGGGAGGATGAGAATTTTATACATAAGCACCCAGAGCTACTCAAGTGGTAAAAGAAAACACTTTTTTGAATGAGAGGGGCATGTTAAGTCCCTATATTACTACTGTAGTCCCTTATTGTTGCTATTGTATCCCCCTTATTATTGTTGTTGTACCCCTGTAACCCCAATTTTTTTATTATTGTACCTTTACATTATTATTGTTAGGTCGGATAGGATTATATTGTGACCCCATGGACTCCTATATATAGAAGGAGGTTATGTCATTTGTATCATCCAAGAATTGTTCATTGATGTAATGTAAAGGAGGTTTCCCCCTCAAAGTGGCTTATTTATAAGGCATTTATCTCTCTTTTCTTCTATTTTTGGAGCTGATTTCATAACACATTTGGTATAGTGGCGCCAATTAGGGATAATGGGACTAGTTTCCCAGCAAGGATTTGATATGATCATGATGGGTTTGATAGAAGGTGAAATGGAAAATGATTTTAAACTAAGGAAAATAATATATTTAAGTAACAAACACATGCATCTATTTAATCTAATATTTAACTGAATCTATACCCAGGAATAACTAAACTTATTCCATCTACAAATATATCCTAAATAAAAAGATAATAAAGATCATTCAATTGCTATAAGAGATAATATTGTTTAAAGATAATTATTTTGACTAAATAGTTAGGCAAAATAATTGTGAAACTATATGGCATATATCAATTGATTATATACTCAGTAAGGAATTACAATTGAGACATCATGCAATAGTGCTTTAATGGAAAAATATCATCCAAATCTCATACACAATAGAATATAAAAAACTTTATTTCTAAATCATAAATAAAACTCAATCGTAAAGATAATAGTACCAGATATGAGAGGTTATATTCATGAATTCAACAATGTTGATCTTCTCTTCTTTTCAACCAAATACAATCTAAGAGTACAAAAATGAAAATTCAATAGAGTATGCTTCGATATTCAAGAAAATCAAGATCTTGTTCCATGTATTTCATCAAAAGAACCACAAAAGGATAGAAATTCAAGATTTTGCAAAGCGTTTTTGATAAAATTCTGGACCCCTCTCTAAATGCATGAGAGAGGTTTAAATAATATTACGTCAGTATCAAAAATATAATATTATATAAAAATTTGAGGAGGTTTCAAACAACCTTCCTCAGAATACTGAAAATAAAAGATAAAAATTAAAATAAATATAATGACGTGCTTTATCATGTTGAATAGTCCTTCCTTTCCATTGAGCTTTTCAGTTCACAAATATCCAACATTATCTTCCCTTGGGATGGCTAGCCAACTTTAGATCTTAATTGTCTCGTAAATACAACATTAGAGAGAGGTGGCACCAAATTTTAAGTGGAATTTGTTAGAAAGCGTAAATCCATCCACTGACTCTATGGTTTTACTAGAAACTGCCAATAAGATTCACGATCAAGCTTATATAGCTTTTTGAATGCTTCAATTTGATTTTTGGTGGCATCTTTCCACTGTCCCTCTATTTTTTTGATATATGGGAAAACTCCAAGCTTACATTATTTAATGAGATTAATATTATGACGTTTTTCATTCACAGCTTCAATTATATTGGTTGCTATATCATCTACTCTAGTTGTTTCCCTTTCAGCTTTCTTTCATTGCATATCCCAATCTGTAAATATAATATCTCTGTGGGATTATTCAATCTTCGACAAATCAAATTTTCTTCCTTCCTCAGACACTTTCCAAGAGATAAAATTCGATACATTCTTATCAACTTCTTCATATTCCATTCTCTAATCAACCATTTGAGAGAATAATCTATCACTTGTTTCACATTATGGTTTGATCATTGAGATTATTTGACAGAATATTTCTTGCTGTTTTGACAACTGAGTATTTAGTTCAATTGTTTCTTTGATGAATTCTTTTGTATGATGCTAATTTCTGAGTTTATCTAATTTATTTTTCATTAGTTGAATCTATATATCTTTTTTTGTGATTCTTTCCTGGTGCTGTAACTTCATTTCCTCAAAATATTTCTAAAATTGAATCATCTATAGCTCTATTTACTTATTGAAATTTTGTCTTTCCTGTTCAATTTGTTGCTCTAATAGCTGAATTATTGCATATTTATCTTTAATTAGAAGACTAACCTCTACTCACTTATCCATTGTAGTTGTTGCATAAACACTTGTTAATTGTGACAACCTTGTCAAGTTTTTTGATGGATCAATGGGGGTGTCTTTCCAGACAACGTCCATTGATTAATACTCTGGAGTTGCTGCTAATGAATCAAGATTTCTTTTCTTTCTCTGTCTCATTACCATTGATTTGTGTGTTGGACTATAAAATATATCTAAATGGGGCATCTCTTCAATTCTCAAAACAATTTGTGACGTTTGGTAGGCCGGGATAATTTCAACATCTACTTCTTGATTTTAAACTTGTAAGGTCTTTTTAGGGGTTTGAAAATCAGAATTTAGTTCAATACCTATGTCTAATCCTGTGTAGAACTAATTTCCAATTTTTCTCTAGGCAAGGTTTCTTTAGTTGTTTCGCCGTTATTTTTCTTTGCATCCTTCTCAAAAATTTCCTTAGGTTTTTCTTCATGATTTTGAGATTGATTTTCAGAAATTTCTAAACCTTGAGTTGATTTCTCTGGCAATTCTTGATCATAATTGTGATCATAATTTTCTTCTAAAATTACACTGGGAGTAGGCTCCCTTGTTTCCTCAATTTTCAATAGGTCTAACGGAACCCTTGTCAATGTCTTGTTTCTGTAAATATGAAAATGATTAAGGTCGACTGGGGTTAATTTGATTGACGCAAAATGAAATATTTGTGAGAGAGTCTCAGCCTTTTCAAATAGGTCATCAAATTCATATTTCTCGTGATTCAACTATCTAATTTTAACTAAAGTAGTAAATTATTGGGCGACTTGGTTGAGATCATATTGTCTCCCTGGCATAGTATCCATATTCAAGCATGCAATATTTTGCACCTCTTTAACTACATGACCAAAATCAAACAATGGAAAAGAACCACATTGTATTGGAAAAGTTGGCCAGATAGATTTCTTCATATCTTTTAGGGTTTTGGTAGGACCTTATCCTATTGTTTGGTATGCAATCTCTCTTGCCAATAACTTATCCAGAGCTTACTATAATGAAGAACACGGGGAGAAAAAAAACTCCCAAAAAATCTGATATAAGTAAATGTTTCTTCACCAAACCATCCTACCACCGACAAGATATCTATCTTTGCTTCTTCTAAAAGCTTGGGGGCTTTTACATCCAAAATAGTTTGATAGATTATCAGCATAATACTTTGACAAATATTATAAAAATGGGGACGAAATTGAGATTCCCACAAAATATTATGATACACATGGATAGGAGTAGGGTATTTGAGAGTCCAATTCCAGCCAAAATTAGGAAATTTTGTACAGAAAAAATAGCATCCATCATGTAAGCACTCACAAAAAAGATGATGTGAGTAGAGACGACTCTATATCGTCTATACTGTCTAATAGCTATATCCAAATTTTTGGATAAAATATTACTCCAATTCATAACCATGGCATTAACAGCCGCATCAATTAATGGAATCCATTCCATAGAAAACTTGGTACTATCAGTTTTCCCAAAAGGCCTACACATCATAGTATCTACATATCTATGTGGAGATGACAGAGATGCAATTGGGTACATACGAGTTTTTTGTTGTTTGAATTTGCTATAGCCAGACCTCCAAGTCTACATGGCATCTATCGAGTCTTCATTCTCTTTTGCGAACTACTCAATGAAAGATTTATCATAGACTTTTGAGGTTCTGGCAGATGATACATTATGCAAAAATTGTCTGCGGAAAATTACCCCATGAATTCTTGTCCTGAATTCCTAAATGCCCTGTCCAAGATATCTAAATTATGAATAATCCATTTCACCATATCTACATATGGCAGGATTTTTGGCTTCACAATTATTATCTGTAGAAAAGAATAATATGCTTCAAAATAGAAAGCTTCGGATGATATTTTAGTGTCAGTCGTTGCCATGATCCCAGTACCTTCGGATCTTCGTCCTCCAATAGATTATACATAGCTTCCGATGACGACGTTTCACAGTCTTTGTTGCATGTAGTATCACTAAAGAGCGGATGCATGTCTGAGTCCTCTGATGCAAAAGGCTCGACAGTATTTTCATTAGGGGAATTTTGAGGTATAAAATGGGCCTCCTAAGGAAATTATAAAATAATAGTGGAAATAATAAAATAATATTTGATTACATCATCAAATTTTAGAGGGAAAAAAGAAAAAATATATTTTCAACTCATATTTTCAACTTATCTCCCTATGGGTTTACTCAAATTTTGAGTGGGAACACTAGTTGGATGAAACATTTGATTCCTCATCCAAAGAGTACCCATGTTGCATACTTTCAATGGACCCTGCTACATGAAAAAACGTGATTGCAATCACATTTTTTCTTCTCTTTCTCATTTTTTCTGTAGCAGGGTCCATCAAAAGTATGCAACATGGGTACTCCTTGGATGAGGAATTAAATTTTTGATCCAACAAGTAATCCCGTCCGAAATTTGAGGAAAAACTTAGGGAGATAAGTTGAAAATACAAGTCGAATAAGTAGTTTTATTATTTTATTATTTTTTAACCTTTTAAGTTTTTTACCCCAATAATGGTGAATCATCCCCCATGGTTGACATCATCATCTTGAATCCTATTGGTTCTTATAATGTTTATTTTGGCTTTACATTTTTCTTAGGAGGCCCATTTTAGACCCCAAAAGTTCTATAATGTTACTTTATTATTCATCTCTGAGTGTTATATCCTAAAATTGAACAATAGAGAAATCAAAACGAACATAAAGTAGAGATAAGAGAAGAAATTTAATTAAAACAGTATATTCAATAAGGATGAGACTTTTATTGCAAGCACGAGTAAATAGATACAAATCTCCTCAATCCTTTAAAAGAGTAAATGCAATTGATTTCTATTAATTATGCATTATGGCTTTCATGTGATTCTTTTCAGGTCTTGTCAAAACATCACAAAGCCTGAACGATATTATGAAATGATATGATTTAAGTGCGATGTTGATTTTGCGATTGCGATAAATCACAATATCAAAAAATCGCAATATCATAAAGTTGTAACGGCAATATTTCACAACATTGCAATATCATATAATCACAATATCGCAAAATTGATATATTGCCATGTCGCAGTATCGCAAGATCCCAAGAATGGAGTTATGCTATTTCAAAAGTTATTTCTATCTTGCAATTTTCGATGCACGATGTATTCTTTTAGCGGATTTTCCTTATATGAAAATATTTCAAGCGCTCTATGGATTTTTAGAAATATTTCAAGGCCTTTTAACTTATAAAGAGCTCAACATAACATTTGATCTTAAAAAGGGTTTTGTTGATCACATATTGTAGATTCCAACTAATGGCTTTTTCAATTGTGATAAAGCAAAAAATGCTTGGTCCTAAGTGACTGATCACAATGCTTTAAATCTTTCTAAAGGGAAAATCTCTTGATAGTTTTTTTTTGAAAATTTTAAATGGGTCCCCATTTATTATTACAATATTAATTATTATAAAAATGAAATGGGGTGGTTGTTGAATAGTACAAAAATTGGCGATTCACTGGAAGAACCAGTTATCTCTGATAATTTTAGAAATTCCTAAAACTTTCAAATAAAAATAGTTTAGAAAATAGAAATTGAATGAAATATTAGATAAGTAATATTGCTCTGAATAATAAAACAAACTCACCTAATTATAATTCGGTTGATATCCTCTTAAATATGAAAATCCCTATGTCCATATCAATCATTACTGAAATTAAAGATAAAGTAGCAGGCTTCTGTAGTTTAGCTTTTAAATGAACTCGTTTGTCATAGGTAGAGCCTATGCTTCCAGCAAGCGTCTATAGCCTCGACAGGGTTACCTTTTAACCAACAATTATTTTGTGTCCCATCCATGTAAGAATCCAATTTTTAGAGATTAATCCACAATTAAATACTTTTTCTTGTTTTTTTTAAAATATCTCTTTTAAAAAAAAAATATTTTCATTTCTTAAAAGACATTGCCTTGGTGTGGTGGCCAAATGGTGAAAATTCTATTCATTGGTTGTAATTCAACTTGACAATCTGGCTCATGACGAGACCCCTTGTCTTTTGATTAAGACAATATCAAGCCATTACCCTGTTTTGGTCTACAACAGTGGTAATTTCAGTCTTATTATTTCCCTATGAATATGGTAAGCAGGCTCTTGATGAGACCTATTATCTTTTAAGATTTAGTATATTACTTAGGATTACACTCTAAAAGCATAAAAATTTACTTGACAGGGAGAATCATTTTCTCTTTAAGAGTTATGGATGACAATTTATAGAGTTAAGGATGCTTATCTACAAAGAGTCTTTTACTTGATTAAAGATATTTTTCTTGACTGATAATAGAACAAAATTATTTTATAAAGTTGGAGTTTCTCAAATAATGAATAATTTTGGTAGAAAAAATAAAACTTCAGAAAGACAAAACTTAATTAATTTTCAAAGCTCTTAACTATTTCCTTAAAAATATCTATTTATAAAAGTGAAAAGTGAAAATATTTCAAGAGATTTTATTGCAAGACCAACAATTATATTATTTAACTTTTATTTTCATAGGAAAATTAAAGAAAATAATGTACAGGGGATAGAAGAGGTTATCTCTTATGAGAAATATGTTTTCAAAATTTGCCCATTCACGAGCAAAGAATATTTCTTTCCTGATAAATCTTGAAATAGAAATTTTGATGGCCGATTTGTTCTACAATTTGAAATGGTCCAAGCCACATTCTTTGGAATTTGGTATGATTACCTTTTTCCTCGTGTGCTTTATTCCATTTCAATACAAGGCATCCAAGTTGAAATGATTTTGTACTAATGGAATTTGCATCAAAGGAAGATGTAACTAACTATTGATGATGAGCATGGGTGATTTTGGCTTTCTCTCTCTTCTTCAAGTTTGAGAATTTGTGATTGTCATAACTGAAAAGAGGAAGGAATTTCTTCAATAAATTGAACCAGGGATAAATAGGGATTAACTACATTTGTAGGAAGAACAACCTCTTTCCCATAGACTATATTAAATGGAGAATTACCTATATAGGCTTTATGTGTTATCCGATCTGCCCATAGAGAAAATGTTAAAGATTTATGTCAATTTATTTGACTCTGATCAACAATTCATTTAATGATCCTAATGAGGCTTTTATTAGTTGATTATGCTAAACCATTTCCTTGGGGATAATAGTTAGCAGAATAATTAAGTTTGAAACCTTTTTTGAGATAAAATTATATCCTCACATTTCTTGAGAAATAAGATGCATTATCAAACATCAAGGAAGTTGGTAATCTGAATCTAGTAATGATAAATTGATCAATAAATTCGATAATGTTCTCAGAATTGGTTACCTTTAGTGGAATTTCTTCCACCTATTTAATAAAGTATTCAGTTTTTGTAAGGATGTATCTATGTTTCTTTGAAGAGTGAGGAACGATATCACCTATTATGTCTAGTCCCCATTGCTCAAATGGTTGTTCAATATTGACTGGTTGTAATGGAAATGAAAGTTTCCTTTGTCTTCCAACAACAGTTTGAAATTTTTTTCGTTTCCTTACATACTCGTGTGCATCTTTGAATAAGGCTGACCATTAATAACCAACATGCAAGATTTTATGTGTTGTTGTTTCTCCTCCAAAATTTCCACTAGATAGTCCATCATGAAGTTCCTGGGAAACATTTTCCGCCTCAGATTTTTCAAGGCACCTTAGAAAAATAGAGTCATAACTTTTTCTAAGTAAAACATCATCGACAATTTGATATTTCTTGTCTTTCAATCTCAAAGCTCTTCTATTTTTGTAACTGAGTTGCATAGGGGCATATCCATTTTTTAAATAAAAAATGAGATCAACATATTGAGATTTAGTATTGTTGAGGATTACCTGAGATATTTGAATGTCATCAAATGAATGTTCTTCTTCTGGTAAGTTGGATGATCCTGTTAACATTATGTAAAAGCCTTGACCTCTAACAATTTTAGCTAGTCTAATTTCAACATCATATTCTTGCAATGCGTTACCTAGTTCGCTCCTTTTTCTCCTACTTCTCTTGGCATCAGTAATTTCATTACTGCTGAAAATGGAACTATGATTTTAGTATGGGTTTTGAGGATAAATGGCCTGAAATTTTTTATTGACTTGAATACAAAAAATGCTTGTTTTTCCATAGTGGAGTTATTTAATTCGGCACCTTGTAGATTCAAACTAAAGAATGAGATGGGTGCTTCTATTTGTTTATCATTGAGTTGTGTTAAAAAGGCAGAGTATGATTTTTCTGATGCAAATGTGTATAAAACAAAATGAATAGAAAAATTAGGAGTTGTCAAGGATGGAGCGTTAATAATATCTTTCTTGATTAAGTCAAAGGCTTATTTTTCGTTGTGACCCGATTTGAAAACCGAAATTTTCTTAATCATATTTTGTAAGGTAAAACTATTTGTGAAAATTATGGGAAAAACCTTTTAACAAAATTTATTTGTCCAAGGAAAAACTGCATTAATTTCTTATTATGAGGTAAAGGTATTTTTTCAATTTCCTTAACTCTTTCTGGATCAATATAAATACCCTTTTTTGATACGATGAATCCTAAATGCTTACCTTCGCTTAAGGAAAAATACGACTTTTTTGGATTTAGCGAGATCCCATATTTGATATATTGTTCAAAGATATGTTTAAGGTCATTTAAATGGTTGTTTCTCTTCTTGGAATAAATAGTGATATCATCCAAGTAAATAACAACTAATTTTTTAATGATTCCTTTAAAGTCTATATCCATAGCTCTTTGAAATGTGGCGCCTGCATTAATCAAACCAAAAGGAATTTTTTGATAAGAATATGTTCCCCATTTAGTTCTAAAAGTGGTTCTCAATCTATCATCTGGATGAACTAGGATTTGGTTATATCTTGAAAATCCATCAAGAAAAGACATGAGCTTAGAACCAACTACTGATTGTAGTACTTGTTCCATGGTTGGTAGTGGAAAGTTGTCTTTATGTCATGACCTATTCAAATTTCTAAAATCTATGCATATATGAATATCACCATTATTTTTCCTAACATGCACTAAATTAGATACCCATTTTGAATGTATAACAGGAAATATGATTTTGGCCTTAAGAACTTTATTCAACTATGATTTGATTTGATTTGTTCTGCAATTTGAAATGGTCCAAGCCACATTATTTGGAATTTGGTATGCTTACCTTTTTCCTCATGTGCTTTATCCGATTTCAATACAAGATATCCAAGTTGAAATGATTTTGTACTAATGGAATTTGCATCAAAGGAAGATTTAACTAACTATTGATGATGAGCATGGATGATTTTGGCTTTCTCTCTCTCTTCTTCAAGTTTGAGAATTTGTGATTGTCTTAACTGAAAAGAGGAAGGAATTTCTTCAATAAATTGAACCAAGGATAAATAGGGAATAACTACATTTGTAGGAATAACAACCTCTTTCCCATAGACTAGATTAAATGAGAAGTACCTATTTAGGCTTTATGTGTTATCCGATCTGCCCATAGAGAAAATGTTAAAGATTTATGTCAATTTATTTGACTCCAATCAACAATTCATTTAACGATCCTAATGAAACTTTTATTAGTTGATTCTACTAAACCATTTCCTTGGGGATAATAGTTAGCAAAATGCTCAAGTTTGAAATGTATTTTGAGATAAAATTATATCCTAGCATTGCCTAAGAAATAAGATGCATTGTAAAAAAATCTAGGAATTTGGTAATCCGAATCTAGTAATGATAAATTGATCAATAAATTCGATAATGTTCTCATAGTTGGTTACCTTTAGGGGAATTTATCCCACCCATTTAGTAAAGTATTGAGTTATTGTAAGGATGTATCTATGTTTCTTTGAAGAGTGAGGAACAATATCATGTATTATGTTTAGTCCCCATTTCTCAAATGGTTTTTCAATACTGATTGGTTGTAATTGAAATGAAAGTTTCCTTTGTCTTCCAGCAACAGTTTTACAAGTTTTTCATTTCCTTACATACTCATGTGCATCTTTGAATAAGGCTGGCCAATAATAACCAACATGCAAGATTCTATGTGTTGTTGTTTCTCCTCCAAAATTTCCACTAGCTAGTCCATCATGAAGTTCCTACAAAACCTTTTCTGCCTCAGATATTTCAAGGCACCTTAGAAAAATAGAGTTTTTTTTTAATAAAACATCATCGACAATTTGATATTGCTTTTCTTTAAATCTAAAAGCTCTTTTCTTTTTGCAGCTGAGTTGCATAGGGGCATATCCATTTTTTAAATAAAAAATGAGATCAACATATTGAGATTCAGTATTGTTGAGGATTACCTGAGATATTTGAATGTCATCGCGTGAATGTTCTTCTTATGGTAAGTTGGATGATCCTGTTAACATTATGCAAAAGCCTTGACCTCTAAAAATTTTAGCTAGTCTAATTTCAACATCATATTCTTGCAATGTGTTACCCAATTTTCTCTTATTTCTCCTACTTCTCTTTGCATCAATAATTGGCTTACTGCTGAAAATGAAACTATAATTTTAGTATGAATTTTGAGGAGAAATGGTCTGAAATTTTTTATTGACTTGAATATAGAAAGTGCTTGTTTTCCATAGCAAAGTAATTTAATTTGGCACCTTTCAGATTCGAACTAAAGAATGAGATGGGTGCTTCTATTTGTTGATCATTGAGTTGTGTTAAAAATACATCATATGATGTTTTTGATACAAATGTGTATAAAAAAAAATGAATAGAAAATTTGGGAGTTGTCAGGATGGAGTGTTAATAATATATTTTTTGATTAATTCAAAGGCTTATTTTTCATTATGACCTGATTTGAAAATCGAAATTTTCTTAATCATATTCTGTATGGTAAAACTATTTGTGAAAAGTATGGGACAAACCTTTTAACAAAATGTATTTGTCCAAGGAAAGACTGCAATAATTTTTTATTATGAGGTAAAGGTATTTTCTCTATTTCCTTAACTCTTTCTGGATCAATATAAATACCCTTTTTTGATACGATGAATCCTAAATGCTTACCTTTGCTTAAGGCAAAATAATACTTTTTGGATTTAGTGAGATCCCATATTTCATACATCGTTCAAAGATATGTTTAAGGTTGTTTAAATGGTTCTTTATCTGCTTGGAATAAATAGTGATATCATCCAAGTAAATAAAAACTGATTTGTTAATGATTCCTTTAAATTCTATATCCATAGCTCTTTGAAATGTGGTGCTTGCATTAATCAAACCAAAAGGAATTTTTCGATAAGAATATGTTCCCCATTTAGTTCTGAAAGTGGTTTTCAATCTATCATCTGGATGAACTAGGATTTGGTTATATCCTGAAAATCCATCAAGAAAAGACATGAGCTTAGAACCAACCACTGATTGTAGTACTTTTTCCATGGTTGGTAGTGGAAAGTTTTCTTTCTATCGTGATCTATTCAAATTTCTAAAATCTATGCATATACGAATATCACCATTATTTTTCCTAACATGCACTAAATTGGATACCCATTTTGAATGTCTAATAGGAAATATGATTTTGGCCTTAAGAAGTTTATTCAACTCTAATTTGATTTGATTCTCAAGGTTTGGATGAGTTTTCCTTAGTTTTTGTTGCACTGGTCTATCATTAGAGATCATGGGTATGGTGTGTTATATAACAGAGGTATCATAACTTTTGAAATCGGAATAATCAAAAGCAAAGGTAGTTTTATATTTCTTCAACAGTCGAATAAATGATAATCTTTCATCAGAGGAAAAATCTAGACCTAGATTGATATTTTGAGGTTTGCCATCATTTCCAAGGTTTACTAATTCAAATTTCAGAGTTGAACTTTGAATTCTGGCATTAGTTACGTTTTTAAATCTGTGTTTTTGACCATACAAATCTTTCAATTTAACTAAATCTTTGGGTATTGTATTTTCATCATCAACGTTATGTTACAACTGTTAGGTATAGAGCCCGATTTTCATCCTGGGTCAGAGGTCTTTGTTGCAACCAGATGTATACCACAGGAAGACTGTACACCCCTCCACGCGGGAGGGGGGTGGGGGGTGGTGATCCCCCCTGCTGGGGGGTCCAGGGCTAGCGGTCCCCTGAAGCTTAAAAAAAATGTAAAATTTCCTTGTAAGATATTGTAATTTTGTATTCAATCTGGAACTTTCATTAGGCAGATGATCTAATGGTAGAATTTATGTTTAATATATGGTTTTTTTCCCTATAAGGCAACCCATCATTTTATGTGAGAGTATTGTATTGCGGCTATGTATTATCTATGTATTATGAACGAGAAACAGAAAGGGCGACTAGGAGGTAGAATAGAGGATATTACAGTGGATCTGCTGTAGGTTGTGTCTATTCATCATGCTAGATAATATAAAGGAAGGAATAGTTGTTCAGGGTGGATGTAGCCCAAATTAGGTGAACCATGTATATCTGTTTCTCTCTTGTTTGATATGTTTTATGTGTTTGTGTTTCTGCATATTTTGTGTTCCATTGCTCTGTAATATATAATTTTATAACACTAATTGTATGTCATGATCATTTTCAACTATGATTTGGTCATCGTATGACCCTTTTGATGTTAGAAAATTTACAATATAATCATCGTTGAAGACTCGCCAATTAGTGACATTATCAGGAATGGATGGTCTAAAAAATAATTCAATAGAAAATCTATCAGGGCTAAATTCTTCAGATGGTATGAGTTTTGATGCAACATTCACTAACAAATCAGCACTAGAATTTTGTAGTCTAGGTACATGAGAAATATTAAATTCCAAAAAATGAGATGTAAGATCTTCGACTGATGATTGATAATGTCTAAGATGTCTAGAAAGGAAATGGATAGTATCTCTTACCTATCTAATGATGATTTATGACTCTCCAAAAACCTGCAAATATTTGATATTAAGGCCAATTGCTTTGTATAATCCTTGTACTAATGCTTCATATTCTATAGTATTATTTGTACATTCGAATTCTAACCTACAAACTAACATGGTATTTTTTCCTTCTAGCCTCATTGAAACACAACTAGCTCTTGTACCATCATTAGATTTGGAACCATAAAAGTACAAAGTCCAAATCAAAGTTTAACTACTGGTTTATTTACAAAATTTTTACACTTGGAAGTATCTGTTTGTGAAAAGTTTTCAATATGTGAGATTACAACATTCTCCAGAAAAGGAGACTTTTGTGCATTAAAATTACCTGAAAATGATTCAGATGAATAGTTCCCAGTAATATTTTATTGAATTCTATTGGCTCATTATAACTTTCAAATTCAGTCACTGTATGTTTCAAGTGTTTTTCTCGATCAACTCGAATTTTATTTGGCTTCCCATTGTAAGGAATCAAAATGTGAGAGCAATCTATAGAAAGATATCCATGGAGTTTTTAAGACTAGTCTCTACCTAGAATTAGATCGTAAAATTCAGGAACGTCAGCGACCAAAATATCTACTATTTGATAGACTTTTGGATTTGATGAGAGTCTATTGCCGACATAATTAATTTACCCTAAGACCTCTACTTTAGTTCTGTCAAGCTGTACTATGTGGACGGAAAACGTTTAGGGAGTGATATTCATCTTAGTACAGACTCTCATTGGCATTATATTGGAAGAGTCTCCTGAGTCAATCAGACAATTATGAAGGTTTTTATTGAAAAATTTGTAAGTTAAGAGGAAGGTAGGCATATGTGAATTAGATCTATCACCGATCAATATGACATCAATATGATCAACTTTATTTAAAGAAGTTGTGGGTTTTCCCATGCCTTTATCAGCCTGAGATGAAACAAAAGTAGGTAAAGTTGATATAGGAACTACATTCAGTTCTCTAAGTAATATTTTATGGTGTTGTTTCAATTTTCTAAGTTCATGTAATGAAATATTTTTCCTTCTTTTCTTCATATCTTCCACAATATCATAGTCCATAGTATGAGTGAATACCATGGTCGTTGATGTAGATGGAATAATTGATGAAGTTGGATTTGGCTGTGAAGTTTTGGGAGAGGAATTTTTACTACTTTCTTTTTCCTTAGCAGGAGGAGTTTGAGTTTTCTCCTTTTGATTCAAGTGAGTTGTATTAGCAGGTCCTTTGCTTATGGTGCTAACGGGCAAAGATTCTTATTCTTCTTCACTTGGAGGAATGAAGTCCCATATTCCATTTAGTTTGATTATTTCTTCATCTTTGGTTTCTTCGTCTTCACTTTATTCTTCCTCTTCTTCTAAGTCATACTCAACGTTATATATGGTATTTGGTGGTTGAGAATTAGAAGACTAATTTCTCTTAAAATATATAAATGGATTTTTTAAAGAGAAGATTCAATAACTTGTTTCTTCATTTCAACCATTTCATTAGACATATTCTTTACCACTTTCTAAAGGCCTTCAAGATCAAAAGGATCTTTATAGACTTTCTTTTTAGAGTCATATTGGAAAGGCACTTTCTTAGATTTTATGTCTTCTTGAGATATTTTATTTGCAAGAGAAACTATGTGTTTTTCCACATATAAGGCTTCCTTCATGTTTTCTGCTAATGTGGATAAGTGCGTGATATCTACAAAAATGGCTATATTATAGGGAAGAGGAGATATATACCACTCCATTTGAACATCAGCGCCAGGAGCTAACGTAGTAGGAATTTTATTGAGTAGTTTATTGAACCTAGAATTGAAATATTTGATCTTTTCTCCTGTTTTAGCCTTCATATTGTATAATTCATTGATTATTGATGCAATGGTTCTATCATCTCCAAAATTAGCTAAGAGTTGTTGTTTAAACATATCCCAACTACTTAAGGAGTGAGGGGGTAGTGGAAAGTACCAAGAGCTTGCAAATCCTATAAGAGTATATGGAAATAATTTGACCACATAGTCCTCTTTAGTAACTTCATTTAAATTGATTGCCAACATATATTTGTGGAGATGTTCTTCTGCTGGTAGACCATCATCGGGATTAAATTTGGGCAACCATCTTTCAGGATGTTTAGGAAGAGGGTGCAGAGGACCTAGCATTGCTACAGTGCCTGGATTATTCCATGGTTGTATTCACGGTGGTGGTTGTTGTCCTTCCATGATGATAGGAGTATGGATGGAAGAAGATATGAGTGGGATGTGAATTGAAGTAGAGGCAGGTTGGCTACTTGAACTAGAAGAACTAGAACCAATAGTTAGAATGAGAGCTATTGAAACGAATGGAGGGAATCAATGGATTTGAGATGAAGAATTGGAAAAAACCTCACTAATAAATGTTTGTGATTTAGATTTCTCGGTGCTCTTTTAGAAAGAAGCAATGGGGAATTCCAATATTATCACTTAGAGAATGAGTCAAGATTCATCTAGGTTGTAAAACATATGAAACACTTTCTTCATATGGCTGGGAAATTACAGGTTTTCATTTGAAATAGAGATTTGTTCTAACTTATCTATTGAAGTCTAAATTTAGTGATTCAATTTTATAATCTGAAGAAATTAATTTCTGGGGTCTACTAAGAGATTTAGGAGAATATTGTTCAAATTCTGATCTTAAAATGGTAGTTCTGGATGGGCATCTAGAAGTTGGAGGAGATCTAGAGGGAGAAGAACTATTAGGATTGATTCTTGATTTTTTTATCAGTTCTCTTTGTCATTCACAATTGGCCCTCCTTCTAGTGCCAAAATGTTGAAGCCCAAAATTCCATTGCAACAACATGGGGGATAACCACCCGGTACCAACCTTGAAAGAAACTACTTTTCCATTTGGTATAGGGGATTAAACTGGGGATAATGGGACCAGTTTCCCAGCAAATATTTGATTTGATGATGATGGGTTTGATACAAGGTGAAATGGAAAATTATTTTATGCTAACAGAAATAATCTACTTAAGTAACAAACACATGCATCTATTTAATATAATATTTAAAATAATGAATACCCATTAATAAATTAACTTATGTGATCTACAAAGATATCTTAAAACAAAAGATAATAGGGATCATTCAATTTCTACAAGAGACGATATTGTTTAAACATAACTATTTTGACTAAATAGTTAGGAAAAATAATTGTGACACTATATCGCATATATCAATTGATTATATACTCAATAAGGAATTACAACTGAGAAATCATGCAATAGTGCTTTAATATAAAACTATAATCCAAATCTCATACACAATATAATATAAAGAAGTTTATTGCTAATTCATAAATAGAACTCAATCATAAATATAATAGTATCAGATATGATAGGTTATATTCATGAAATCAACAACATTGATCTTCTCCTATTTTCAACCAAATACACTCTAAGAGTAAAAAAATGCAAATTCAGTAGAGTATGCTTTGATATTCAAGAAAATCAAGATCTTGTTCCATGTATTTCATCAAAAGAATCACAAAAGTACAGAAATGCAAGCTTTTGCAAAGTGTTTTTGATAAAATCTTGGACCCCTCTCTAAATGCATGAGATAAGTTTAAATAATATTACATATGTACCAAAAATAGAATATTACATAAAAAGCTAAGGAGGTTTCAAACAACCTTCCTCAGAATACTGAAAATAAAAGATAAAAACTAAAATAAAGATAATGATGTGCTTTATCATGTTGAATGGTTCTTCATTTTCGTTGAGCTTTTCAGTTTGCAGATATCCAACATTGGCTTCACTAGGGATGGCTGGCCAACTTTGGATCTTAGTTTTCCCGTAAATACAACATTAGAGAGAGCTGGCACACTATTTTGAGTGGAATTCATTAGACAACATAAAGCCATCCACTAATTGTATGGTTTTAATAGACATTGCCAGTAAGATTCACGATCAAGATTAGATGTCTTTTTGACTGCTTCAATTTTATTTTTGGCCATCTCTTTCGACTTCCCCTCTAATTGTTTCATATATGGGAAAATTCCAGGCTTGATTCTTTAATCAGATTTTTATTATGAAGGTTTTCATTCTCAGGTTCAATTTTATTGGTTTCTATATCATTTTCTCTAGTTGTCGCTCTTTCTGCTTGCTTTAATTGCATATCCCAATCTGTAAATAGAATATCTCTGTGGGATTATTCAATCTTAGGCAAATCAACTTTTCTTCCTTCCTCAGACTCTTGCTAGGAGATAAAATATAAAATCTTCTTATCAACTTCTTCTTTTTCCAATCTCTGATCACCCTTTTGATGGACTAATGTATCACTTGTTTCATAATATGGTTTGATCATTGAGATTCTTTGACAAAATATTTCCTGTTCTTTTGAAAATTGAGTATTTAGATCAAGTGTTTATTTGATGAATTCTTCTGTATGATGCTGATTTCTGAGTTTATCTACTTTGCATTAGCTAAAACTGTGTATATTTTTCTGTGTTACTTTCCTGGTGCTGTAACTTCATTTGCTCAAAATATTTTTGAAATTGTATCATCTGCAACTCTGTTTGCTTATTGAAATTGAGTCTTTCCTGTTCAATTTGTTTCTCTAACAGTTGAATTATATAATCTTTATATTTAAGAAGAAGACTAAACTCTATTGCCTTATCCATTATAGTTGTTTCATAAGCAGCTACGAATTATGATAGCCTTGTCAAGTTTTCTGATGGATCAATGGGGGTATCTTTCCAGACAACCTCCATTGGTTCATTCCTTGGAGTTGTTGGTAATGAATGAAGCTTTCTTTTCTTTCTTTGTCTCCTTACCACTGCTTTGTGTGCTGAACTATAAAATATATCTAAGGGGGGTATCTCTTCAATTCTCAAAAACATTTGTGACGTTGTGTAGGCCAAGATGATTTCAACATCTGCTTCTAGATTTTCAACTTTTAAGGTTTGTTTAGGAGTTTAAAAATAAAAAGTTCCTTCAATTCCTATGTCTAATCATGTGTAAAACTAATTTCCAATTATTATCCAGCCAAGGTTTCTTTGGTTGTTTCTTCATTTTTTTCTTTGCATCCTTCTCAAAACTTTCCTTATGGTTTTCTTCATAATTTTGAGATTGACGTTTAGAAATTTTTGAACCTTGACTTGATTTCTCTGGTGATCCTCGATCATAATTGTGATCATAATTTTCTTCTAAACTTACACTGGGAGTATGCTCTCTTATTTCCTCAATTTGCAATAGGTCTAATGGAACCCTTGTCAATCTCTTGTTTCTGTAAATATGAAAGCAATAGGGGTCGTATGGGGTTAATTTGATTGATGCAAAATGCAAGACTTGTGAGAAAGTCTTAGACTTTTAAAATAAGTCATCAAATTCATCTTTCTCGTGAATGAACTCTCTAATTTTAACTAAAGCAGTAAAGTCTTGGGCAACTTGGTTGGGATCATATTGTCTCCCTAGCATAGTAGCCAGATTCAAGCATGAATAATCTGCACCTCTTTAGCCATGTGTCCAAAATCAAACAATGAAAAAGAACCACATTGTACTGGAAAATTTGGCCAGATATATTTCTTCATATCTTTTAGGATTTTGGTAAGACCTTCCCCTACTGTTTGGTATGCAATCTCTCTTGCCAATAACGTATCCAGAACATAATAAGGAAGAACATGGGGAGCATCAATACTCCAAAAAACTTTGATATAAGTAAATGTTTCTTCACCAAACCATATTTCCACTGGCAATATATCTATCTTTGCTTCTTTGAAATCTTGGGGGCTTTTACATCAAAATTAGTTTGATAGATTGGTAGCATAATACTTTGAAAAATCCTATAAAAATGGAAATGAAATTGTGATTCCCACAAAATCTTATGATACATATGGATAGGAGTAGGGTCTTTGAGAGTCCAATTCCAACCCACATTAGGAAATTATATACAAAAATAGATAGCATCCATCACGTAAGAACTCATAAAAAAAGGAGGTATGATGCGAGTAGAGACAACTCTATGCTATCTATATTATCTATACTATCTGATGGCCATAGCCAAATTGTCAGATAAAATATTACTCCAATTCATAATCATGGCATTAGTAGATTCATCAAGTAATGGAATCCATTCCATAGGAAACTTGGTACTATCAGCTTTCCCAAAAATCCTACACATCATAGAAGCTACATAACTATGTGGAGCTAACAAAGGTACAATTGGGTACATACCAGTTTTCTCCCATTTGAATTTGTTGGATTCAGACCTCCAAGTATGCAGGGCATCTATCAGGTCTTCATTATCTTTTTCTAACTGCTCAATGAAAGCTCTATCATAGGACTTTTGAGGTTATGGAAGTTGATACATTCTATGAAAATTGTCTGCGAAAAATGACCCCATGACTTCTTGTCTTGAATTCCTAAATGTCATGTCCGAGATATATAAATTTTAAATAATCCATTTCACCATATTCGTATATGGAAGGATTTTAGGCTTTTCATCTATTTTGTGTATGAAAGAACAGTCTGCTTCAAAATAGGAAGCTTCAGATGAGATTTTAGCGTCAGTCATTTCTCTGATTCCAGGTACCTTTGGATATTCATCCTCCAATAGATTCAAGTTATGTAGTTCCACCATATTTTTTGCATGTAGTATCACTAAAGAGTGGATGCATGTATGAGTCCTTGGATGTAGAAGGCTCGAATTTATTTTTTCCTTTCTTAGTCATCTTTGAGCATTATTTCTTGAGATTGAACAATAGAGAAATCAAAATGAACGTAAAGCGGAGATAGGAGCATAAATTCAATTAAAATAGTAAATTCGATAAGGATGGGAATTTTATTGCAAGCACGAGTAAATAGATACAAATCTCCTAGAGAATTTAAAAGAGTACATGTAGTTGATTTCTATTAATTATGAATTATGTCTTTCATGTGATTTTTTTCAAGTCTTGAAAAAACATTGCATCACAAAACCCAAATGATATTTCAAAATGATATGATTTAAGTGCAACGTTGATTTTACGATTGTGATAAATCAAAATATCATAAAGTCGTAATGGTAATATTTCGCAACATTGAAATATCGCAGAATCTCAATATTGAAAAATTTATATATCACCATGTCGCAGTATCACAAGATCGTAAGATTCTCCATGTCACAGTATCGCAAGATCACAAGATTGAAGTCATGCTATTTCAAAAGTTATTTATGTCTTGCAATTTGTGATGCGCGATGTATTCTTTGAGTGGGTTTTCCTTAAACAAATAATATTTCAAGTGCTTTATAGATTTTTAGAAATATTTCAAGGCCTTTTAAGTTATAAAGAGCTCAACATAACATTTGATGTTAAAAATGGTTTTATGGATCACGTATTGCTGATTCCAAATAATGGTTAGTCGTGTTACCTTTGGCTTCTGCGATCTGCGATAAAGTGAAAATTTATTGGTCCTAAGTGACTTATTGCAATGCTCTAACATTTCTAAAGGGAAAAACTCTTACTTGCTAGTTTTTTGTTTGGAAATTTCTAAAAGGGTCCCCATTTATTATTATAATATTAATTATTAGAAAAATTAATTGGGGGGGGGGGGGGGTTATTGAATAGTACAACACCTAGTAACAATCCACTTGAAAACCTAGTCAAAGAATCTGAAAGCCAACCTTGGATGGAATTTCATTCAGTCGATTCAAACTTTGAAACCACTAAGACTATAGAGTGTGGGCCATCCAGATCTCAGAAAATCAATTCAAACCTCTTAGATGAAGATGAAAATCAACTATGCCAGCTTGTAAAATAAAACATAGATGCATTTTCTTGGGATTACAAGGACATGAAAGGGGTGCATCCCTTAGTATGCAGACATCATATTTACATTAAGGAAGGATGAAAGCCTGTGCGAAAACCCCAAAGAAGGATGAAGCCAACTCTAAAGGACATAGTCAAGGAAGAGATGTAGAAATTGTTGGATGCATGTTTCATTTACCCTATATCAGACAGTGAGTGGGTATCTCCTCTTGTCCTAGTCCCGAAGAATAATGGAAAATGGTGAACTTGTGTTCATTATCGTGAACTTAACAGAGCTACCAAGAAGGACCATTTCCCTTTGCCCTTTATAGACCAAGTCCTATATGGCCTTGCAGGAAAGAAGTTCTTTTCCTTCTTAGACGAGTTCAATGGGTATAACCAAATCCAAATCAGCCCTGAAGACCAGGATAAGAATACTTTCACCTGCTCTTGAGGTACCTTCTCTTACATAGTCCTACCCTTTGGGTTTTTAAATGCCCTAGCTACCTTCTAGAGCAATGTCTTGGGCATTTTCTATGAGCTAGTCTAGGACTCTATTGAAATCTACATGGATGATTTCACACCCTATGGGGATGATTTCTAGGAAGCTCTCTCCAATTTGGGAAAAGTATTGAGAAGGTGCATTGAGATGCATCTCTCACTGAGCCCATAAAAGTGTTAATTACTTAAAAGAGCAGGAGTTTTATTGGGACACACAATCTCCCATGCAATAATATAGGTGGACCCGAGAAAAATCACTATTATCAAAAGGGTACATACTCCTCAAAAGTAAAGAGATGTCAGGAGCTTCTTAGGGTTAGCTGGTTATTATAAAAGATTCATCAAATATTTCAATAATATGGCTTTACCACTATTTAGTTTATTGGCCAAATATTTTGAGTTTACCTGGTCTAGTCTTTGTTAAGAAGTTTTTGAGATCATTAAGGGAAAGTTAGCTAATGTCCCCATTATTTGATGTCCAATTTGGACTCTGCCTTTTGCACATCCCCACAAAGCTATTGGGGTAGCATTAGGGAATTTAGAAGACAAATTACCTTATTCAATCTAGTTCATCAGTAACAACTTGTTTAAGGCCAAACTCAACTATACTGTCACAGAGAAGGATATGTTAGCCATTGTCCATGATTTAAACAAATTTAGGCATTATGTCACTGGGTATCAGACCTTTGTTCACACTGACCATGCAACCATAAAACATTTAGTGAAAAAATAAGATGTTAATGATAGTATAATTATATGGTTGTTACTTTTACAATGGTTTGACCTAACCATTGTTGATAAACCTGGAAAGGAGAATGTTGTTGCAGATTTTTTATCTAGGTTGTTAGTTTCCTATAATAATAGGATTCATAATTTTGAATTGACTTTGATTAGTCTTGTCATATGTACATACTTTTCTTTTTGCAAAATTATTTTCCCATATTAGAAAAAAAAAAAAGAAGAAGAAGAAGTGAAAAGAGGGTAAAAGTCCTAAAAGAAAAATCAAAGGACTTGAAAGAAAAATATCAAAAAGAATATAAAAGCGGACCCCAAACAAAAAGAGATGAAAATAAATCATTAAAGTGATGAAAATCCAAATGCCACTACTATTTACTCTTACTGCAAAATAAATATTGTGTGCAGCTTGTCAAAAATGCCACAATCCATGAAGGTCAAACTGCTTAATCTTGACTTTCATGCTTTAAATCTCATGTTTTTAGATAGAGAATAAAGATCTAGCCAAACAGTTTAATCTTGGAAGATCAGTAGTTAGGTAGAGAATAATAAGGATCTCAACAGTTTAATCTAAACCCTTGGAAGAAATAAGGATAGAATTAGTTAGGTTGTTGTTTAAAAGAAAAATCAATAAGTGTTTGCAAGCTCAAATGCACACATGAAAATGAAGAAAAAATGTTAGGATAGTAGATGGGTAGGTAGAAGTAGTTTTCATAAGCATGGAGATCACAAAATTGGTTCTTTCATTTACTAACTTCTTTACAAAACCATTCCCCTTGTTAAAAATACCCCCTCCCCTTCATTTTTCCATTTTTTCCCATTATCACTCATTTTTCCTCACAAATGCCCCTTTTCCTAAGTTAAAACACATTTTTCCATTGGAAAAGTAAAAAATACTTTTAATAATTCCCCTTTTATTCAAAAAATATCCAAAAAAAACCCAAAAATACCTTTATCCTAAGTATTTCTTTAAAAAAGTGTTATGTTGAGTCCCATAGTGAAAAGAAATCTACTTCCGATAGTAGTTTTTTTAAAAAACTTAGTGTATTATACATATCCCATAGTTACATTTCATTATTAACATTTGACATAATGTATTAAATCCATTTATAAAACTTTATCCTGTATGAATATAATTCCTTTATATATACATCCCAGCCCATATTATATTTAAACAATGGTTTAATAAATCCCCACATGTTATATATCCCTGGCCCATTATGTAGTATCCCCGCATATTATAACATTAAACTTACCATAACCTTATTGGCATGTATAAAATCCCAACCATATCACTTATATAACCAATCAAACCCCGGGCCCCATGCCATCAATCCCGATACATCCTTCGCATCATCTCATCTGTTAGATCAACATTTACAAGATCTAATGACCAACATATGCTATCACACGTCTGATAATGCGATAGTTAACACCCCCGAAACCTTGCGAAATGCATAGTTTTTGTAGTCTCCCTCCCTGATACATGTTGGCTTTCTATTCGAGTGCATCAATCAACGCTATACCACCAACCACCTTTGGAGCTTGCGAAAATCACTGAGCAATTTTCTCCCTGACGGGAAAACCACCTGCTCATTTGAAATGAACGCCCATTAATGCATTCATTGTTGGTTCAAAATGCATAAATTTTTCCCTTTGTTAAGCCTTTTTTACCTTTTTGTTACATTTTGCACTAAAGAAGCACGACCGACTTATTTCTGAGCAACCAGATCACTGAAAATACCATATTTCAAGATTTTTCACCTGAATTCAAGACCTTTGTTTCCACAAGACATCGCAGAACCAAATGGAAGTGTTTTAAAGACCCATGAAGACTTAGAAAATCCATTTGCTGCCTTAGAAGCCCTCCTACAAAGAAAATCTTCATTTTTCCCAGGTATTATTCAAATAAAAGGCTTTTTCTTGATCTAAAAAGAAAAGTAATAAGTAATTGAATCAAATTAAGATTACTAGCAGACCAAGAAAGCCCTATTTCCTTCCAAAATCCTTTTCTACATACCCTAAGAATTCTTTTCACAGATTCTGAGGCCTAAGACTATTTAGAATCACATATATTGAATAAATTGAAGAAATTTAAACCTTTGTACACTTGAAGAAAGCCTCCTTGTCTTCCAGCCCTTTCATAGAGACCCTGGATATATTTTGCGGAAACTCTAAAGTCCTACAGTTGCTCTTCTATTACAGAGATTACAGTTTGGTTAATTGAATAAGTTTAAACCTTTTTGCAGACAATAGATAAAGCCCCTGTTATATCCAAATCCTCCTGCAAAATATTATAAGCTTTCAAAGGTGCTCCTAAAGGCCTAAATTAGTTTTTCTAAGTCAAAAGAGAAATAAAAATTGATAAATCAAGCAAAGCAATGGATTCGAAAAAAATTTTAGCTGTCAATCCACTACAACCTCTTGTTTTAGATGTAGAGAAAATTCCATTAGCTGACACAGACTTCAATATTACTGACACAGTCATAGAATTTAACCTTCTTGAGCTCCACTGCTGGAGCCAAGAAAAATCCATAGACCAAGTTGATGAAGTTTTTATTTGGGAGTCAAATTTTCCAAAATATGTTGTCCCATAGACCTTCCAATGCCCAGAAGTGATTATAATCTGTCAATATTGTTATGTCCCTGATCAAAGAGCCATAATAAACCCTGAAAAATAAATTCTATTTACCATTACTGCTGAGTCAATCGATCAGATGATGCAGACACAGCCTAGGCCTGATGAAATCCCTTTATCCATTGAGGCCCTCACTCAGCTATACTTGAATCTGGACTTCCCCAAGAGGTTTTAGATATTTCCAACTTTCATGCCTTCTTCTGTAGAAATTCCCAAGATAGATCCTCCATACCCTTCTACAAAATTTTATAAAAGGACAAGACATATCATCTCCATGTTGTCTTTTATTCTTGGCTATTTTATAGATGAACATGTTGATGTTGCAGTGTTAGGTTTTTTATCTAATTTCACACTTGGTGAGCCTCCTACTACCATTTTTAATTTTTCCCATTACCTTGCTGACAATATTCATGAGAAGTTGGTCAAAATTCCTTCTGAAGGTGTTTTCAAGTATTCCTCATTCTTATTCCACATGTTTTTATACTTTCAGTCTAAGAATTTTTCTATAAACCTTCAAAAGCTTGATGTAAAAGGAAACCCACAGTCAGTCATCATTTGGACTTCTTAATTCATATGTAATTAATTTCTTGGCAGCAAAGAAAAAGACAGTTCAAATTGAAAAATCAGTTTGGCCCTTTTATCTGTAACAATAAATATGCAGGTCCAGAGGCTGAAAAAAATTGCAGGAGTTCAAATTCAATAAAATTTTTCTATGGTATTATGATCCTCTTGGAGTTATAAGTAAAATGAAAGTTAAATGCAAATTGACTCCCTATGTATATGAAAAGAAACCAGACAGAGATAAATTCTCCAATCAATCTGAATGGTTGGAGAACACCTTGGTAGAGGCAGAGAAACAAGGTGATACTAGTCAAACCTTGCAGACTCCAGCCCAAGAAGAAATGAATGCAAAAATAAACAAAGAGGAAGGATCATACACTGTAGAGACTACAACTGAAACTAAATTTAAACAGAGATATAGTAAAAAGCCAAAGTTAAATCCTGCCAATAAAGAAGTGGAAACAATAGAGGTGATTGATACAGAAACAACAGCAAAGGAAAATGTACCTCATACAACAATTGAAGAAGAACAACAGCCTACAACTTCAAACAATCATCTTATTCAGAAGCAACACATTATTGATGTTTCCTGATCTAAAATACCAGCAGAAAAAGAGATGGATATCCAAGAAAGGTACAAAGAAATCAAAGCCAGAAATGAAGAAATTAAAACTGAAATATATTCTCAATATCTGAAACAAATTCCTAGGATTTAGAGTAGACTAATTTCAGCCTTTTAATATAAGAATAAAAATATGCAGATGACATTTCTTCAACCCATAGTTCAAACTCCCAAGTCATCTTCTGATTACAAAAAGACATATTTTGAAGTCTTGGCCCAGGATATTCATCCTTTGGACCAAATTGACTTTCACAAGAAGGCAAGGGAGATGATCTATTCTACAATGACCACCAAGGCCATGAGTGTACAAAATCTGCAAAACACTTTTGCAAATATCAGAGATCAACTCAAATTGGAAAAAGGATCTTCACAAGCAAAAGACAATAGAATTAAATCTTTGGAAGAATTAGTAATTGAAGTAGGATATGATCCTAAAAATGTCAACGTTGTAGATGAATTGATAAAGAATAGATGAATTGATAAAGAATAAAAATGAAAACATTGTTGCATTAAAGAAGAAACTAAAGCTGGCCCATACAGAACATCCTCAAGAAAAGGAAGTATTACAGGATACAAATCAGAAAATTTATGAGATAATGAATCTCATTCTACAGTTGACTTCCCAGATAAAGGAAATGGAAAATGAAATGGACAAATTGGTCCAGGAGAAAGAAGCCATCAAAGAACCAGTGCCAGTCACTATCATTGTTGTAGTCACTATTTTTGTACCCTACACACTAGCAGAATCATTGGCTACTGTAGTCCCCATGGCCACAACATTACCTATTACTTCATCAACAACTTCAGCAACAAAGTCTTCAACAACAACAACACAACATTTATATGAAGCAAGTAAGTTAGTAAAAGCTATGCAGGACATGTCTATTCAGACTAATGAGATTAACAGACTTAAATAATAGCTTAAAAGTCTTGAAGATGAAAAGAAACTTGCTAAGATAATGCATAAGAATGAAGAAAAAAGAGAAAACAGATTAAATGAGTAATTAAAAAGGTTAGAAAAATATCAAACATTGAAAGAACCCATGGCTCAAATCAGACAACAGCTCTGGGCCAAGATCATTGAAGTTGTCAATGATATTTGGCCATCCATATAGGTCATTTATGAGAATAAAGACTTAGTAAAATCAGTAAAAGAAGCTATCCAAAATATCAAAGAAGAACTTGGTAAGAAACCTAAAGAAGCTCTTGAAATCATCAAATTTCTTAATTCAAAAAATAGGCAAGAACCTGAAAATATTGGAATTAATAACATAACAGAAACCATCTTATAAGTTAGGAAGCTAATTTCTAAGAAGAATTTGATGATACAGCTAGAGGAGAAATGCCAAAACATGGAGGTTTCCATTACAAATTTTATGATGAAATTTGATGTCCTAAGGCAGAAAGGCCTTCCAAATCCATTAGTTATTCATGACAAAATAATGAAGCGGGATGACTATGACAGGAAAATGAGAGAAGTTGCCAAGGATCAGGCCAATCTTCCTTCCTCACAAGTTATTCCAACAGGGAAGGTAATCTATAAGAATCTTGAGAATTTGTTTTACCTACAGCATGAGGTGAAACACATATTTATCAACAAGCCTAGATTCTCAAAATACACTAAAGCAGATTAGATATCCAGGAGGATGATGAAGATTAAATTACCAGAGGAAGAACTTTGGGAAAAATCATTAATTTACTGTGAAATCAGGTTGCAGTAAGAACAAAGAAGTAAAAATAAAACAGAGCATATTTTTTTTACATTTACAGTTACAGTTTTGCAGCTAAAATCAGGAAAGTAAACAGTGAAAGAGTATCAGATGAAAGAGTATCAGGTAAAAGAGTATCAGTTCAAAGTCAAAGTTTAAAGTTAAATCAAAAATTAAAAAGTAGAGATAAAGATGCTAGCTTAGAGGACACTTCATTGTGTAGCTGCAGCCTTTGTTGAACAGCAAAGAGAGGACAACAACAAAATGAAGACTGCAAACAATAATTTCAATAAAAATAGGGACAACTAGCATTAGTTAGAAAGTTGTCACTGTCTTCTTAAATTAATATATTTCTTGTTCCATGAATAATTCCTAAGTTGGTTTAGGATATTTTGTATGATTTTTTGTATAAATAATTCTCATTTGGAATTATTGAGTGTGGATGAATTGCTTAACATTTCTATAGTTGTACTATTCTAATCCTAAGGGTGATTGTACCAATTTCAAGTCAGCAGATTGGATTAAAGTAATAAAGCATCATATTACAGGATTCATGTGTTGGGCCACTACAATGAAGTATTTTCACTTGTTTCTTTGTCAATTTATAATGTTTTTCATCAATACTTGTATGTTGTTCTAAATCTAAATGATAAATCGGGAATGTTATTTCAGAATATGTTAAAAGCACTCTGTTTTGAACTGCTTATCATTTACAACTGCTTACCATTTACATGTTTTCTACAGATATCTAGACTAAGGAACCCTTAATTTCTCCATAGTTTCGATTGACCTCTACGTTTTCACATATTATCTGGATTTGAGAACCCTTAATTGCTCTCTTACCCTGATTTAAACCATTTTCACCATCAACCTTGAAGATCTGAAGTAACTCGACTATCTTTCCCTATAAACATTTCCCTTTAGAACTTGATCTTGATCTGACTACTTGACACATTGACTCCATTATCCCAATGGAATAAATACCTACATCTATCGATCTAAGTAAGTGAGTTCACCACCAAATCAAATCAAAATCCAAAACCAATTTACCCTACATAACTAGCCTAAAATCAATTAAAATCAACAAAGAGAAATCATATAAAGAGAGTCCTCTTTGAGCATTAGGAAGGATAGATCCTAAGGCTTAAAATTGGGTTTGTGGTTACCTCTAATATTATTTAAAACAAAATAAAAAATATAACAAATCTTGAGAATTATTAGAGTGATAACATACTGGCGACCATAATGGGGGACTAACCAATCCTCAGTTTTAAAATAAATCTTAAAGGAAATATTTTTACTTACATTTTCACCTTAAGATTGTTTTGAAGAGTTTTTAGTAGATTTTCCATAAAAAACTGTAATTATGGCTTCCATAAGAGTCTACTATACTAGGTCCAATCTAGATCTAGAACCTCCTATCATAGTAGATAATCCTAACAAAATTGTAAGGAAAAGCAAAAAAGTATAAATTTTGGGTAATTAGAATTCATTGATCAAAGAAAATCCTCTTCCAAATAAATTATCAAGTTTACAAGACATTCAATTTTATTTAGATTTTGAGCAATATTTATTTAGAACTAAATCAGAAAGTGGCATAAATAATAGCGTAATAGATCCTGATTTCATTTCATTCATTGAAAGTAAGAAGGAAACTGTTTCACTTGATTCTGATGAAAAATCCCTAGAAGTCTATGATAAACGTGATGCTATAACTTCAACTTTGATTAAGGAAATTGATGAAGCTTATTTATAACATTCAGTTTAATTTTCTGCTTTATCAACCTATACCCCTAAGCCTTCTACCAGTAATTTAGATATCAATATTTTAGAATATGTAGGTTCATCCTTATTTACTACCACTTCATCCATTGTTTCCACCACACTTCATTCCATAGATTCATTTTTTCCCAAGTAGCCTTTTCAACCTAGAGTTTTATTTCCATCCCCAAATAGTTCAAGTTCAGCCCATAGCATTTTTGCTGCATTTTCCAATATTTCATTCTCATTTCCAAGCTCCTCTTCTAGCATCCCAACTACATCTTCTAATATCCCAATCTCATCTGCAAGTGCTTTAACTACATCTGCAAGTACTTCAAGGTCTTCATTAGGTACTTCAAACTTACCTCCTAGCCAAGCTAGAATCCAAGCCATTGCTGCCAGATATACCCCATTGGTCCTACAAGCCCCTCTAAATGCCAAGCCCCAATATTATCAAAGAAAAATCCCTCAATTTTATGGAACAATTCACTACACTACACAACATCATGTTAATAAAATGACAGACTACATTGAATTGCATGAATTAGATGATGTTGATGTTCAAATGAGACTTTTTGCTCAAACTTTAGCTAGTGATGTTAAGAAGTGGTTTAAAGGCTTACCTACTAGTAGTATAGCTGAATTAGCTACTTTCCATAGAATTTTTCTTAATAGATGGGAGAAAAAGAAGAATCCATTACAAATTTTGTTTGAATTTTAAAACATAAAAAGAAAACCAAATGAAACAACTCAAGACTATTGTACAAGATATAATAGTATTTACAATGCAATCCTTGCTAATCTTAAAACTCCTCCAAAATCTGCACTTATTAAATTCCCTGATGGATTTGATACAAATATGGCTTACCAACTGAGATAGAGAAACCTAAAAATCTTAGAGAAAATGAAAAGTAATGTTGTAAGTGTAGAGGAAAACTTATTAGCCAAGAAAGCTAGATTAAGAAATGAAAGAAGAGTGACAATAAAAGAGGAAACATCAACCTCAGATTTGAAAATAGATAAATTAGCAAAAACATTAGAAATAATGATGGTTAGGTTATATATTATGGAAAGGAATCCATGGCGGGATAACCAACAATAAGGACCTCAAATTAGAATTCCCAATTTTAGGAAAAACACCAACACTGGTAAATCTAGATAATCGACACATGACCAAACAATAAGACCACCTTTCCAAGATAACTATGCTGAAATTTCTCACCAAAATGAAAACGATGAAGGCACTCAGATAAATCTAATGAGCATTAATGATGATAACACCATTTTTCTTACACAAGAAGAACATGAGTTATATGAATTACAACAACTACACTTAGATTTTGTTGAGTCTTTTGATTACAAGCAAGGTTATGAATTTGAAATTAATGAAGTTCATAAGCAATATAACCTTAGGAGAAAGAAAAATGTAGAGCCTTCTACTAAGAAATCTACCCAAACTCAAATAAAGAAGACAACAGAGGCTCCTACATCTAAAATTCTGCAAATTCTTCCTAGGGAAACCCAACAAAATCTAGTTCAACTCAGAAGAATTCAAGTCCTAATCAGAAAATTTCAATTCCAAAATTACACACAGTCCTAAAAATGTTGACATTACAGATATTGATGTTCAAAAATCAACAGATCCTAAAAAATCTACTGCTGCCAAGACAAAAAATTCTATTAAAACATCAATTTTAGATCCAAAAACATCTGCCACTGATCCAAAATTAGTTGATTTTAAAATAGCCACTACCAAAACAGCTGTTGAAACATCAAAATCTGACAAAACTTCCACTACATATCAAAATGCCCCTGAAAAGAGAATTAAAAGTAGTGAAACAGTGGAAACAACAACAGAAAATGAAAATCCAACTATAGAAAAAGGAGATAAACCTACCTAAACCGCAGTTACAAAAGAAGAAGTAATTCAGTTAGGAAAATCAAAAGCACCATTCACCATCCAAGCTGAAATTGCCAAACTGAAGATACCAATTCCTTTAACAGAATTGGTTAGACATGATCTATACAAATCACATATCACTGAGACTTTAAATGTGAATGATGGAGAAGACTCTATATATTTAAGTGGTGATACCCCAAAACTAATATTTGGTCCTGAAGTTAATGGAAAAAACCAAGAGGGAGGAGTTCCTCCTTTCTACATTAGCTTAACTCTTCATGATTAGATTTTATATAATGCCGAAAAAGTCATGGAAACCTTGAATTTAGACATCACTAGACCTTATAAAGATCTCTTCTCATTTGATTCCATTAAAGTGAAATTTTTAGGCCTGATAAAAGATTTAAGTGTTACTTTAGTTCAATACCCTAGAAAAAGCATAGTCATGGATATTGTAGTAGCTGACATCCCTCCTAAGTATGGAATTTTTTTATCTCACTCATGGGGAGCTAAACTGCAAGGATCTCTACAACTAGACATGTCCTATGCAACAATATTAGTTTATGGCCAACCCAAGAAAATTTATAGAGAGACATTAATGAAGTACATGGTTAGTAGTGTAGAAAGACCTCGAAACTATCCTATTTATTATACACCTACTGATATGGAATCCTTCATTTTATGTAATTTTGAAACTGGCATAGAGAACAACACTGAATTAAAACATAAAGATAAATACCGAGACAATGAAAATTATTTTCATGAATCAATGTGGCATTTAGATTTTGATGGATCAGTGAACAAATTAGGAGCAGGAGCAGGAGTTTGGATACATAACATGGAAAAGAACCATTTTGAAGTTCATGCCTTTATATTAAATTTCAAATGTACCAACAACATGGGAGAGTATGAAGCTTTGAATTTAGGACAAAAGATTGTTAGAAATTTAGGAGCCAAAAGAGTGTCAATCATGGGTGACTCTGAGTTAATTGTAAAATAGATTAGAGGAGAATATTTTGTATATAATCCTATATTAAGCCAATATAGAGAAATAGTTTTAGATCTGATTAGTGAACTGCTTGAATGTAACTTTGTTGCAACTCCTCAAAAACAGAACATGTAGGCACATAGTTTAGCAACTTTTCCTAGCACCTGCAATCTTCCTTTTCAACCAAATCATAAATATACAACAGAAGTTAAACACAAGCCTAAAATATCAAATTATCTAAAATATTGGCAGATATTTTCACATGATGAACATATTTACCTTTTCATGAATGTTGAAGGAGAATTTCAGAATTGTAACATAGACACAGATTGTACAGTAGATCATACCATAGGTAGTGTGATTGATATAAGTGTTGTAGATGTAAATAATTTAGATTTTACTAAACCCACTAAATTTACTTAAGTAGAAATAGATAATTTAGAAAAGGTGGATATTGAAGAATTAACAGATGATGATTCTAACATTTTAAACCTTAAGAACAACTTTTTACCTAAGGGACTAGCCCCTTTATAAGATATTTTTGATTCAAATGATGTTGCAATAAAACCAAAGATGGAACAATTAAGATCTGACATAGAAGAATGCAATATAGGAACAAAACTGAAGCCTAAGATGATAAAAATTTCAAAAGACTTACCTCAAGAAGAAAAAGTGAAATACATAGCTTTGTTTAAGGAATTTTAGGATGTATTTGCATGGAGTTACGAAGACTTAAAATCTTATGACACTAGCATAATACAACACAAAATGCCCATAAAAGAAGATAAAAGACCTTTCAAACAAAAGCTTAGAAGAATTAATCCAGTTTTAATGCCTTTAATTGAAAAAGAGGTTAAGAGAATGTATGAAGCCTAGATAACTCCACCTATCATATATTCTGATTGGGTTTCAAACCTAGTTCCCACTAGGAAGAAGATAGGGGAGATCAGACTGTGTGTTGATTTCCGAAATTTAAACAAAGTGTCCTTAAAAGATAACTACCCTCTCCCCAAGATGGATCACATTTTACACAGGGTGGTTGGTTCTTCCAAGATATCATTTCTTGATGGATTTGCTAGATATAACTAGATTTTAGCTCAACCAGAAGACCAACCAAAGACTGCATTTACTACTCCTTGAGGTACTTTCATGTGTGTGAAAATGCCTATTGGATTAATGAATGTAGGAGCCACTTTTCAAAGAGCTATGGATATAGATTTTACTAAATAAATTCATGATTTTCTTGTAATTTATCTAGATGATAATACTGTATTTTTAAATATTGACAATGAACATCTAGCTCACCTAAGACAAGTGTTTATCAAATGCAGGAAATTTGGTATTTCTTTAAATCCTAAAAAGACTCTATTTGGACTTGAAGAAGGTAAATTGTTAGGACATATCATATCTAAAGAGGGAATTAGGATAGACCCAGCTAGAATAGAGGCTATTCTAAACATTAGTCATCCTAGGAATATTAAATAATTGCAGGCTTTCTTAGGTAAAATCAATTTTCTCAGAAGATTAATTTCAAACTTAGCAGAAATAATCAGAGAACTTAATAACATTTTGAAAAAAAGACTCAACACCTAAATCGACTGTGGAGGCCAAACAATCATTTGAATCAATCAAAGAAGCCTTGACAAAAACACCAATCCTAATAAGTCCTGATTTCAAAAAATATTTCATTATTTTTTTCTTTTGCTTCAGAACATACTATTGATGCAGTCTTACTAGAGAAAAATGATCAGGGCTATGAGCAGCCCATTTCTTTTTTCAAAAAATCACTTAGAAATGCCACTTTAAAGTATAACATAATGGAAAAGCAAGCACTAGCTTTAGTGAAGGCCATTAAAGACTTTAGAGTGTACATCTTGTATTCACATATCATTGCTTATGTTCCAAATTTAGTTGTGAAGGACATTCTAACTCAGAATGGTCCTGATGATAAGAGAGGCAAATGGATTGCCACCATTTTGGAATATGACATAGAAATTAAGCCCACCGAACTTATTAAAGGTCAAGGTTTAGCCAAACTCATGGCTGAATCAAATTGTCATGCTTTAGATATAAATTTTATTGCCGAATTAGATGATCAAGAAGAGATGAAGACTTCAGAGATCAGTGAATCCTTTTCAAAATCATCGTGGTATGTAGATATTATATTTGTATTACTAAATTTACAAGATCCTCCTGAATTATCAAGAACTAAAGCTATATTTTTAAAGTTAAAGGCAACGAAATTTTGTATCATAGACAATGCACTGTTTTGGAAAGATCATGGTGGAATTTTATTGAATTATTTGCTTAAAGATGAAGCTGATAAAGTTTTGGAAGAGTTTCATGCAGGTCACTGTGGAGGACACCTTTACTGGAAGTCAACTACAGATAAAATATTGAATGTTGGCTTTTACTTGCCTACACCGTTTGTAGATGTGAAAAAGTATGTGACCTCCTGTCACAAATGCCAAATATTTGAAGGAAAAAAAAGCTACTACCTTTACCCCTTAAACCCATCTCCACATAAATTCCTTTTCAGCAATGGGGTCTTGACTTCATTGGTGAAATCCACCCTCCCTCATCAACCCAACACAAATGGATTTTGACAGCCACAGACTATTTCACCAAGTGGATAGAAGCCATAACTTCTAGGCAAGCCATTGATACTATCATAATCTCATTTTTAGAAAAAAACATATTGTCGGGATTTGTATGCCCCCAGAAGCTCATTATTGATAATGTAGCTGCATTCAAGTCCAAAAATATGATTGACTTCTATAATAAATAAAACATTACCCTTGTCCATTCCACTTCTTATTACCCTCAAGGTAATGGTCTTGTTGAATCCTCCAAAAAATCCTTGTGAATATCATCTAGAAACTACTAGAAGACAATAAGAAAACCTGGAACAAAAGGTTAGTGAATGCCTTATGGGCAGATAGAATTACCACAAAGAATTCCATTGGTACATCTTCTTATCAGCTGGTTTATGGGATGGATAATGTTTTCCCATATTCTTTAGGAGTGCCAATAACGAGAATAATACAAAAACTGCAGGTTGAAACCAATTATATCCAAATAAGGATAAATCAAACCATACACTTGCAGCAAACCATGGAAGATGTCTATCTCAAGTCTCAAGTTGTTCAAGAAAATATTAAAAATGTATTTGAAAAGAAGACTAAGGAAGATGATTTTTATATAGGTGACAAAGTTCTTAAATGGGATTCCAGGAGAGAAGATAAAGGTAAACATGGGAAATTTGATTTCTTATGGAAAGGCCATTATGTCATTTATGGTTATAGAGGTAACAATGCACTCTTTTTGAAGGTGTTGGATAGATCAGATCTGCCAGGTGGGCGTATCAATGGTAGAATGTTGAAGAAATACTATTCACTAGAATAACAGTAGTTCATTTTGTTTACTTTACTCATTGTACATAACATTGCATATTTTAGATTGGATTCGATGTTTTTCTAGCGAAGTTGAAGCCTGGAGAGAAGGCCCTAAGCTTTGAAAGACAAAATATCTTAATTATGAATAATGCAAAGCTCATAAAATAGTTTCAAGGCTAGCAAAGTCAAAGTTCAAGGCTACTGATCATAAAGTTCTTGACATTTCACCAGGAAATTCCATCCCCATGTGGAGCAACTGTTAGGATACTATAATAATAGGATTCATAATTTTGAATTGACTTTGATTAGTCTTGTAATATGTACATACTTTTCTTTCTGCAATTTTTTTTTCCCATATTAGAAAAATAAATAAATAAAATGAAAAGAGGGTAAAAGTCCTAAAAGAAAAATCAAAGGACCTGAAAGAAAAAATATCAAAAAGAATATAAAAATGGACCCCAAACAAAAAGAGATAAAAATAAATAATGAAAGTGATGCAAATCCAAATGCCACTACTATTTAATATTACTGCAAAATAAATATTGTATGCAGCTTGTCAAAAATGCAACAATCCATGAAGGTCAAACTACATAATCTTGACTTTCATGCTTTAAATTTCATGTTGTTGGATAGAGAATAAAGATCTAGCCAAATAGTTTAATCTTGGCAGATCAATAGCTAGATAGAGAATAATAAGGAGCTCAAAAGTTAAATCTAAGCCCTTGGAAGAAATAAGGATAGAATTAGTTAGTTTGTTGTCTGAAAGAAAAATAAATAAGGGTTTGCAAGCTCAAATGCACCCATGAAAATGAAGAAAAAAATGTTAGGATAGAAGATGGGTAAGTAGAACTAGTTTTCATAAGCATGGAGATCAGAAAATTGGCTATTTCATTTACTAAATTCCTTACAAAATCATTCCCCTTGTAAAAAATACCCCCTCCCCTTCATTTTTCCATTTTTTCCCATTATCACTCATTTTTCCTTACAAATGCCCCTTTTCCTAAGTTAAAACACATTTTTTCCTTTGGAAAAGTAAAAAATACTTTTACTAATTTCCCTTTTATTCAAAAAATACCCAAAAAAACCCAAAAATACATTTATCCTAAGTATTTCCTTAAAAAAGTGTTATGTCGGGTTCCACAATGAAAAGAAATCTACTCCCGATAGTAGTTTTTTAAAAAACTTAGTGTATTATACATATCCAATAGTTACATTTCATTATTAACATTTGACATAATGTATTAAATCCCTTTATAAACCTTTATCCTGTATTAATATAATTCCTTTATATATACATCCCAATCCATATTTTATTTAAACTATGGTTTAATAAATCCCCACATGTTATATATCCCTGACCCATTATGTACTATCCCTGCCTATTATAACATTACACTTACCATAACCATATTTTCATGTATAAAATCCCGACCATATCACTTATATAACCAATCAAACCACGGGCCCCACGCCATCAATCCTGATCCATCCTTCACATCATCTCATCCGTTAGATCAGCATTAACAAGATCTAATAACTAGCATAGTCTATCGCACATTCAATAGTGCGACAATTAACAAACCCAAAACCTTGCGAAATATGAAATTTTCGGAGTCTCCCTCCCCACTACGTGTTGGATTTATATTCGACCGCATCAATCAACACTATACCACCAACCACCTTTGGATCTTGTGAAAACCACTAAGCAGTTTTCTCCCTACTGCACAAACCACCTGCTCATTTGAAATGACCGTCCATTAATGAATTCACTGTTGGTTTAAAATGCATAAATATTGTCCTTTGTTAAGCCTTTTTTACCTTTCTGTTACATTTTTCACTGAAGAAGCATGATCGACCTATCTCTGAGCAACCAGATCACTGAACCGACCATATCTCAAGGCTTTTCACCTGAATTCAAGACCTTTGCTGCTGGAAGACATTGAAGAACCAAATTGAAGCGTTTAAAGACCTCTGAAGATTCAGAAAAGCCCTCTGCTACCTCAAAAACCCTCCTACAAAGAAAATCTTCATTTTTCCAAGGTATTCTTCAAAGAAAAGGCATGTTCTTGATCTAAAAATAAAAGTAATCAATAATGGAATCAAATTAAGATTACTAGAAAACCAAGAAAGCCCTATTGCCTTCTAAAATCCTTTTATGCATACACTAAGCATTCTTTTCATAGATTCTGAGGCCTAAGACTATTTAGAATCACAAAGATTAAATAAATTGAAGATATTTAAACTTATGTACGCTTGAAGAAAGCCTCCTTGTCTTCCATTCCTTTCATAGAGACCCTAGAAATCTTTTGTGGAAACTCTAAATTCCTGCAGCTTCTCTTTTGTTACAAAGATTATAGTTTGGTTAATTGAATAAGTTTAAACCTTTTTGCACACAATAGATAAAGCCCCTGTTATATCCAAATCCTCCTCCAAACGGTTATAAACTTTCAAAGGTTCTCCTAAAGGCCTAAATCAATTTTTCTAAGTCAAAAGAGTAATAAAATTTGATAAATCAAGCAAAGCAATGGCTTCCAAAAAAATTGTAGTTTTCAATCCACTACAACCTCCTATTGTAGATGTAGAGCAAATTCCCTTAGCTAACACAGACTTCAAGATTACTGACACGGTCACAAAATTTAACCTTCTTGAGCTCCACTACTGGAGCCAAGAAAAATCCATTGATCATGCTGATGAAGTTTTTATTTGGGAGTCAAATTTGCCAAAATATGTTGTCTCACAGACCTTCCAATGCCCAGAAGTGATTAGAATCTATCAGTCTTGCTATGTCCCTGATCAAAGAGCCATAATAAACCCTGAAAAATAAATTTTACTTACCATTATTGCTGAGTCAATCAATCAGATGCTGCAGATACAACCCAGGCCTGAAGAAATCCCTTTATCCATTGAGGCCCTCACTCAGCTATACTTGAATATGGACTTCCCCAAGAGGTTCTAGATATTTCCAACTTTCATGCCTTCTTCTGTAGAAATTCCGAAGATAGATCCTTCAAACCCTTCTGCAAAATTTTCTGAAAGGACAAGACATATCATCTCCATGTTGTATTTTATTCTTTGCTATTTTACAGATGAACATGCTAATGTTGCAGTGTTAGGTTTTTTGTCTACTTTCACAACTGGTTAGCCTCCTGATACTTTTTTTAATTTTTCCCAATACCTTGCTGACAATATTCATGAGCAGTTGGTCAAAATTCCTTCTAAAGGTGTTTTAAAGTATTCCTCATTCTTATTCCACATGTTTTTATACTTTCAATCTGAGAAATTTGCTATAAACATTCAAAAGCTTTATGTAGAAGGAAACCCACAATCAGTCATCTTTAGGACTTCCTTGATAAGGAAAGACTCCAATGAGTTCATTTATACATATTTTACTGATTCTTTCATTCATCCTATGGTCAATTTGCTGAAAAACAATAGGCATCCCAGAATTAGTGAAGATATTAAGAAGATCATATAGTTGTCAAAGCATAATAGGATAGGTGTCTGGTACTTGTACCAAAATCATATTGAGATAAGAGTATATGGAACAAGTCTTGTTCCGTATAAACTTCCCAAATTCTTCCCTATGAGGTTATTTTCCCTTGAGTACATA
The DNA here is from genome assembly GCA_034641835.2 of Pinus albicaulis. NCBI lineage: Eukaryota > Viridiplantae > Streptophyta > Pinopsida > Pinales > Pinaceae > Pinus > Pinus albicaulis. Next base: position 957,958,517 of record CM076582.1, read on the forward strand.
AGGCAGATTCTTAATTCAAATGCAATTAATTTCTTGGCAGGAAAGAAAAAGACACAGTTCAAATTGAAAAATCAGGTTGGCCCTTTTATCTGTAACAACAGAGATGCAGGTCCAGAGGCTGAAAAACATTTGCAGGAGTTCAAATTTAGTAAAATTTTTCTATGGTATTATGATCCTCTTGGACTTATAATTAAAATGAGAGTTAAATGCAAATTGACTCCCTATTTACATGAAAATAAACTAGACATACAAAAATTCTCCAATGAATCTGAATGGTTGGAGAACACCTTGGTAGAGGCAGAGAAACAAGGTGATACTAGTCAAACCTTGCAGACTCCAGCCCAAGAAGACATGAATGCCAAAATAAATAGAGAGGAAGGATCATACACCATAGAGACTACAACTGAAACTAAATTTTAATTGATATACAGTAAAAAGCCAAAGTTAAATCCTTCCAATAAAGAAGTGGAAACAATAGAGGTGATTGATACAGAAACAACAACAAAGGACAATGTACCTCCTACAACAATTGAAGAAGAACAACAGCCTGTAGCTTCAAACACTCAGCTTATTCAGAAGCAACACAACATTGAAGTTTCCTCATCTAAAAAAATAATAGAAAAAGAGATGGATATCAAAGAAAGATACAAAGAAATCAAAGCTAGAAATGAAGAAATTAAAACTGAAATATATTATCTATATCTGAAACAAACTCCTGAAATTTAGAATAGACTACTTTCAGCCTTTGACTATAAAAATAAAAATATTCAGATGACATTTCTTCAATCCATAGTTCAAACTCCCAAGCCATCCTCTGATTACAAAAAGACAGATTTTGAAGTCTTGGCCCAGGATATTCATCCTTTGGATCAAATTGAGTTTCATAAGCAGGCAGGGGAGATGATCTTTTCTAAAATTACCACCAAGGCCATGAGTGTACAAAAGCTTCAAAACACTCTTGAAAATACCAAAGATCAGCTCAAATTGGAAAAATCATCTTCACAGGAAAAAGAAAATAGAATTAAATATTTGGAAGAATTAGCAATTGAAGTAGGATATGACCCTAAAAATGTCAAAATTGTAGATAAATTTATAAAGAAGAAAAATGCAGACATCGCTGCATTAAAGAAGAAACTAAAGCTGCCCACTACAAAAAATCCTCAAGAAAAGGAAGTATTACAGGATAAAAATAAAAAAGATGATATTATGAATCTCATTCTACAGTTGACTGCTCAGATAAAGGAAATGGAAAATGAAATGGACAAATTTGTCCAAGAGAAAGAAGCTAGCAAAGAACCAGTCCCAGTCACTTTCATTTATATAGTCACTACTATTGTACCCTCCACACTAGCAGAATCACTGGCTACTACAGTACCCATGGCTACAACTTTACTTGTTAATTCATCAACAACTTCAGCAACAGAGTCTTCAACAACAACAACACAACATTCAGATGAAGCAAGCAAGTTAGGTAAAGCTATGTAGGACATGTCTATTCAGACTAATTAGATTAACAGACTTAAAGAACAACTTAAAATTCTTGAAGATGAAAAGAAACTTGCTAAGATAATGCATCATAATGAAGAACAAAGAGAAAAAAGATTAAATTAGTAGTTAAAAAATTTATAAAAAGATCTAACATTGAAAGAACCCATGGCTCAAATTAGACAACAGCTATGGGCCAATATCATTGAAGTTGTCAATGATATTTGGCCATCCATACAGGTCATTTATGAGTAGAAATACTTTGTCAAATCAGAAAAAGAAGCTATCTGGAAGATCAAAGAAGAACTTGGTAAGAAACCTGAATAAGCTCTTGAAATCATCAAATTTCTTAAGTCCAAAAATAGGCAAGAACTTGAAGAAATTGGAATTAATGACAGAAAAAAAACCATCCTAGAAGTTAGGAAGGTAATTTCTAAGAATAATTTGATGATACAACTAGAGGAGAAATGCCAAAACATGGATGTTGCCATTACAAATTTTATGATGAAATTTGATGTCCTAAGGTAGAAAGGCCTTCCAAATCCATTAGTTATTCATCAACAACTAATGAAGCAGGATGACTGTGACAAGAAAATGAGAGAATTTTCCAAGGATTAGGCCAATCTACCTTACTCACAAGGTATTCTAGTAGGGAAGGTAATCTAGAAGAATCTTGAGAATTTGTTTTACCTACAGCATGAGGTGAAACACATATTTATCAACAAGCCTACATTCTCAAAATACACTGAATTAGATGAAATATTCAAGAGGATGATGAAGATTAAATTTCCAGAGGCAGAACTTTGGTAAAAAATGAATGATTTACTGTGAAATCAAGTTGCAGTAAGAACAGAGCAGTAAAAACAAAACATAGCATACCGTTTTTGCATTTACAGTTACAGTTTTGCAGTTAAAATCAGGTAAGTAAACAGTGAAAGAGTATTAGATGGAAGAGTATCAGTTCAAAGTCAAATTTTAAAGTTAAATAAAAAAATTACAAAGCAGAGATAAAGCTACCAGCGTAGAGGACACTTCACAGTCTAGTTGCAACCTTCGTTGAATAGCAAAGAGAAAAAACAAAAAAAAAAATGAAGACATCAAGCAATAATTTCAATAAAAACAGGGATAGCTTGCATTAGTTAGAAAGTTGCCACTATCTTCTTGCATGAAGATATTTCTTGTTCCATGAGTAATTCTTAATTTAGTTTAGGATATTTTGTATGAGTTTTTGTATAAATACTTCTCATTTGGAAGTATTGAGTGTGGATGAATTGTTGAACATTTCTATAGTTGTACTATTTTTAACCTAAAGGTGATTGTACCAATTTTTCAGCAGATTGGATTAAATAAATAAAGCATTATATTATAGGATTCATGTGTTAGGCCACTACAGTGAAGTATTTTCACTTGTTTCTTTGTCAATTTCTTATGTTTTTCATCAATACTTGTACATTTTTCTAAATCTAAATGATAAATCAGGAATGCTATATCAGAATATGTTAAAAGCACTCTGTTTTGAACTACTTATCATTTACATGTTTTCCACTGATATCTAGACTAAGGAACCCTTAATTTCTCCCTAGTTTCAATTGACCTCTGCCTTTTCACTCATTATCCGGATTTGAGAACCCTTAATTTCTCTCTTACCCCGATTTAAATCATTTTCACCATCAGTGTTGAAGATCTGAAGTAACTTAGCTATCTTGCACTGTAAACGTTTCCCTTTAGAACTTGATCTTGATCTAACTACTTGACACATTGACTCCATTAGCCAAATTGATGCAGGAGCATCAAGGCCAATTTTCATTTTTAAATATGTAATAAAGGGGGGTGTGATATTTTAATTGTTTTATTAATTAATTTGTTATTTTTAAATAAAATAGGAGATAAATTAGAAAAGTGAGGATTTTGTAAATATTCTTTTATTAATTAAAAGGATATGAGAGAAAATAGAATTAGGTAGCAAAATTAGGGAGTAGGAATTCTATGTACGGGACTTTGTTGAGTCCACACCTAAAATGAATTTAAATTAGATTTAGTTGAGGATTAGGTGGAGATATTTTTGGAGTGAATTAAATTCATTATTTATGTATAAATATGAGTGGTTTTTGTGAGGAGAACACACTTGAATAGTTGAAGAGCTGAGGGGAGTGAGTGAGGAGTGGTTTAACGGGCAAAGAGCCAAGAGGCCACCCAATGTAATATCTGGCCATAGAATTTTAATATAGTTAAGGGAGTTGATTTGTATGGCTCTTTTTCGCCTTCACATTCTATTGAGTTCGATGTTTTCCATGATTTTATTGTATAAACTTGAGTAGTTTTCAGAGTTCTTGAAGTAGTTGTGTTCTTAGATGCGGGATCTGCTCTCTAGCAGAATTCCTGCATCATTTTTGGTATCAGAGCAGGAAGATACCTGTTGAGAATTTGCATATATATATATATATGTGTGTGTGTGTGTGTGTGTGTGTGTGTGTATGAAATATGTATAAGCTGTGGACACAGGAATTGATGGCAAATGGAGGAATTTATCAATGGCGTTGAACGTATTGATAGAGTGCATATACTGGTGACACCTCACGTAGATTGGTCGAATGCAGAGAATTCCAAGAAGGGATAACTAAATCTAAGAGCTCATTGAAGGAATTTTTGTTAGCACTGAAGCTAACCAACTCAGAGAATTCCAGGTGGAACAAAACATAGTTTAGAACTTGTTGAGGGAAACATCGCTCATTGCATGTATATGGGAGAGGTCGATCTGCGTCCGTGGTGAAGTGATGACATTCAGCAAGTATAGATTGTGTTGAAGCGGTGAATAAATCGCCTGAAGTTGCGTTTGAGAGAACGGTAACAGTCTTCAATTCTTTGAATTATGTGGATTTTGAATGTGTGTAGAGAAAACAAGCCTCTGCGTAGGCCTGGAACGCCCTTAGGAGCAGATTTCGGCGTGAGTTTAACTGTAACTGTGTTTCATTCTTAAAAACTGTGTTGAAAGGACTAAGTCGGCGTTGAAAGCATTCAGTAAGTGTGATAATCAGATATAGCGCGCTTGAAGGTAACACTTGGTTCAAAATTTGTGAATGATGTTGTTGATTATACGCTGAGTAGACTCGTTGTTGGATCTTTGCTGTGATAAATGAATATATGTGATCATCGATTGTTTGCTGGAGTGGTCGATATGAAGTCTGCATTCGATTTTATTGTATTTAACGTGAATTAAAATTGAAGAGATTGGTGATAGCGTTGGATAGTCGATGCAGAAGGATTGAATTGCAAATAAAATCCGCGCAGTCCTGGTTGCCAGCAGATCATACATGGGCATTGAAAAGCGATGGAGATGGGAAGTTGAATACGCGTTGAAATTGGCAAGCGTTTTTGTATATTGGAAACAATGACTCTGCAATTTCGGAAGGAACGAGGAAGAGCAGAAGTTAGCGTTGAATTCGATTTATATGTTATTGATGATGGCTTGTGGACTTCTATTGTGTTTTAAGATTGAGTACGTAGTTGTATTTGGCTTCTTGCGTTGAAAGGGCATTCATCGAATACAAAAACGATTGATAAAAACGGTATCTGTGTAGGCGAATTGTTGAGTAGAATTGATGTGCTGCAATGTTCATGATTCTTTGATACATGAGGCGTTAATCAAACTTGGACAGAGTGAAGGAAAATTATGAATTTGCGAAGGTGTTCATAGAGGTAAGCACATTGGTATTAAAAACGGTGAAGTATATCTCTTGCTAAAATTTATTTGAAATGGGGATGTGACATAGTTAGTCCAAATGATCGACATGAATGTTGTTCGGTAATTGAAATACATTTGCTATAGGGTAAAATACATGGGTGGTTGGTTTTCGTATATCCCTCTCAAAGCTTTCCGGTGCCCAAGGCAGACAGTAAGATTAGCTATGTTGTTCACAAATATGGCATGAGTATGTTCACATTAGCTTGAAATAACTTGAAGGAATACAGTAGAGAATTACCTCTTTGACGGTCTTGGAATCGCTTGGAGAGCACTGTGCAGCAAAGTAAGAGTCCTTCTTCGCCGGCTCCAAATCTAAGACCTGCAATCAGTCAAAGCACCCGTGTAATTTCTAATATAACAAGTATCCTATCAATTAAATCAATATACTACAAACATCTAGATTATACACATCTGAGCCATTCATATCATACTAAGTAAATATTGAAACAATAATGATAACATTAAGCATTGAATGGAAAAAATGAACACAGTTCTATTAATTTTGAAAGAAGGAGGATTACAACCATCAGTTGTACCAAGCCCTCCTCAGTCTCCCAATCTCTCTTCTCTCTCTAGTGAAGAAGTCCAAGTCAACAAGCTCTCTAGGGGCCTCTTTTACTCTTGGCCTTCACAATGTCACACTATTCTCTATTCCACAAGTATACAAGAACCTTGAGCAATCCTTCGACCTTCAATTAAGAGCCTTCAGCTCCTTCTTATAGGAGAGGGAGAAAGCCATTGTTGCCCTTCTCTTTCCACTAGTTTGGAATGGAAAAGGCTTAGATGTTTCCTTGATCTCCATGCTTTTGCCTCTCTTGGAGTTCAGTCTTCCATGGCAATGACCAATAATGAATTGGTGCTTCTGCATTTTCCTTTGTGAACTGACTCCTTTGTGAGGGAAAGTCGGAGATTCAAATCTTTCTCCGTGCTCTTTTCCCAATTCAAACTTAAAACACGAGTAACACGTCCCTCCCATTGTAAACGGAGAGCGTTGCCACCTTGCACTAACGCGGAAAATGTATTGCTTTCTGCGTTATAACGCTCTTCATTCTGTACTGTATACATTACCACAGTAGGTTTAATTTAGGTCTTTGTACTTCTTCCATATTTGTCTTCCCCTCACAGTGATAGGAAGTATTTTGACTGTAACATATGCCCCTAAAGTGTGAGGTCAGAGATGAAGATGATGGCCGAAATACTTTACAACGTGTGAAGTAGAGATAAAGAGATTGAAAGACTGAGGAAAAACTGAAACAACAACATATGTCAGAAAATATAGTATTTTCCTAGAGTCGGGCATGTCCCATGCTCAGTAGCTTAAACAACATGATTTCTCTAGAATAGAGATATGGAGAATCTGTCCACCAATAGGCACAATGTGGAAGTGTCTGTCATAACAGGATCAGGCTGAAGAAGCTGTCTCCATAAAAAATATCGCAGCTTAGGGAAGGGAACACAACTTTAATGGTGTAGCCTTTTTCCCCAAGGTCTTGACCACCGACTCACTTAAACTACATATTTCTCAACATGTGAATGAAGGAGTTGTCGTCAAACATGTGAGAAATCGTCCCCATTCTGATAAACAGCGTATGACCTTGAGTGGCTGCCGTGTGACCTAGGTGCGGTGTCTAGCGAGTGTGAAAAAGGAGTTGAAGTCGAACACTCGTAGAATCATTCGACCAAGAGCCAATGATGAAGACCCTTGATCAAACACAAGACTACCTGCCGCTGATGTCTGCAAGTATCTGGGTACTGATGGGTTTCTGGATCAACTTCCTAGATAAGGTGTTGAAGTCGATAGAAAGTGATCTGTTGAAAGGTAGGCACTGAGGCGTCCTACATCAGTCAACACGAAACGGAAACCAACTGATTTTGTTTATGATTTGAGATAAGGAAGAGTAAATGAGAACGTCAGACGACAAATAATTTCTGGCATAATGAACGGTTTGGTTGATAAGGCGGTAGATAACGAGATGCCTTGAACAATAGAGCACTCTAGTAGCAAAGGTACTAGGCGGTTGGCGTGTTGAACACCAAAGAGTGTGTTAGGATTTTACCGGTGTAGGGACACTGGGAAATGAAGGCTAATACTCATAGATGGTAGGGTTCGGCTAACTGCGAAAGAGTTTTCTGGGAAGTGCCATGTTCAAGAATTTTGCTGCCAAATCGAGGAAGTGCCATGTTCAAGAATTTTGCTGCCAAATCGACCTTTTTTGAAAATGTAACAAAGGTAATATCCATTTTGTCCAAATTTTTCCCCATATGATTAAGTTTAACGAGTCCAGACGAGTAAACTCGGTGAATTTTTCATGTTTAGAGAGTTTGAAAAATGTCAGGAAAGACAACTCTGTGCCCCATCTGATTAGGTTTAACGAGTCCAGATGAGCAAACTCGGTGAATTTTTCATGTTTAGAGAGTCTGAAAAATGTCATAAAAGACAACTCCATGTCCTGTCTGATTAAGTTTAACGAGTCCAAACGAGTAAACTCGGTGAATTTTTCATGTTTAGGGAGTTTGAAAAATGTCATAAAAGACGGCTCCATTGGGGTACCTTTGTCATGTCTTGATAACCGGGCACGTCAAAGGGGTAATAGTAAGCCCGAAACATTTCATTTTACGTTAGCTAGTCCATCGAATCCGGAAAAGTGAGAAATCTATGTGCAATGGACGTCTACCTCATTTTGTTATGAGTACGAGGAGACGAAGTAAACTCAATATTCCTTGTGAAATTTTAACGAGTCCAACAAAGAAAACTTGGTACCTCCGTGAAATTTTAACGAGTCACGCGGAGAAAACTCGATACCTTTTTCTGTTTAAAGAGCTTTGAAAAAAGACGAAAAGAATGGCTCCTTGTTCTTTGTCTCAGTAGTTTAACGAGGCTGACAAAGATGACTCGGGATTTTTTCGGTTTTATGAGCGAGAAAAAGATTCCTAAAAAGAATGCTCAGAGCTTCTTCATGGTTTTAACGAGTCTGAAGAAGAAAACTCTAGGTTTTTCGGATTAACGAGCAAGAAAGACCAAAAAGAACGCTCGATGCCAACTTCGTGTAAGTTTAACGAGCCCGAAGAAGAGAACTCGAGGTTTTTCGGATTAACGAGCAAGAAAAATACCATAAAAAGAATGCTCGATAAAACATGAGTATGTCTGCACATAAATCTTGATCCCTTATTAGAATCATCAGTACCAAATCTCGAGAGTTGCGATATGTGTACAACGAGAAATCACGACTTTGCCGACTGTCTTAAGAGAGTCATGCCCCAGAATTTGCTATAAGAAGGTCAGAAGACATTCATTTTCACTGTTTTGAGTGCTATGAAGAAGCTCTGGAGTGGAAAAGGGGTGAAAATTTCAGCTGACGATTACGGTCAATCCGGGCAACAGTCTTCTATTCCGCGAGATCCAGGTAAGAGCTAGAACCTCCTGTTATCATTTAATTGCCAATTTTTTAGTTTTTGCTGGTTCAAAATTAGGAAATTTTGAGGCCCTAGAAAAATATTTGCGCCTAACGCGGGTCAGGAGTACAACAGCCGCGTTGAACGCATAACCCGTGAAGGAAGTGCACGTTAGAACGCTCTGTTTTGTATTAGTGCCCGCGTTAGGTGCAACATGCTTTCTAACAATTCAATTTTTCCATTTTTGAAGTGGTCCAGGCAAATTTTAATCGGTTGGAAATGTTGCATTTGCAGGTGTTCAGCTGTTAATCATGAGTATCTGGCGAGAGAGAGAGCATGAGCGGGAAGAACGAGAGATGGTGACGGATGCGGCAAGTTTAATGGCTCTCCGAAGGTGCGGATTGCTTAAGTATGCCCGTTTAGAACTGATGAGGGGTCAAGAGGACCTCCTGAGGTGGCTGATCCAGCAGTGGGACGAACGACATCATGTCTTTCGGATTGGTGGCAACGAGCTCGCCATCGAAAAAGATGATGTTTACTTTTTGACCGGCTTGTCATGTCGTGGGGCGAGGCCCAATTTTACGGGGTCCAGAGCTGACCCTCGTTCCACTACTGATTTGATCCATGCACACTGCATACATGGCACCCAGGCTGTGAGTAACCGGATACCTATTGCACAGGTGACTTTGAGACCCTTGCGGTCTATTCTATGGATGATTGTTCGCTTGGCAGGTGCCAAGAGTCAGCATGTGGCGACCAAGGCTCAGATGCTCCTAGCCTTGGATTGTATGCAGCCTCAGGTTTTCGACTGGTGTGACGGTGTGGTTCGTCGGGTCCGAGCAGAGCTTACTGCATGTAAGACCCGTACTCAAAGAGAGTTTGGGTACGGAACACTGATTGTTTCTTTCATACTGGAGCGGATACCACTGATGAGGCCCAGGATCCCTACAGCGCCATTGGGTCCACGCGAGCCGAGGCAGGCTCGGTGGGCCACTTTGCTTCCATGGACTGGAGAGGGTCCCGTCCGTCACTGTTTTGATGAGGGATTTTTTGATTGGCTGGACTCTCAGATTATCATGATTGAGGATTATCCCTATGCGGGGATGAACTTCACAGGCGATCCCGAGTTAGTCTTGCCCCCTGGCACCCAGTGGGGGCCCGATGGTAAGAAAAAATGATCAGTGCTTTTCAAAGAAGTTTTTTGTTTTTTAGCTTTTGAATGTTTATGTAAAAAAAATTTTGTTTAGAAAGGGGTGAAAATTTAGTTTTGACATGAAACTTTTGCTTGCTTGACACAGATGTGGCACCTGTCCGTCCAGCTGGGGCCCCTCGCTATGCACGGCGAGGATTGCAGCTACCCGGGGCTGGCGCACCTGTAGAGGATGTGGAAGCCGGCGACGACGATGATACCCAAATTTTACATGAACTCTCCAGGAATTTGGAGGGTCTGAGCATGGGTATACCGCCGCTTCCTATGCGGGAGGTTCCAGTTCGTCTGTAGCGACATACTGTGGGTGTTCCGGAGAGATACCTGGTTCCTCTGAGGAAGATAGCTAGAGCAGTTGTATGCTATTATGAGCATCAGGCTTAGCTGGTGGAGTAGATGTATTAGTGTCAGAGCATGGCTTAGTGTAGCCAAATTTTGTAAAACACCCCAAGTTTTGGGAGATTTTCTTTTTGATGTTTTATGTGTACTGGACACGACATATATCTATATATATATATTTTTGGTGATTTGTGTTTTTTAAATTTTTATGCATTTTTTGATGGGATAAAAATATACGTACTCATGAGTAAATCTTTTACAATAAATGTGACAAATGCCAATCTAACACATAATTTGCCAAAGAATCAGCTAATGCATTAAATTCTCTAGGAACGTGCTCAAATGTGATTGTTTGAAATTGACGCTCTAAAATTCGTACTCGTAAAAAATAACGTAGCAACACAGGGTGGCGGACATGGTAATGATTGTTTAACTGCATAATGATGAGTTGGGAATCTAACCTGACCACTAAATCGGAGATGTCACGAGATGCCGCTTCCATGAGGAGTTGGATCACTGACATGTACTCGGCAACATTATTGGTGGCGTTACCCAGGAAGATTCCCCCGGAACCAAGAAGGTCCGACTCAGGAGTATAGAGAACCCAAGCAGCTGAAGCAATGTGTCTAGTGTGACGACTAGCACCGTCTGCATACCCGACGTATGATAACGAATGTGATGACATCTGTGCGAAAGAAAAAGATTACATGAGAAAAAACACCTTAAACCAAACAAATAATCCAGAAGCATCAAAAATAAAAATAGGAAAAACTTATATACATAAAATTACAAAGCATATGCCTAGTGCGAAACTAGGCAAAATACTTCTTCAGATAGAGCCCGTTGCGGGGCTCCTCGAGTGGAATTCCATTACAGTCCTGTAGTTCGTAAGCTCCTTTTGAGAGGGCTTTAGTAACGATGTAAGGATCGAGCCACAATGGTTGGAGTGTTCCTGCCCCCAAGAGGTCGTGTTTTTTATCATAAAGTAGAACAAGATCGCCTTCTTGGAAAGAACGAGGCTTGATAGATTTGTCGTATTGAGCTTTAACTCGGCGCTGGTGAGCTTCGAGTGCTAGTGTAGCATCTCGACGAGTTTCGTCCAAATGATCGAGCGAGAGCAAGCGCTCTTCTGTGGTGGTGGTGCCAGGCAGGAGTTCAACGGCAAGTTTGAGTGATGGGATTTCGCACTCGATTGGAAGTACTGCCTCCAGGCCGAAAGCAAGTTGGAAAGGTGTGATATTTGAAAAGCAATACGGAATATTTTCCATGATACCTGTCTTGACCGAGATATCGATGAGCAGTGTCTTGGAAATATTACCCATGTTCCCTTCCGAATCGATAGTATGGACAGTCGTATAAGAGGAGGGAACTATCTCAGGCTAGTCAAAAGACGAGATTTCAGTTTTTATCGCCTCCGAATCAATCGTCGAAGCGCGATGGTGGAACTCTCCCCAAGGTCGTTCTTCTAATGACATGATCTCTCGAATAGCTTCGTCTGTAGGCCAGACTTCATTGAGGAGATCCTTAGAGAGAGTTGTTATGGGAGAGAGGGTTGTACCTGTGGTCGAAACCATATCAGTGGAGGGTTCAGATGCGGTTTGGATGGCTTGGTAAGCCAACTCAACCGGTGAAAGCGGCATCTGATCTCCATAGGAATCAATATCTGAAGGTGCCGGGATGATCCATGGGTCGATAAAGCCATCCGAAGAGGTGGATATCATTGCAACCGTGTTTGGGATCTGCGGCGGCGGTAGAGGAAAACAACCCAGTAGGGAAGATGCCTTCAGAAGACCGGTACTGATACTGACGTAAGAGTCAGGGACACCTCCTATTAGGGGTACAAAGCTACTTGGTAAAGTGGAATAATCAGGGGTGCAGAAGGATAGCTGGTCGGCCGTGACTATTTTCCCATCCAATGGAAATAGGATGAGTTAGAAGACCAAAGACACGATGGCGGTCATAGCATAAGACCAACTGCGACCGAGCAATAGATTATAGTTGAGATGACGCTCTACGACTTCAACGTCCACGTTTACCGTTTTCCCACTCAGAGTGATGGGAAAGCTAGCAAGGTATCCTTTTGGTAGGAAAGTGTGGCCATCAAAAGCTTTGAGGGAATTCGATGGCGGGGTTAGAGTAGGAGAACCTAAATTCAGCCAGCAAGCTTGTGACATAACGCAGGTCAAAGCACCTTCGTCTATGACAGTGCGATGGATGGGTCTCCCTTTCGACACAACCTGCACCTGGAATGCGAGTTGATGCGAGAGGCGAGGTTTAGCCTTTTCCATATCAAATACTACTAGCATGGAATCCTGGGGATCTATTCCACCAATGGCCGAAAGCAAGGCTTTCCTTTGTGCTGGACAGGTTTGTAATACTTCAAGTGCAGACATAGCTGACGGTGCCTGCGCCAAATCTTCTACAATATTGTAGTTTTGGGCTGCATGTGCAGAGGTATTATGAGTCATGCGTCGAAGTGTCCCTTTGGGGGGACGAATTACAGGTTCAACAGTAGGCCTTTCGATATGCAAATCGTTGGGCGGCGGCGGATTGGAACTAGTTCCAGGTTCCTGAGCATCTATGGTAGGAGTTCCATAAATCTTGGCGCGAGTTTGAAGGTCAATACTCTTGATGCCATAAATGGCAGATGGTCCTTCGCCGGAAGGATACGAACCACCATTGCCCCGTTGATGGGGTTGTGGCGGGTTGTCAACCATATGTTGATGTTGCTGCTGTTGATTGGGGAAGGGATTGTGAAGAACGGCAGGTGTTCTCCCAGAATCCTTATTAGCAATAAAATCGGTGCATTCCTGCAACCGAGGACATTTTTATGTCAAGTGGTCCTCCGCACAGATTTTACAAGGAAATTTCATGGGTTTATCCTTTCCTTTGTCATTTCTAGCAGCATTTTTCTGATTAGCGTTATTCTGATTATCAGACTGCTCTTCCGAAGAAGATGTTTTCTTCTTATTCTTCCTATTTTTTCCGCTAGGTTTCTGTGAGGTTTGCACCAAATTTACCTCAGTGGAAGGGAGAGGAGTCATTTGGTGGGGGGCGGTGGCAGCCGAGGATGGCTTGGAGGTTTGCCCCCGAGACTGATTGGTGGCTACACCAGAGATCGTGCCAACGAGGCCATCGGCATGAGCTCCAGTTTTCTGAGTAGCCGGAGGATTTGGGTTACCAGGGGCATGGGGGAGCAGATCGTAAAGCGTGCCGGATTGTGAATAGATTAAATCCAAGTGTTGGGCACGACGAATACATTGATCTTCTGTCACTGCACCAGAAAGGCCAATGTCTTTAGAGATGTGGGGTAAAAGAGACTTGCAAAACCAATTGGCCAAGGGATGGTCTGGTATTAGCGCTTTGACGAGCCTCCTCCTACGTCTCCATTCATGAATATGGTCGGAGATGTGGGTAGCGGTGTCTTGGCGCAGCGATGTTAACAATTCTGTTCTGGTTTCCACTCTAATTGGTAGTTGGAAGTTCTTTAAGAACTCCGTCGCTAAAGCGCCAAATGTATTGATGGCGGCACGTGGTAATTCAATGTACCACTTGGCGGCATTGCCTGTAAGGGTGCGGGAAAACAGTCGAAGTCGGACACTATCATCTACCATGGAATTGGATATGGACCATAAATGGAAGGTAGTGATGTGTGCGGCCGGGTCGTCCCCATGCTTCCCGTCGAACTTCGGGATATCGGAAGGAATCTTATGCGGTATTGGAGGCCAAAGCGAGTTATGGTTGATGGGGTCGTTCGTCAGCTTATGGATGTCGGGTATGTCCAAAGCTGCCAAGAATGGCAATTGTGGATTTTCCCCCGAGTCTAACCAAGGCAGTATGGGCTGACTATTTGGACCATAGGGTCCCCCCATCCATGTGTTACCAGAAGGGTAAGTGGGACTTTGATAAAAACCTCCCATAGGTGGAGGAGTAGGAACATACGGTTGTTGTCCATAGGGCATAGTGTATTGAGGGGAAAATGGTTGGTTGCCCCCAGCATAAAAGTGCCCTCCCACTCCAGATGGAGGTTGGGGTTGGTTAGTCCAAATGGATGCAATAGAGTTTCCCGGAGGCATACTAGTACTTGCATAATTTGGAAACGGTATAGATCCTACACCTATGTTTGAACCACTTAAGGGGATAGCATTTACAATGGGTTGTCCCATTTGTCCTAAGGATTGCATAGGAAGAGAAATATTCCCTGCTACCTGTGTACTGATAACACTGCCCCCTGGTATAGTGGCCAGGGGGTTTGAACTCAACAGAGGGTTCCAACCGAAAGGGTTGCTAAAGGGCACCGAAGTAGTCGTGCTTGTGGGAGGAGCTACCGTGGTCCCCAACGTGGTCACGGTAGGAGTAGATGCCGAAGGGTTCGGTAAACTACTGACAGTTGTGTTGACCATAGGGTTGGGGGTAGGCATAGGTTGACTACTAGGGTTACCCAGTAATGGCATAGAACTGACCACTGGCGGGGAGGATGGTGGCGAACCAAGGATGGTTGCCATTGGCATCGTCCTTGTGGATGCCGGTGGTGAAATAGATGTTGGTGTGGCCGCAGACATATCTGAGCGTGGTGGAATCTAGACTATCATAGGTCCTAACGGATCAGTGAGCGGAGGATTGTAATTAGGTACAACGCCTTCAGTGAAAGGTTCCTTCGGGAGTTCCGGCTGATAAGGGTCTATGTGATAATCCAGATTAGTCAGAGGAGACTGCTCTTCCGTAGAAGGCCCGGGTTCACCAAGGTTCAATCTTTCCTCTAGGGTGAGAGGAGGTAGACCTTGTTGTCGTCGAGACAGACGGCGTGGGTCAGGGGACGCCACGGTGACTGGTTTAATTTTAACAAATTTTAAAATGTGATGTATTATGAAGTCTCAAATGACAGTAACCACACAGCTACTAAAAAGAAAAGACTCTCTAAAATCAATCAGCAAGCAGCCAGAATAGGGTGCCCTGTCTGAGTACTACCGTTCACTGGTGATGAAATCCAGTATCACAATAGCATACAGAGAGGGTTGGTCGAAAGTACAGTTACGGTCACTCTAGAGCTTTGCCCGAACCTCAGAAGATAGGTGTAAGCACTCTCGTGAAGATGAGTACCCTCCTAAAGACCGAAGACAGAGTGGGTCCGTCTGTTTCAGGTACCAGGACAGCCCGTCCCAGTCACCTTGTGTAAGTCCCTAAAAGTATGGCCACTAAGGATACCTCAAATCACAGACATCATCAGGGGGGTCCATGGTCAAGGACAGTGTGCTATATGGGCAGAATACCTAGATCCTCGATCTAGTTTCGACATCCCCGAAGGGAACCCCAATATATAACACACCCACAGGATGCAGTCGAAAGCGGGCTACCTTCTAGTGCACCCAAGTGTTGTCTCGCGCTGAGCTCCGGTAAAGGAACGGTCCCAATAATGTGAGTGCAGCAGGATTTCACTCGTTAATGACTCTAGTTTTCAAGTTTTGAGATCTTGGGTAGTTTTCTCACTTTCCTAACCCAAGATCCTAGCCTGAACTACTATTTGTGTGAGCTCAAAAAAGATTTATTAGATTGATTTTATTATCGCTTTATTTTTAGTGTACTTTGTTATTAGTCTTGCGGAAGGGGAATGGACGTATGAAGTATAGTGAGACTCTGACTCAAGAAACCATGCAAAACATGCTCTAAATATTAACTTCAATGAAGAGTGTTTCTACAAGGAGAGGTTTCTTTCAATCATCCATGCACCAACATGTAAATAACACAGCTCGACTTTTAAGATTCAGACTTCTATCTACCTCTTTTAACAGTCTGTGAACTA
The DNA here is from genome assembly GCA_034641835.2 of Pinus albicaulis. Classification (NCBI taxonomy): domain Eukaryota; kingdom Viridiplantae; phylum Streptophyta; class Pinopsida; order Pinales; family Pinaceae; genus Pinus; species Pinus albicaulis. The sequence continues at coordinate 957,974,483 of CM076582.1, forward strand.
AACTTTCAGAATAAACTCAGCTAAATGCAAAAAAAAAAAAATTCTCTTTTAAAAAGTAAATGTTTTGCACACTAACTAAATAAGAGAAACAAATAATCAATGCCAGCTTTAGCAGACAAGCACAGGGATTCAGTCTGTGAAAGGTACTGGTGGCCAAAAAACTCTACAGCTAAAACACAGTCACAGTAGTGAACAGCAGGGTTTTTGGCTGAGTAACGCTCTGTCTGTGAGAAAATACAGTGTTATAACGCACTGTATTTAAGCATAGACCGCGTTATAACGCACTAGATAAACTGCATAGGTCGCGTTAACCAGGGAAAAGCTCTTCAGTTGGCCAGACAGGAACAGGATTGAACTCTGCAAGCGTTTGGTATGTCTACTGGGCATCAAAAAATGGTCGGAAGGATACTGAACAGAGGAGAGAAGAAATGAAGGGAAAAAATAGTCCGGAAACTATGGGGAAACTCCCTAGCAGAGTCACCAATTCTGCTATAGGGTAAACTGCTTGGGTGGTTGGTTTTCGAGGATCCCTCTCAGGGCTTTCCGGTGCCCAAGGCATACAGTAAGATTAGCTATGTTGTTCACAAAGATGGCATGAGCATGTTCATAATAGCTTGAAATAACTTGAAGGAATACAATAGAGAATTACCTCTTTGACGGTCTTGGAATCTCTTGGAGAGCGTTGTGCAGCAAAGTAAGAGTCCTTCTTCGCCGGCTCCAAATCTGAGACCTGCAATCAGTCAAAGCACCCATGTAATTTCTAATATAACAAGTATCCTATCAATTAAATCAATATACTACAAACATCTAGATTATACACATCTGAGCCATTCATATCATACTAAGTGAATATTGAAACAAAAATAATAACATTAAGCATTGAATGGACAAAACGAACACAGTTCTATTGATTTTGAAAGAAGGAGGATTACAACCATCGGTTGTACCAAGCCCTCCTCAGTCTCCCAATCTCTCTTCTCTCTCAAGTGGAGAAGTCCAAGTCAACAAGCTCTCTAGGAGCCTCTTTGACTCTTGGCCTTCACAATGTCACACTATTCTCTATTCCACAAGTATACAAGAACCTTGAGCAATCCTTCGACCTTCAATTAAGAGCCTTCGGCTCCTTCTTATAGGAGAGGGAGAAAGCCATTGTTTCCCTTCTCTTTCCACTAGTTTGGAATGGAAAAAACTTAGATGTTTCTTTGATCTCCATGCTTTTGCCTCTTTTGGAGTTCAGTCTTCTATGGCAATGACTAATAATGAACTGGTGCTTCTGCAGTTTCCTTTGTGAACTGACTCCTTTGTGAGGGAAAGTCGGAGATTCAAATCATTCTCCGCGGGCTTTTCCCGATTCAAACTTAAAACACGGGTAACGCTGCCCTTTAATGTAAACAGAGCGTTGCCCTAGCCACTAACACAACATATTCACTGATGTACTGCGTTATAACGCTCTTGTATTGTTCTAGATAGGCGTTACCCTGGCCGAAATAGGTTTAATTTAGGTCTTTCTACTCCTTCCATATTTGTCTTCCCCTACGAGCGTGAAATTGACACGGCCACATAACAGCCGTGAAGAATAGCGTGGAGCCCGTGTTAGAAAAAAAATCAAGCTCATTTTTTGAGCCACTGTTGGTGTCAAGTCGCTTTTCGGTGTGAAGCGTGTGTATGTGGTCAACTCTATATAAATTTATTGTGTAGAAGTTTCAACGTGGCATGGCGTGAATTAATATGATTTCTACACAAATGAATTTTGATACGGAAGCTGTGTGGAAGAAGAATTGACCAGAGTTAAATCTCAACCTTCCAGCGTTGAAGCAACCAAGAATACTTGCTGGAGGCCTTGTGATTCTTCCCACTGTTAATGGAGTGTTACACAGAATCAAAGTGCTTATACATAGAAGTGATATGAAAATTGCCAGAGGTGATGCCTAGGAGAGATATGACAGAGTATCCATCGCCGAGTACATCGTTGAGTGCAGCGTTTAATTATTTAAATGGAGGAGAAGTCAAATATATTTTCATGAACCGACAAAGTTATCTCAAATCCATGAGATCATTGATTGGGAGGAACGTCATTTGGTGATTGAATTGATGTCGTGGGATTAACTTCTTCAGAGTTGTAGAAGTGTTGATATATATATATTTTTAAATTGTTTATTGAGGTGCTAGTAGTAGTCCATCTAGAGAGAAGACACATATTCGATGAGAGGTATATTATGTGTTTATTTCAAAGGTTTGAAATCCATTAAAGTCAGAAATCGATGATGATATATTCTAAAAAGGTTTCTTAAATGTTTTATAGACTTTGATATGAATTGTGAATGATAAGCGCAGGTGGATAGTATTATGTTAAGGTTTGGGTTTTTAATCCAAAGTCTGGTACATGCATGTGGATTTCATAAGGTGAGAGCACATTTGTGGTTTAATCCAGATTCAAGTTTAATGCAAAATCGAAGGCTATTCGATTTGAATGGAATGGGTTCATTAATATGGCTCCAAATATAAAGTGGCTTCCACATATAAATTTCATTGTTGGGTTTATTATAAGGTTCCAAATCAAATACTTGTAGAAAGAAGCTTCTGCATGTTAAATTGAGGTACATTCCTATTTGGAAAATTGAAGAGAGTGTGTGTTTGTGGGTTTGGCGGGTTTGCCAAATTTCAAATTTTATTAGGGCATTAATTTGAAATGCATTTTTATATGCATCTGAGAGTGTGAATGTAGATTTGTAGCCCTTTGGGTTACTATCAAGAAACACATGTATGCTAAGGTGTTGTTTGCAGCAAATTGTAGCAAGAGGTTGTCAGGGATTGGTCCCAGGACAAAGAGGAGCCAAACGCAGGAGGAGGAGTTGCATTTTGATGAATGACAAGTGCGAAGGATTGTGGGGAAGTGGATTAAGTGAAGTCCACATGTGAAAAAATGCAGTTCACAACAGAGGGGAAGATGACTGTTGATAGTCATTTTCGGAGATCTGATGAAGAGTATGAGCAGGAGAAGGCTGAGATAACAATTCGCCTTGAATTTTTAATGGAGTTGTTGCAGGAAAATATGAGAAACCAGACACATGGTTGGACCATGAAAAAGAAGGTGAAGTGGCAGAATCTACACGCAAGAAGGGAAAAGTAGCTAAACATACAGCTGATGGAGGAGCTGAGGAAGATCGAGAAGATGCTGAGTTGTGAAGAACTCAGAGAGGCTGAGTTAGAAATGAATGTTTCCATTTGTGACCCGGAACATGGAAAAATTCTGGGTGAAGAGATCAGTGAGGAAGATCTCATGAACTATTGGGATAGTTCAGAAGTATCTAAAGATGTGTTCGTAAGAGAAACAGATGAGGCCATGAAGCCTTACATATTTTCTCACAGTTCATGTATGTTTGCAGGATGTGTGAAAGATGGTGAGCAGTCTGATGGAACTGTCACGAAGGATAATGAAGTTCTTGAGGTAAAGTCTGGTAGAGAATTCCTTTTAGAGAAGGAATGTGTTGATTGGTTACAACAGGAAGAAATTACAAATGACTTCTTGTTTGGGGTAAGACAGCAAGTCGAAGCTGTTATGGAACCGAAAGAAAGTGGAAATGATGAAGGAAAATTCCAAGGAGGTAAACAAGTGTATTTGTTTAATGGGATTACTGAAAATTTTTTACAATGTAATGATGTTGAATCCAGGAAAATTCAGGAAGATTGCCAAAGGGAGAAGGGACGTAGTGATGAGACAGAAAGGAAATCTACAGAAGCACTGAATCAAATGAAGGATTCAGAATAGCAAAGAGAGATGTCGATTGAAGCATTCAGTGAGATCGCAAGGTCTTATGTTTTTAAGACTAATTATTTGTATGTGATGAAAGGTATATCATAGGGTGTTGAACAAACTTTGAAGTTTGTTAAAGAAGAAGAGTTGAATCTGAAATTTGTTCAGAATGATGCTGAGATAGCAAGATCTCAGGAAAGAATGAAGACAGAGGGGTCTTATGGAAATATTTGGCAGAATATTGAAGCATGGGAAGAAGTACCATCTAATGATTTGTCAATAGAAAATGAAGGTATGGAAAGTTGTGTAAAATTTCCAAGTTCTACTCCAGTTGAGATTGTTCAGTTATATCGAAAGTTAGATCTTCAGAGGAGAGAGTTGGAAAAGCAGAGGATCTATTTTTAGGGAAAGTTACTGAAAGACACAGAACAGGGAAACATTTTTCAAACAGATGATGTGCAGGAGGGACTAACTGATAGTCTCACAGAGGAATTGAATCAACATACTGATGTGCTGATAGAGGAGGGAATTTCAGAGCAACATACTGAAATGTTGCCAGCAGTAGCGGAAAGGACACTGAAGCCTTATGTTTTTTATTCTAACAATTGTTTTGTGAGTACAAGTTTTATTGCAGATGCTGGAGAAAATATATTAGATAGAGAAATTGAACTGATGAGGCAGATGATGATGAAATTATCCCGGAAGAGGCCAGCAGTAGTAAAACAAAGAAAAAGAATCAAGAGAAAGACAACAGAAGATTGCGAGAGCACAACCAGTGGAGCAATGCAGCATAAAGTATGGAGACCTGGAGAAGAATAACAGACAGAAGCAGCAACAAATGGAAAGTTGTAGCACAAGATATGGGATCCAGACATACACAGATTCGAACACATGATCAGGCGATCATGATTAATTTCAACCTTGGGAGTCTGATGAAGGAGCATCAAGGCCAATTTTCATTTTTAAATATGTAATAAAGGGGGGTGTGATATTTTAATTGTTTTATTAATTAATTTGTTATTTTTAAATAAAATAGGAGATAAATTAGAAAAGTGATGATTTTGTAAATATTCTTTTATTAATTAAAAGGATATGAAAGAAAATAGAATTAGGTAGCAAAATTAGGGAGTAGGAATGCTATGTATGGGACTTAGTTGAGTCCACACCTAAAATGAATTTAAATTAGATTTAGTTGAGGATTAGGTGGAGAGATTCTTGGAGTGAATTAAATTCATTATTTATGTATAAATATGAGTGGTTTTTGTGAGGAGAACACACTTGAATAGTTGAAGAGCTGAGGGGAGTGAGTGAGGAGTGGTTTAAGGGGCAAAGAGCCAAGAGGCCGCCCAATGTAAAATCTGGCCACAAAATTTTAATATAGTTTATGGAGTTGATTTGTATGGCTCTTTTTCGCCTTCACGTTCTATTGAGTTGGATGTTTTCCATGATTTTACTGTAGAAAATTTGAGTATTTTTAGAGTTCTTGAAGGATTTGTGTTCTTATATGCGGGAATACAGACCTACATATATCCATCTGAGAAAGTGATTTCACCACAAAATCAAATCAAAATCCAAAACCAATTTACCCTACATAACTAGCCTAAAATCAATTAAAATGAACAAATATAAATCATATAGAGAGAGCCCTCTCTAAGCAATTGGAAGGCTAGATCCTAAGGCTTAAAAGTAGGTTTGTGGTTACCTCTAATATTCTTTAAAACAAAATAAAAAATCTAACAACTCTTGAGAATTATTAGAGTGATAACAATGGTTTGCTCTATCTGTAGATGAAGAAGGAATTGTGGATGACTAGCTTCCAGATGAAAATATCTTTTCTATATCGTCACTCTCACCATGGTTTGATGACATGGCTAACTACTTGGTTGCTGGAAAGTTCCCTTGTAACCTCTCATTCAATGAGAAAAGAAAGATCATCAGAAAAATTTCCCATTTCATATGGATTGGGGGAAATCTCTTCAAGCTAGGCCCTGACCAAATACCCAGAATATGTGTGAGGGAGGAATAAGTTTTTGATATCCTCTCTTCATGTCACAATAGCCCTTGTGGAGGCCACTTTTCTACAAAAAGGACTTCCTTCAAAGTTTTGCAGGCTAGATACTATTGGCCTACTCTTCACCAGGATTCCACAAGATACACTAGTAGGTGTGACTAGTTCCAAAGGATGGGGAAACCTACACAAAGGGATGATATGCCTTTTCACCCTCAGGTGGATCTTGAGCCATTTGACAAGTGGCAAATGGAATTCATTAGACCTATTGATCCATCATCTGGACAACAAAAGTATATCATAGTCTACACTGACTACCTGAAAAAGTTGGTTGAAACAAAAGCTGTGAAGGTAGCAACCGAGGATAAAGTAGCATAATTTCTGAGGGAGAATATGTTTTACAAATTTGGATACATCATAGAAGTAGTCACTGATCAGGGGGCACAATTCACTTCTCCTCTCATTAAGAATCTTCCGAGGAGGCACAAGATAAATCATAAGACTTCTACTTCCTAACACCCTCAGGAAAATGGCCAAGTTGAAGTGACTAACAAAGCCTTGGAAAGTATCCTCACTAAGGCTGTGAGCAGCAGTAGAAAATATTGGGCAGACAGATTTGTAGAAGCTACTTGGGCCTACAACATTACCTAGAAAACAACAGCAAGACTCATTCCATATGACCTGGTCTATGGCAATAAATCTCTGCTTTCAGTTGAATTTGAATTCAACACCTTAAGGATGGCGACTGATTTAGACCTAGATATATCAAATTCCGAAAAAGTGAGGTTGCTGCAATTATTTTTATTGGATGAGCTCAGGATGCAAACACTCCTTCACAAAGGGGTAATTCAGCTGCAAAGGAAGGTTTGGAATGACAAGAACATTAAGAAAAATACCATTCAAGAAGGATATTAGGCATTGTTGTATGACTCAAGGTTTAAGGAATTCAAGGGAAAACTTATGACAAGATGGTTGAGACCCTAAAAAGTGGACAAATGTTATGATAATGTCATAGTCCAGATCAGAACCATAGATGAGGAAGGAATTCCCCTACTTGTCAATGGGTATAGGCTCAAGTTTTACAAGAAGCCCCTATCTAGGGCATAATTTATAAATTCCATAAATAGGGAGGTGTATGTCATGGGAGACTCCATAGTTTCCAGTGCCTCCTAGAGAAAAAATATAAAAAATAAGAAAAAATAAGGAGGCATGGGTGAAAACCTCTCTGAGGTGCCCTGGGCCAACTCTAGGGTTGAAAACCTCCATGATGAAGTCCTGGAGTAAAAAATAGCAGAGAATAAAAATAGCAGAGAATAAAATATCCTTGGGTGAAAAACTCTTTGAGGCACCCAAGGTAGGCATGTGAGTTGAAAACCTATATGGAGGCAACCCACTTGCGTTAAAAAAAATTAGAGTGAGATAAAAAAAGAAAAAAAGAAAAGAAAAGGAAAAATAAGAAATACCTATGCATTTATGTGTTTTTCTATTTTGCAGGTTAGTGATTGAAGATGGTTTTTGGGATCCAGAGGAGAAACTTATCTTCATTCTATATTCTTCTCTACTTCCACATTTCATAAGCCACTTCATTATACATCACTTCATCCATTTCACCCATAATATAGGCAAAAATTTTATTTTTTTCCCTAAACTATAATTTTTATAAGCAATGAGGCAACTATAGGATTCATGTAGCACTACAGGAAACTCCTGTAAATGCTACAGGAAACTCACTCATGAAGGAAATTTCTACCTAGGGATTTCTAAACTTCAAGAAGGGTATTATAATTCATGTTTTTTGTATACCTACCATTCTGAAACCCCTATTTCATCCCATGCACAAGGTTTCCCTATCTAAACCCTATGTTGCACCATTAGCAACTAAATCATTGGAAACTTGGCATGTGACCCATTCCACTTGTTTGTCCTCCACTCCATTCATTCCATTACTTCATCCATAGCCTCCATGAATAATATCCCTCCATTTCTGATCAAATTGAAGCAAGAAGAGGCAAGAAACAGGTTGCTACAGGTATCAGAAAATTTCTTGTAGAAAATATGTGTGTGGCACAGCAAGGCCAAAAGATGAAGGAAAGTTGATGTAGATGACTCCAGGAGACCAAAAGAAAAATCCAGAAGGACAAGCACACTAACCATGGCACCTAAATCCCTCTATGAATTATCTAAAAAAGAAAATAGACATGAAAAGGGGAAGTATCTCACTTAGAAAAGACAAGTAGCTCACTCAGAAAAAAATGATCACTTAGAAGAAAAATAAAAAATGAAGATGCAAAAAATAAAATAATAAGGTTACGCCACCAACTCTAGCTCCTTGCACCAACTCCTTTAGCACCTAACCAACACCAAGTAAGCTTAGGTATGGCCTCTCACCTCTCGTTTTGCATCCATAATGGCTGAAATAGTTGAATGTCGAGTTTTAGAAATTTAAAAGGCAACAAGGTGGTTATTTAACTTGGCCACCTTCGTAAAGTGAAACTAGAGGAAAATTGAAAGTGCATGCCACATGGGAAAGTCAAATCGAGTTAAGTAAGAGAAGATGGGTATGAAGGGAAGTGATCATGAGGTCAGTAACGATTAACTGAAGTGGGAGACAACGGTCTCAAAGAGGAAACCTATGTTAAGTACGAGTCACCACAACGCTCCAAATTTATTTAAAGAACCTATAGAGGTAATATTTGTCTCATTTTCACCATTTCATTGAGAATTTCAAAGAGAAACAAGAGCAAGAGAGCAGTGGGAGCCATCAAAAGAGAAACATCATGGTTTGGTCTTTCATGCACCATTGTGGTACAGGAAACAAAGTTTTTCTGCAGGAAACTTCAGAAGCAGACCAACAAGTATTTAGAAGGAAACAAAGAGTCACCCGTGGGTGGACTGGCGTCCCAAACCCTCCATATCTCAAACCAAGATAGCAAAGGACCAAGGTAAGTGTATTTCCATCCTCCAGCACTGAAATTTATCCATACAATTCACATTCAACTAAATTAAATTTGATAGTTAAAGGGTAAAATAAATTTTCTTGCATTTTGTTTCAAGATCTCCATCTCCAACCTCTCACAACCTCTCACAACCTTCATATCACAAACATTAAAATGGGAGGGGGACTCAAAAAAATAGAGCCTACCGATATTAAGAGAATTAGGAAGCACCCTTAGGTAATGGAAATATTCCAAAATCACTAATGGCTAGGGTTCTTTGAGTTATTGAAAGGTTATGATGATGAGATAGCTAAATAATTTGTAGTGGATCCACAGTCACATTTAGAAGAAAGAGCCACCATTTTTATTAGAGGCCTAGCCATCACATTATCTCCTAAAATTGTATGTAGAGTTGAAACCTTGCCATTAGAAATCAAATGGGTTAAGGAAAGAATTCCTAACACTACATCCAAGAAGAATTTATTTGTAACAGGAGAGGAGTACATTGAAGACAAAAATGGAGTGAGGAGAGAAACCCTTCCATACCCCTAGGATAAAGTAGTCTTCCACATCATGAAGTTTATTTCTTATGAAGGAAGACTTAGTTTGGTCTATGGGTATAATTTCAGGTTGTTAAATGAACTAAGGTTTCAAGGAGAGATCCCACTTGAACAGAGATCGAGTGTCCCTCACTTCCTCCTAAAGTCCATAACTGACATGAGCCTTTAAGTGAGGCAAAGGAAATATCAGAACTTGGCCCATCATGGCCTAATAAAACTAATTGTAAATGATGCCTTGAGAAGGTTGAACCTACAAGTATCCTGGTCTTTTTTCATAGACATCGATAGGGAAGCCTTTATAGCTACACAAACAGGGAAAACCTCTACTTCTAGCCTTAGAGAAAGAGAAGAAGAAGAAGAAGAAGAAGAAGAAGAAGAAGAGGCTGAAGAGGAGGTAGAAGAGGAGGAAGAGGAGGCATAAATCAAAGAATTAGAGGAAGAGATGAAAATTGAGGAAGAAAACATAAAGACAACATAGAGAGAGAAAGAAAACATTGAGGGAAGGGAGGAAGATAGGACTAAGGAAAAGGAAGGTGTGGGACCTATCTTAGGAAGTGAAACCTCCCCTCAAGACACCAACATGTCACCAAACATCACAGATGAAGATGTAGATGCCACCCTAACTACTTTAAGCAAACCTGTCAAAATAAAAATAAAAAGGCAAACACCTATGTACTTCAGAACTAGGAAGAGTCATAGGCTAAGACAAGGAAAACCACAAAATCCCACCAAGAGCCCTATCACAATTGAAGAATTGCCAAAGAAGGAGGAAGAAATCAAATTAGAGGAAGGAAGGGTGTAAGAGGTTAGCTCACCCATAAGGACCCCTGTAACATATATCAGAATACATTCGGCCAGATTGGCATCCCTTACACATCATGCAACCACCATAGAACCTCCAAGGACTAAAAAGAGTGAGAAGCAAGGAAAAGAGGGTCTTCGGCAAGAAAAATAGAATTTTCTACAAGAAACTCTATTTTTTCTACAGGAATCTCCTACAAGCACAAATTTGGAGAAAAATTCCTTGGTCGAAGAAGAAAATTCAGCCACAAAGGGGCAAGAGGTCAAGGAAGCTAAGGGAAAGACACAAGAGGAAAAACACGATGAAAAAGAGGGAGGACAAGATGATAAATAAGAGGACATATCGCGAAAACCAATCCTCAAATATGTTGCAATAGTGTAAAACCCTATCCCTCACCCAATCTCTACTCTTACTACACATACATTGAGGGGGGTATTTTAATGCCTCAAAAGTTCACAATTCCTTTGTTTCATCAGTTGGAGGAAGAGAGGGCACACACTTATTATTGGATGAAGCTTGCCACCTCTAAAGGAGTGTATGACATAGGAGTCATGAAAAGAAAAGTAGTTGAGTTGGGGAAGGATTTATCTGATGTAAGGCTCTGAGAGTCAATTTTGAAGGAGCAACTTCAGAAGGGACAGACAGAGAATGTAGCACTACAAGAGAAGCTTCAACAAAAGGCTAAAATAGTGGCCACCATGGCAGATTTGTGCATGGAGGGAGTTCAACACATATATCCTTCAGATTCATATGCAGTTTATCTTAGGGAGTAGTGGCTCCTATTTCAAATGAAAAAATTAGCCTCCCATGGATCCTTACCTTCCCAAAACCGTAGACGGTTCATTGATTTCTGCAATCAATCAAGAATGGAAGACAAGGCAAAAATTGCAAAGTTTTACATGCATAAACTTGTGTTGACTGATTTAAATATTTGGGACCCCAATCCTAGGATGGGGGATATGAAATTAATGGCTTTGGAATCATGGACGGTTAATGAGGAGACAAGAGCACAATGGATGAGAAGGGTTATGAGAAGAGAAAACAGATAACCCTTACATATTAGGGTAGAACTGTTCAACCCTAAAGGAGTCATCAATAACCATATAATATTGAAAATGATCTTGAACTTGCTGAAAGATACCTCCATACAGAAGCTCAAGCAATGTCTCACTTTGATGATGTTTCTAGGTTGTTGGGAGATGAGTGCATAATGGTTAGCCAAAGAAGATGGAAAAACCTCCCTCATAGCCTTATAAACATGGAGTACCACACACCAGAAATATTGAGGGGTGCCTTGGAGAGAGAACCATTGTACAAGAGGGCCATGTAGAACAAAAATATTCAGTGGCTTGGCTTGAAGCTCAGTCCACCCTTGCTATTGGGGTTGAGTGATGGAAAGGACCAAGATGAGAAGGATAGAGAATGGGAGGAAGAAAAAAAAATTATGGTTTTTAACCTCCTGAAGGTACTCCCACAATTCTTCCTTAGGAAGTCATGGGGTCCATCAAAGCCTTAAAATAAATGTAAAATGAGAACTAGTTGCTCAGAGGATGAGAAACCATTTAGTGGGGAGTGATGATGAGCTCCATCATTAGGTACATTTGGATGGGTTAATGGTCCCTTTTTTCCTTATTAAGTCTCTTTTTCTTGGATTTTTATTATACCATGGTCTTATTATGCTAGTGTACATGGTGATTGAGGTTATCATACTTCGAGTACCTAACATGAGTTAAATGCAGGAAAGTCATGAAGATATTGGATTTTTGTCAAGATTTTGTCATCAAGACTTAGAGTAGACATCAAGGAGAGATTCTAGGGTATTTTCCACCCTCCTCAACTCCCAAAGGCAGCCGAGGGGTCCTCGAGATTCCCTCCAACATATTTAAATCAAAGGAATCCAAGAAAACTCAAGATCAAGTGCACTAAAGCCATACTTCAGTTGCAGTCAAGTATACTTGTCACCTAATTTTTAGGTAGTTGTTGGTAGCTACCCTTTAGGTTAAATAGGGCTGCAAAAGAGCTCATTAGTATTCTAATTTTGGAGAAAGCCATTAGGCTCTTTTCTCTTGTAATCAGTTTTCAAGACTTTTATATTGATGTAATGAGACTATGTTTTGAAATGAAATGAGTATTCAGGTTGTGCTTTACTAATCTAGTTTTAGAGATCTAGGATTGTGGGTTAGGGCCCAATCCATGTGCCTCAGCCTCTCTTGTGTAATCATTATTTACTTTCATGTCATTTAGCTAGTTTTTCTTGTGAGTATTTAGCTAATTTTCTTGTATTTTCATTTACTATTTTTAGTTTTCTTCCATTTGTCTTTTGTTGTAGATTTATCTTGATTAAATGTTGGTAGAATAGGCTATAAATTCAGAAATATGTGAGTGAATCCTCCCCCTCCCATATTTGTCATTGGAGCTTGGGGAAGGTATGCCTTCCCCACATACCAAAAGCGATTTTTAGTTTATGATTTCTTGGAATAGATAATATTAGTTGTTATGATTCCATGGAGATGCTTAGAATGTTGTGTTATATCTCTATTTTTAGATTAGAGTAGATTTGGTTTAAAATTTCAAGTCATATTTTCCATTGTCTTTATCATGAATTTGTCCATTTTTATTGCATGAATAGGTAGTTTTCCTGTAGGCACATGTATCATAGTGTTGAAATTTTAATACAATTATGTATTTCCTGGATTCTCCTGATCTAACAATTATATGCCACTATTAAATACATAATTTCTTCTACAAAAATCTTTGGGGAATTTAAAACACAATCACCAATTGCAATATCAAGAAGAAAGATCAATCACACATAACATAGATGTTTTTACCGAGAAATCATAAAGCTAAAAACCCCACTATCATATATTATGCATATATCATGGATCATGAAAAAATCTCATACAAAACTCTAATCCAATATCCCTCGGTACAATGTACAAATGTCTCACATTTTCATACAAAAATTGGCAAATACATGCGCCAATTTACTGCCTCCAAACAACCTGCCTCCACTATGCAATCCCTACTGATAGAAATCATTGAATGAATGGAATACTTCTTGCCTTGGCTTCACAATCCTCATGGGCACCTCCAATGTGTGTGTGGTTGCATGAGTGAACCCACTTATGTCACAACTGATAGTCAAACTATCCCTTTCACCTACATCTCAACAAGGTCTCCACTGGATCTGACATGCATATAGTTAACAGTAGTAAATATTCAATTGCACGTGAGACCACTGATTGTGAATTAATTAAATAATTAATTTACTGATCGCTCACTAGTGTATCTTTAGTTACAACTAGCACAACTGGGTTTAACTCACTTAACTGAGTTAAACTACTTTACAACTCACATGACTACACATCCAAATCTGTTACAACTTTGAATCACTCAGTTACAACTAAGTCCACTTTTATGTCCCACCAACTAACCTTTTAATGTTTACTATCCAAGTATTATTAAGGGATAATAATAGTTGACATGCATCTATAAATAGATATGAGATCTATAAATAGAACTGGCACATACATCTAAAAATAAAACATAATCTATAAATAGATTTTTCTCACCATCTATAAATAGACATCATCTATAAATATAATTTTTTCATGCATTCTAAAAATGGACTTCCACCTAAAAATAACCTGAGGCTTCATCCTAGTGTAGGTGCATAATTTTCACTAGAATATTCTTGTTGAATCTCAACACTCCCTCTCAACAAGAAAGGGATTATCACTCACCCCGATCCTGTCTCTATGGTATTCGAATTTTCTCCTGGTGAACACCTTCATCAGAATATCTGCATCTTGATCTTCCGTAGGAATGTACTGAAGCAACATGATCTTCCGCTGCACACAATATTTGATATGATGATACCGAATATCTATATGCTTAGATCTATCATGAAACACACGATTAATCGAGAGTTTAATGAAACTTGTATTATCACAATAAATCACTTTCGGATCTAAATGAGAACCGAACAGACTAACCAAGATCTTTCTCATCCAGATAAACTCACATGCAACTTGACTTGCTGCCATGTATTCTGCTTCTGCCGAACTAAGTGCCACCAATCTCTGTTTCCTGTTGTACCAAGAAATATTTTTAGTTATGATACTAAATATCCCCCTGATGTTCTCTATTTTTCCGTTGGGCTGCCTGCCCAATCTGCATCCGTGAAGCCATGCAACTTCACCTCATCCTTATGTCTATACCATAAGCCATACTCAGATGTGCCCCTCAGGTATCTTAGGACATGCTTTCCCACCTTCCAAAAGATCTTGGTAGGCCTAATCATCACTTGACTTACCTGGTTAACCGCATAGAAAATTTCTGATCTTGTGTTCACTAAATACATTAGCAAACCCACTAACTGTCGATAGATAGTAGCATCCACTACCTCTCCAGATGTAGCATCCTCTTTCCTCCAGTTTCCTGGAAGAGGAGTATCCATGGGTTTGCAGCCCTCCATGTGGAACTTACCCAGTATCTCCCTTGCATATTTTCCTTGAGACACAAAAATTTCCCCATCTCGCTGCCATATTTCCAATCCAAGGAAATAATGAAGGAGGCCCATATCGTTCATCTCGAACTCCTTTGCAAGATCCTCCTTGCATGAGTGTATCAACTGCTCATCACCAGTCAGTATTAAATCATCAACATAAAGAACAATGATTAAAATATTACTCTCCACCACAATTTGGTATAGGTTTTCATCCACCTCACTCTTGGTGAGGCTAAGTCCAGTGAAATAGTTGTCTATTTCAGTGTACCAAGCACGGGGTGCTTGATTCAACCCATACAATGCTCTTTTGAGTTGACACATATGCGACTCATTGTTGAATATCTCAAATCCTTCAGGCTGCTCTATGTACGCCTCTTCCTCAATTATCCTATTGACAAATGAAGTATTCACATCCATGTGATGAATGCACCAACCCATCTGCACTGAGAGAGAAATGATGCTCCTTATGGAAGAATACCTTACAACAGGTGAAAAGGTTTCTTCATAATCAATCCACTCGATATGTGAGAAGCCCTGGGCCACAAATATGGCCTTGTATTTCTCAACACTCCCATCAGTAGCTTTCTTTACCTTGTAGATCCATCTCAAACCTACCATTGATTTATCAACTAGCCTTGGAAAAATTTCCCAAGCACTGTTTCTGACAATGGAGTCATACTCCTCCACCATTGCATCTACCCATGTGGGATCCTACACTGATTCCTAAAAGGAATATGTCTTAGTCATAATAAATTTTCTCATGAGAGCCATGTGTCCTGTAAATCGGTCAGGAGATTGTCTTTGTCTGCACTGTGCAGTAGGGGATCCTACATTCTGCGCAGCATTAAGTCTTAGTCTATCAGCTTCTGTTGTATGCCTTCTACCAGTTCTAATGTTTGGCTCTACGTGAGTGGACTCCTCCACTCCATGAACCTCCTCCTATGGCTGATCCACATCTAGAGACTCATCTTTTCCTCCTCTACATGCAAGTCTAGCTCCCTCTCAGGTGACAATTGCATGGCTTTACCCTCATCAAATTTTATATCCCGTCGCATAAAAATCATCTTACTGTTAGGAAAATACACACAAGAATTATGGGGTGTTTATGTGTACCCCACAAATATTCCAACTTCAGCAGTCAGCTCTAGCTTCTTCCTGGCATTCTTGGTCACATGCACAGAAACAGATGAGCCAAAAATATTAAGGTGTGAAACATCTAATTTCTTACTAGTGAAAGATTTTTCAGGTGTACTCATGACAAGTACTCTATGAGGACAAAAAAATTTCACATAAACCGTAGTGTTGTATGCTTCTACCCACAAATTCATTAGTTGGCCTTGATCATCCAACATCGCTTGTGCTGCACTCGTGATCATTTTGTTCTTCCTCTCCACGACCCCATTTTGATGTGGGTTATGAGGTGCTACGAGTTCTCTTCAAATTCATTCTTTGCTGCAGAAGTCTTTGAATTCGTTAGAGATGTATTCTCCACCATTATCAATCTTAAGAGCCTTTAATTTCTTCCCTGACTCTTTATCCACTGATGCCTTAAACTCACAGAAATTTGAGAATATTTTATCCTTCTTCTACATGAAGAATATCCAACATTTACGAGAAAATTCATCAACAAAAATAACATAATACCTATGTTTTTCTGTTGAAGCAACCGATAATGGTCCACACATGTCTGTGTCAACTCTCTCCAGGATCACCAAAGCATGGTTATCCTTTTCATGAAAGGTGGAATTTACATAATTCCCCATGGTCCAACCCTTGCACTGATCTAACTGAGCAAGTGTTCCCATTGGAAGTCCAATATATATTTGATACATGACTTTCAAGGCTCTATAATGAAGATGGCCCAATCACTTGTGCCATAATTCCTCCTCATCTCAGCTCACCACTTTTTCTACCCTGCCCATCCTGGTAGCGCAGCCATCTACCTCCATCTTTTAGATATTCTTAACTCAAATCCCTATCCTCTTGGCTTGAACCGTTGTTTTATGTCGTAGGAAAGCTTTTCCATCGCTAAAAAAAACATCATAGCCTCTATCCTCCAACATTGTGACTGAGACCAAGTTTTTCTTCAGACCTGGAACATGCATAACATATTTCAATTTAAATGGTTTACCTGAATCCATACCAAAGGTAATGGTACCAATTCCAGTCACACTGTATCGTCCATCATTTCCCATCTCTATATGAATTTGGAGATCTTTCTCCTCCAAGTCACTAAAAAGCTCCTTATCTCCCGTCATGTGGAAGGAAGCGTCACTATCAAAATACCACATCAATCCCAATTCACTTGACACCATGCATGTGATCAAAGAGAAATCAAGTTCAAATTGTGATGCAAGAGCCTCACTAGTTGCAACTCTAGTATCCTTTTCGTTCTTCTTCTTTTGCAGACAATTAGTAGCGAGATGCCCATGTTCATGACAGTGAAAACACTTCACTTTGGACAAATCCAACTTCTTGCCTTTAGACTTGGATTTTGAATGGAATTTCTTCCCTTTCCCTTTCCTTGCCTTGGTAGCCAAAGCACAATCCTCTTCATCATCATGCTTTAATGAAGAGCCATCTCAAGTGTTCCACCTGAACTCCTCCAGCGCTAGATCTGACCACAATCATTCCCAATTTAGAAGTTTTTCCAGTCCGTTGATAGAGTCTTCATAACGATTCCAACTCTTAGGAAGTCCCAAGAGAGCCAAGCTCACCAAATCATCATAAGAAATAGTGATTCCCACACTCCCCAGTTCATCCCAACATTGGACGAACTTTGTGAGATACTTTGGAATGTTGTCACCCTTTTCCATCTTGATCTTCCTGATTTTATCTTTTAGCGCCAATTTCCTATGGTCGATGCTACTTTGGAAAAGATCTGTCAAAGCTTTCCACATAACATATGGTGTGGCTTTCCCATGAAGGCTTGAGACAATGTGGTCTCATTCACCTTCCAACAAAAACCTCCTCGCCTTTGCCACTTTATTTTTCCATGCATCAAGTAATGCAACATTTGTCGAAGTGGGCTTAGGAACATCACTTTCGATGAATTCCTTCAAGCCATTATCTTTGAGCACTGCCTTTATCCTATCCTTCCAGAAAATTTAGTTTGAGTTGCTCTCGAGTGCATAATCTAGCTGTGAGCCATTGAAATCCATTTCGATGTTTACTCAACTGTAGCACCAAGAAAATGTATTTGCAATTCGAATTATTTCTAGCAACAAACTCAGCTCCTGCTTCAAAAGTGAAATATTCTAAGCTCTGATACCATGTAGAACTTTTAATGCAATTACATATTGCCTGGATTCTCCTTATATAATAATTATATGCCACTGTTAAATAAATAATCGCTTAGAAAATCTTTGCGGAATTTAAGACACGATCACCAATTGCAATATCAAGAAGAAAGATCAATCACAAATAACACAGATGTTTTTACCAGGAAATAATAAAGCTAAAAACCCCACTATCATATATTATGTATATATCATGCATCATGAAATGATGTAAAAAAAACTGTAATCCAAGAGCTCTTAGTACAATATACAATCGTCTCACACTGTCATACAAAAATTGGCAAATACATGTGCCAATTTACTGCCTCCAAACATCCTGCCTCCACTGCGCAATCCCTGCTGATAGAAATCCCTGAATGAATGGAATCCTAGTTTCCTTGAATGTGAAATCCTCATGGGAACATCAAATGTGTGTGTGGTTTCATGAGTGCACCCACCTATGTCACAAATGATAGTCAAACTATCCCTTTCACCTAAATCTCAACTGGGTCTCCACTAGATCTGACATGCATGTAGTTAACAGTATTAAATCTTCAGTTTCATGTGAGATCACTGATTGTGAATTAATTAAATAATTAATTCACTGATGTCTCACTAGTGTATCTTCATCTACAACTAGCACAACTGGGTTTAACTCACTTAACTGAGTTAAACTACTTTACAACTCACATAACTACACATCCAACTCTGTTACGACTTCAAAACACTCAGTTACAACTAAGTCCACTTACATGTCCCACCAACCAACCTTTGAACTCAAATTTCCTATAGTTAACTGATTTTCCACTTCAGTTAACTATTTCCAAGTGCTCATTGAGAATAGATTAATGTTTATTGTCCAAATATTATTAAGGGATAGTTATAGTCGACATGCATCTATAAATATATATGCAATCTATAAATAGAACTCACACATACATCCAAAAATAGAACACCATCTATAAATATAATTTTATCATTGTCTATAAATAGACATCATCTATAAATATAATTTTCTCATGCATTCTAAAAATAGACTTCCACCTAAAAATAGCCTGAGGCTCTATCCTAGTGTAGGTGCATAATTTTCACTATTATCTTCTTGTTGAATCTCAACACATAGCCAAGGAGAACTTCACCAGCACCTTCAACTTCATCTCTCGCCCTTCATCAACCCTATGTTCATCAATACCACCATTAGCCCTGTTTTCAAAATTTTCATCCCTACATAGTGAGAAAACTCTATGGGTGCAAGAAAAGCCTCCCAAGAGTTTCTGAGCTTGGCCAAGGGGTGGGACACCTTCCACTCATCCTAATACATCTTCACTCCACCTTCCTTACCTTTTTTCCACCTATTTTTGGCCTCGTATTTCCCTTGGACTGTTTCCTATAGCAATTCAGGACTTTCATGTAGCACTACAGGAAACCTATAGCGGCACTTGAAATAGCACTAGTGGGCCACTCATTAAGACCATACACCACCATCCACATCCTCTAGGCCTGAAAAAATGACTCATACACCTTCATTCTTGCACCCATGTGTTCAATCCTTCCATAAGCCACCTTAGCACTTTCTTCTCCTAGCTGCAAAACAACACAATTATAGGCATAGTTAGGTCATGAATAGTTGCATGATTAAAATCATGATAGATGGAGAATAGATTAAGTAGAGTGTGTTTAGCCATTTGGCCCAACAAAGTGTGATCATATTAGTTTCCTTTATGCCATTTCACTTCAGAAATTTACTTCATGCAAGATGCCTAGGTTGCTTTCATTTCTTATCATAGTTTAATGAGCAGATTTATTTCATTGTAGAATAGTTATATGCACTTGCTTGCTATAGTGTAGTTTTTTCCTTGCTGATAGCACCATCGATTTGAATCATTTGTATCCCTAGGCTTAATTTCAAAAGTGTGATAGACTTCATCTAGTAACCATAGAAGTAGCACCCTTTCATAAAGCTTAGAAGAGTATGACATGAGTAGAATGCATCTATTGTGTATATAGCATTGTCACCTCCAAGTTTTTATGAAACCCGGGTTGATAAAGTAAAGTAGGGAAGCTTATGGGAGTTGTAACATTCTTGATGAAATACTAAGGCTCACCAATTATTCCCATCACTATCCCCATCTCAAATAATTTTGTAATACACTTCAAGTGCTTCACAAGTTATATTCCACTCGAAGTGACTCTACTTCTCCTCTACCTGTGGGTTATAGCCCTAGTGTTTTGTGAGGACAAGAAGTTTCTCAACCCACCACCATGATTCCCCCTCCTATTGTCAAGATGAAATATATTTCTGCCCATATTCTCTACCTGTCATCATCCATGGGATCGATATATTCAGACTCTTTAGGAGTTTCCTATTATGCTTATTTTGAAACTTCTTTAGAGTGCACTTCGATCTCAACATCATCTACTAGTCATACGTCTAATGTTTCTAATGATGCATATGTGAACCTTGTCTCCCACAATGATGATTGGTTCCATTACCCTTTACTTTGAACCCATGAATTTGAACCACATCCATCTTGTTTCCATTACATTGCCACATAATTTTTGGGTAAGGGGGCATCCAATTTTGAGAGTCAAGGAGAAGAAATTCTACCCAAACCTCGTACTGCATCTGGTAGTGTTGACTCTAGTACTATTTCTCTTCCCCATTTTTAAGAATTTATGGATTCCTATATCAGTCCAGCCCACCACGAGGATGATCCACTTAATCATCCCTCCATCTTACAGTAACAACCCAGTCCCTTTGACATTTTTGTTGATAAACCTTTGTATTGTCTAAGTGAGCATCAATTCATCATATCTGAAGCCACTCTTGGGTATGGTGACACCATATATGAAAACCCAAAAATTTAGTCCATTTAAATCTGATATGTGATGCTAAGTGAGATTGACAATCCACCTTTACCTTTCTATGACTACATCTATACTTTCTTCCCATAAGAATACAACCATAAACAAATAATGGAGACGACACCATCAAACCATGCATAATCACATTATGTATCCAAATATCCATATACTTGTTTCAAATACATTACTATAAATACAATCGGCATCTCCATAGCATGATATAATGATACATACAAAAATGGGGGGTACCTATGCCCCTACATATACTCATCATCCTTTATAGGATCTTGTGCCAGTAAGGTCAGATTCTTGAATCCCTTATTCGAGCACTTGGAACAAGATGGCACTCCAAAAAATCATTTAGCTAGGGGGTATCATTCCCACCTGATATGTCCCTTGCATCATCATATGTGTGGGGGAAGTATATCATGCTTCGGGGCATGATGGCCCCTAGCCACCTTTTCACTTAATTAACATTAGTGTCATCTTAGACCCCAACAATATATGTATCATCAATTTTTCTTTCATTACTTTGATATTTTATCCTACTAGCCACTTCGAAAATCCATATCGCATATCGTAGATGCTTGATTCCATATGTTCAAATATTTTACTCTATGTGATACCACACTTACCACCTAGTCCCCATGTTTGACATGGTGGGAAAGGATGATCCTAGACCTTCTCTAGTAGTTCATTCATGTATTCCTTTCTTACTTTTATTTTTCATTGAGAACCATCCTTCCAAGTAGCATTAAGGCCATTTTAGACAAGTACAACTAGCAACCTAAATTTTGTATATTTGAAATATGATGGTGCATTTTTCCACTACAATACTGCATAAATCTAGGGCCTCCTCATTGTAATATTCCTAATTAGTCCTAAGATAATTGGAATATTCATTTTTACTTTTTGTCTTTGTTTAAAGAATAAAAGTGTAAAGGAGGTCCATTAAACTCCTAATAAAGAATAAATCAATGCCAAATGTGAAAAAGGCTAAATCTTGGCTATGTAAGCAAGCACCCTTAGGTGTGGAAGGGGGTGGATATTTTGACTGGGTCAACCTTGACCAAATATACAACGTTGTCTTGGAGGAGTGGCCATCAATGCACAACGCAATTTCAGATAGAGATGGCTTGTGTGAAAGAAGCTATTTCATTGAAGGTGGTTTAGGGTTTTCAAGCTCTCAACTTATAAAAGGAATAGGATGGCAACATGAGAAGGTTGTTGATGGTTATGATAATTTGATATCTTGTCTATTTATACATAGAGCTTTCTTTGGTTGTTTAGCCTAGATTGCAAATGTTGTTTAGCATTGGGTGTTACTGATCAGGAATCCCACCTCTTCCCATTGAGTAGCTCTTGGGAGAGTTTGTATTGCGTAGTCCATTATCTGGCTTGAGGCCAAGATTATTCTTCCAACTAAAACGTAGATCCTGTTGAGGGTTTGGTTGTCTTTGCAATTTGCAGCAAGTGGAGCCTATATCTACTCAGATCTAGATTATTTAAGTTCCCTTTTTCAGTGGAGGAGGCTTCTACTCCATTGGGAGGAGTGTATTAGAGTGTGTTGGCATAATTTTCTGATCTTGGCATGTGGCCAATCATGACCTATACCCTACAACACAGTTTCCCTTCCAGATCTGTTTTATTCCTGTAGGTGCTATTGTAGGGTATTTTGGCATACCATCTGTAGAGTTGGTTTTCAAGTGTTGGAGATTTTCCCTTCACTTTGGAGATCCATTGGAGGAGATCTATACATTGTTCATTTCAGATCTAATCTTCATGTTCTTGAATACTTCTGAATATCTAAATATTTCTGCAGATCTGTAACTTAGATCTCAGATCTACTTCATCTACATGGTGTTTTGCTAGAAACCCCAAGGGGGATTGAAAGAGGAGCCTCTATAGTGTATGGATCTATTATAGATCTAAATTTTCATGCGCTTATATGCTCTAGATATAAATTGTAATCTTCAGTTGCTGCAGTCTAATAAAATAACATTATAAAGGCATTTCCAGTCTATATACATGTTGCAACACCTCTTTTGAGGAGTTTTCTTCTATTGGTGACTTGTAATTCTAGTTATGCATCTTATGGGCCTCATTATGCATATATATTTATGTTGTAAATACATTTGAAGGGTCTCTTTATTCGTGTCTTGCTGTCTCTTAGATGAACTGTGTTATTTTTCTGCAAATCTGCTTTCTATTTTTGCATTCCCCATTTGGGAATATTACAGTGGTATCAGAGCACCATCTTCGCACAGCCTATGCTTCGTGAGAAAAAAATATGTATTTTGAAGAAAATAAAATATAGAATAAGTTTGATTACATAGATGACAAAGAAAACAATGGTAAAACCCCTTTATCTGGAAGAATAAAAGGGGAGGAGTTTTCAAAAACTTTGTTCCAAACTATGCATGAGCTTAAAAGATAAATCAGGGGAATGATGAGGGAAAGACATGAAGATCCCTAAAGAATAATTTCATGTGAAGAAAGCTCCAGTTCTTCATACTGTGTGTGTGAGAACTCAGCCACACAATCAGATCTGCAACATTGTAACATGCCTACATTCTTAGCAAGAGAAGAAGCAGAAGGAGAAACACCAAAGGAGGAGACTCTTGGTGATTATCTCCAAGAATATGAATCTCAGTCTAGAAGATTCAAGGAGCATTTAAGCTTCCAAGAGTTTTTTCAACTTAAATAAGAGAGAAGATCCAACAACTACAATAGAAGAAGAGGGTGCATGCAACACACTTTGGGTAGATTCTTTCTACCTAATTTTGATGGATCACCCAAGAGCATAGCCAAGTCCTGGGTAAGGAAGATAGACACATATTTCCAACTGCATCAAGTTTAAGAAGGAGAATCCATAAGAGTAGCAGTGCTGCATCTTCAAGGTCAGGCTTATGCCTGGGGGTTATTTCAATCTTCTTCATTGAAAAATGCAAATATATCTAGTTATGCAAAGTTCATTAGCAGGTTAGTGAAAAGATTTGACTTTAAATAATATGAAACTTTCTCGGTAGAGCAAACCAAGCCTAAGAAATCAGAATATTTGCATGAGTTGGAAGGATCCATGATGCCAACTCCATTTCAAAACATTTTTGAAGGGGTTAAAGATCTGCAACATTCTTTTCCAAGGACAAAGGCCGCACTTCAGCAAGAACTTTCTTCTCAAGAAGAAGACATGAGGATTCCTTTTTCAAGAGGAGATCAATAAAAAGGGTGTCTTAATGATGAGGTGTTCTCCATTGATGAGGATAAGGAAGAGGAAGAGTTGGAAAGATCCTCCAACATTGTGATAGAAGGAGGAGATCTACTTCTATTTGGAGATGGAGGTGAAGCACTTGCTTCCATTAGAAGGGCTCTTTTGTCTTTATAAGAAGCTCCCAGGGATCTTACACATGAAGATCATGAGCAACATGTGTTTATGTTGATAGGAAATGAGACAAAACAATGGAGGAAGTGTGTTGCAACATTGGATACATTCTTGGGAACACACACTATGTTAGATCATTCCTTTGTGATCAAGACTCTTGACACCAAGGAGATGTTGGGTGTACATGGGTTAATTACATCTGAAGAAGGCACCTTAGACTGTGAGATCTTGCAGAAGGTAGGAGAAGAAGAAAAAATGAGGGATCATAGCACTGACATGGTAGGAGATGATCCACTATTACATGGAGGAAAGGATGGGGCAATTGCTCCAATCAGAAGCACTCTTGCATCCTTAAGAGTGATACCCCATTATCATGAAACTTCCACACAAAATATAGAGATGGATTTGCGTAGTGGAAGCAGGGATATGATGATCCTATCTATTATGCACATGGGGAAGATCCATGAGACATCATTGTCTTGTGGAAAACCACTTGGGAGACCACCTAATTTAGATTTGGTGAAAGATGTCTCACACCATGATGCTCCATTCATAGATCCAAGAAGGAAGGGAGCATTAGAAGACCATAATATAGTGCTAAGAGTGTTGAGGAAGTTCAAGGAGGAGGGAAATATTTTACACTTATCACCATTGTCCACTCTCTCATCTCATACTGCACTGAGAGAAGATGATACAAGAATGAATAAAGACACCATCATGGGGCAAGGAGGGCAGTCCTTGGCTATGAAGATTCAGAAGATAATCTCACTTGGAGAAAAATCTTCTATACATGATAGAAGATGGTGGCCTCACATGCATACTTTGCTGAAACCAAGGTGGTTTTGGATAGATGATAGCCTCCCATGGGAGATTAACTTCTGAAAAATTCCATCTTCATTTGATCATGTGCATATGCAAGAAGGGCGGCAAGGAGGGAATAGAAACCATCCATCATATGCACTTGGCATGGGATATTTCAAGTAGGATAAAAGGGAAGGAATAACCTTCCAACATATACCTTTGGCATGGGATATGTCAAGGAGGAGAGCAGCCACATGACAGACATTTCTGTTGATACATCATCAACGCTGTCATTGTTGAGGAGTTTAGATCCATATTGGAAATCCCAACTATTGGTGGATTATTCCAAGGATCTTCACACATGCATGATTCTTGATTAACAACTACATGATGAGGGCTATTTAGTCCAATATGGAGTCATCTATGATCATGGTAGGATCTTATTTTCTAGAGCTTCCAAGCTCAAGGAGAAGTTGCTACAAAGGCCCTATGAAGAGTTCTGTTTCAGCCACACGTATTCCATGAAGCTCAACAACTTTATTAGGAGGAGCTACCATTGGGAGGGCTTTGAAGGAGAACTATGTTAGAATTTTAAAATATGCATGTACCATGTGGAGATGGGGCAGTAACATAACTCTATGGAAGAGTTAATTTAGCCATCTCTTTCTCTTTTTGAGGAAGGGGATAAATCTATGCACCACTCCATTTGTTTGAAGATAAATTTTAGTGAAAATTATGCTCATGTAAATAATGTTTCAATTGATTATTATTTGCATTATTTCACTATATTTATGCAGGCCATGACTCCAAGGAGGAGTTTTGTACCTTATAAACTTCATGGCCAACTTTGGGCCAGAAAAATTTATGATTATGGCCACTCCCTTGGTGGACAAAGGGAGATTTTATTTCATGATGGGTGCATTCCTAAGGCACCAAATATATCTCACACTTTCAGCCATGGTGAGATGACTTGGACAACAAGTAAGTGGTGGGAAAACCACTTACCACATCACCATTTGATGCAGTTAGGAGATGCACTACACTGGTTCCACAAATGGGACTATGATCCACCTCCATTCTGGCACATTTTTTTCCTATGTACTTGGTTTTGATCCCATACATTGATGATGTACTTATTCTTTCTATGGGGATGATTGGAGGGAGGATGAAAGGATGGGATGTGTCCTTTGGAAGAGAGATTCTCCATGATTCTTATGTTTCATATGTTTGGGAAAGCATTTGACCATCCATGATTGCTACATTGGGTCTCTTGTTTCCTTATGGGATGAGCCATTTGGGTAACTTGAGCACTTGGGAGGTGCCTCTCACATGGGAGAAGTTTTGCTATGAATTACCAGTTTGGAGGGTGATTCATTTTGTATGGATGATAGCTTGGATATTGGAGCTCCATATGGGAATAAAGGTTCCCCACATCTTTAGTTATGTCCTTACAGTTGCTTGGGGACAAGCAATCTTTGGGAGGGGAGGATTGTAATATTCCTAATTAGTAATAAGATAATTGGAATATTCATTTTTGTTTTCTGTCTTTGTTTAAAGAATAAAAGTGTAAAGGAGGTCCATAAAACTCCTAATAAATAATAAATCAATGCCAAATGTGAAAAAGGCTAAATCTTGGCTATGTAAACAAGCACCCTTAGGTGTGGAAGGGGCTGGATATTTTGACTGGTTCAACCCTGACCAAATCTACAACGTTGTATTGGAGGAGTGGCCATCAATGAGGCACAACACAATTTTAGATAGAGATGGCTTGTGTGAAAGAATGTATTTCATTGAAGGTGGTTTAGGGTTTGCAAGCTCTCAACTTATAAAAGGAAGAGGATGGCAACATGAGAAGGTTGTTGATGGTTATGATATTTTGATATCTTGTCTGTTTAGACATAGAGCTTTCTTTGGTTGTTTAGCTTAGATTGCAAATGTTGTTTAGCATTGGGTGTTCCTGATCTGGAATCCCACCTCTTCCCATTGAGTAGCTCTTGGGAGAGTTTGTATTGCATATTCCACTATCTGGCTTGAGTCCAAGCTTCTTCTTCCAACAACAACATAGATCCTTTTAAGGGTTTGATTGTCTTTGCAAGCTGCAGTAAGTGGAGGCTAGATCTACTCAGATCTAGATCATTTTAGTGGCATTTTTCAGTGAAGGAGGCTTCTACTCCATTAGGAGGAGTGTATTGGAGTGCTTGGGAATCATTTTCTGATCTTGGAATGTGGCCAACCATGATCTATACCCTACAGCGCAGTTTCCCTTCCAGATCTGTGTTATTCTTGTAGGTGCTATTGCAGGGTGTTTTGGCATACCATCTGTAGAGTTGGTTTTCAAGTGTTGGGGACCTGCCCTTCACATTGGAGATCCATTGGAGGATATCTATACATTTTCATTTCAGATCTGATCTGCATGTTTCTGTATACTTCTGAATATCTGAATATTTCTGCAAATCTGTAACTCAGATCTCAGATCTACTTGATTTTTACATAGTTTTTTCCTAGAAACCCCAAGGGGGATTGAAAGAGGATCCTCTATAGTGTATGGATCTGTTATAGATCTGACTTTTCATGCACTTATATGCTCTAGATCTAAAGTGTAATATTCAGCTATTGCAGTCTAATAAAATAACACTGTAAAGGCATTTCCAATATATATACATGTTGCATCACCTCTTTTGAGGAGTTTTCTTCTATTAGTGACTTGTATTTCCAGTTATGCAACTTATGGGCTTCATTATGCATCTATTTTGCTACTGTAAATACATTTGAAGGGTCTCTTTATTGGCCTCCTATTGTATCTTAGATGAACTGCATTGTTTTTCTACAAATCTGCTCTCTATTGTTGAATTCCCCATTTGGGAATATTACACTCATCCTCTCCTATTTTTCCATGAGGTCTCATTTTGTGGCCTATAAAAATTGAAACTTTTCATATGAATCACTTGTACTCTGGCACCACTCTGCATTTACACTTGTTTAATTGTGTGTCGAGTTTCGTCATGAGTAACCATTATCTACTCACTCTTTTATGGTCCCCTTTAGGCCTCTCCCATGTGACAGCATCATAGGGTCACCCTTTTTCAGAGCATCAGAGATGAGTCGCCCTTTCATCCATGGAGTATGTTCAGAGTGCAACTGAGTTTTGTTATAGTAGATCATCCATATTTGTGTCACATTCATCCCATTTAACGAACATTTAGCCTCCAACTATATTGACATGCCTTTGAAAAGCATCTTCATGAGTAATTTACCATCCCCTGTGGAATCGAGTCAGCTGATGCCAGGTCAACCATGCATTTTATGCTTTGAAAAGGGAATTCATCAGTCCATCACTCATATTATTCATCCATCATCATATGTGGTGTCAGTATATAGGTCATCTTACTGTATACCTCATTCATTTATTGAGGACTCATCATTGCCTCAACTTTAGTGGGCCCTCTTCTTTCGACTTCAGCACACCTTTTCCAGGAGAGTGGTCTAGAGGGTGGTGTACCTAGGTTCCAACTTTCATCATTGTACGATAACTTGGATCAAGCAAAGGGAATAATCATTTCCCTTTGACTTGATTTTTTCTCACGTGCTCGACTCCAGTTCGTTATTTCACAACTGAGAATTATACACATGATCGTGCAGTGATCCAGAAAATTGTACCAGTATTTCCCAGGTATGCATCATATGTTATATAACTCATTAGTGGTTGTTCCTTTAGGTAGCCCCCCGCATGCCTAAATGACAGGATATTATGATCCAACCTTAGATGTTGCTTTTTTTTATTTGAATGGCCTAGTTTTCGACGATTATAGAACCCATAAAATGCATGTCTCCTTCATATAGTCCATTCATATCTTTAGAGCCCTTTCTTGTTTATTAGGGCTTCGCTGGTTGTGATATCTTCCCTCCTTTCATTTTTGGAGGCCATTATGTCTCATGTATTAAGATCAACAGATATTATTGTATCCACTCATCCCTTTTATTTTCCAAGCACATTATGTATATGGGACTCATTATACCATTGTATCACTTTCTGGCCCATTCATGCCAGCATATCACGTATCATGCACTTTTTTTCTAAAACCCACATTACTAGGCACATCATTATTATTTGTACTCAATTATCTTAGCGTTTATGGGTATTCCTCCCCCGCATCAATTGAGATTATGTACTTATGAATAAAAGGAGACCTCTAATATACAATTAGGTCTCGCCCCCTCCATCCTAAGTCCTTCCATTGCCTATACCTTGATTTGGTTCATTTTAGCCATGAAAGGAGAGTGTATGGAGGCTAAAAAGAAGAGGGAATTGTACTCTCATCTACTGTACAAATTAGTATATCAGTATTTTGGGGTCCAAAAGATTCCTAGTGGGGAGGTGTGATCAGAACTAGATCATGGACCTAAGTGATATCTCAAAATTAAAAGTGTTTGAAAGTGTGTCGAACCTAAGCAGCTAGATACATCTCATCTTCCTAATTCTAGTGCCATGAACGGTTTGAAAAACTGACGTCGTATGAAGAAGTTATCGTAGATTGAAAAGTCCAGTAAACTGCAAAATTTTGACTTTGACAAAGTTTGACATGGAATTGAGAAAAATTAAAAAGAGAGTATTCCAAGGAGCATTCCTGGAATATTCCTCAAGATATTCCTTGGAATATTTCGTTTGGACCAATCAGGTCTTGACAAGTGGCGCATTGTTGTTCGCAGATTGGGTGTACATGTTTTAAATCAAACCAATCATGGGCTGCCACGTGGCAGGCCTGGAGGCCGCCACATGGCCCATATACAATGGTCAAAAAATTTGGGACTCCACAGGAATTGAACATGAGACCTTAGGCATAGAGCGCCCGAGTCTTACCATTCCACCATACACACAGATCTTAACTTTAGAATGGCGTTGTTTGACTTTATAGCTCATGAGCGCGTATCAAGGGGGGGAAGGGCTAGCCCTTCTCCATGTGGCCAAGCGCAAAAAAATAGAGGCTAAAGACTAGAACTGGCGAGATATATAAAACTTGGATTAATTAGTGATTAAACGTGGTTAACCCACGAAAATCGATGATTACACTAATTAGTGCTTATCCATTTATAAAAGCGCTTAACCAACCTCTAATTGTGGATTCACATTAAGTTAAGCTTCAGTTTAATCTGGCGGAGCTTTTGGAGCATGCCCAGATTTAGGCGCAGCTCCTGTTTTATCTGGAGCTAATTCAGTCTCTCCATATTTAGTGGAGCTTTTTAAGGGACACTAGACAAATCTTGTTTTGGCTCTATCTTGAGCTAGATTCGCCCAATTTTGGAATTCCAATAGTCAATTTCGACTATCTACAAAATTAAAGAGTCATTGGTGAGGGTTACAGAGCCATCAGAGGACTTTTGAGCAGGTTTTTTCTCCAATGAAGTTCAAGGGGCCACGAGGGCCATCAGGAGGCAACAACAGTTTGAGGCCTAGCCAGGGGAGCTAGAGGCCTTATTAAAAAATCCAATAGTCAATTTTCGAATTTTTAGATTTTTTGGAGCTAATGGCGTGGTTTTTAGAGCCTGTAGAGGCATTTTGAAGGCCAATATGCTTCAGTGAAGTTCCAGGGGCCATTAGCGCCAGCTTTTTCCAACAGCAGTTCGGGGCCTAGCCAGGGTAGCTAGAGGCCTTATGCAGCAAACCAGCAATTATTTCTGACTGTAATAAGAATTTTGAATCCATTGATGGATGTTTTAGAAGTTTTTTATTACTTATAGAGGTTGATAACCCATCATAGAAGTTTCCAATGACCCTAGTGCCAGGGGGTGCCGACAGGTGTTGGAGGTGAAAACGGAGCAACCAGAGGCTATTTTCAGTGAACCAATAGTCTATCCTGACTATTTTTGGCATTCTAAATCCATTGAAGCGATTTTTAGACCCATTTTAAGAATTATTAAGGTCAAGAATCTACAGGGGAGTTTTGGGGAGCCCAGGGCAAATCGTGGAGGGAAGCCTAGATTGGGGATACAGTGCTCTTTTGGAGAAAATTATCAACATATTTTTGGTGTTTGATGTGTGCTAGAGATAGTAGATGAGGTTTTTGGGATATTAAAATAATTCTGAAGGACTTACTGCCACGGAGAAGCTCAGTGTAGCTCAAAGCACCAACAGAAGGAATCAAGTCTAAGGAAGACTATATCTTTTTGTAGAGTGATGACAGCCATCAAATGGATATAAATGGTTTTCTAATCCCATTGGTCCATTTCAATAACCATTGGATTTAAGTGTGGAACTTTTAAGAGAAATTTTTCCATAGTCCCAAAGAGATAAGTCAAGATGACAAAAGCTCAAGGAGATGTAGCCCACAATATTCGGGTGAAATACTAGATTATTTTTGCTGTTATGTGTGGATTTTTATTTTCCACATTATATTTATGTTACACATGTTTAATTTCAGCAAAATCAAATGGACTTAAGACACTTAAATAGTTAAAAAAAAAGCATACACCTATTTCAAGTAAAAATTTCTGCAAAAGTCAAGTACAAGCTAGATCTTTTATGTGTTTGATTGAGTGTTGTTCTTGAAAAGAATAACAAGTTATCCAACCCATTTTCAGATCATGGAGGGTAACCAGCCTTCGGTCTACAATACACAATGGTTATTCTTGGAACTCTCCCTCTGGTTCCACATGTAAAACATTCCAATAAATCACATGAGAAGGATCATGTACATATTTCTTTAATAATTAAACACGGATAACAATATTAATATTAATGTTGGTTGGTAGGGCTAGTTGATAAGCACCAGTTCTAACTCTAGCTAATAACTTATAGGGTCCATAATATCTACGATATATCTTAGCACAATTCCAAGCCTAAGTGTACTCTTCTTCGGTTTGAGATTCAAATACACATGATCTCCCACATGGAACTCATTCTGAGTTCTTTTCAAATGTGCATATCATTTTTTTCAATCTTAGGTTGTTTTCAAATTTTGTTTGATTTGTTTAATTATCTCTTCTATTTATTTTAACATGTCAGGTCCAAGTATCAATATATGTTCAGGATGATCCCAACTCAAGGTTACTTTACATTTCTTGACATACTTATATTAAAATGGACTCATTTTTAAAGTGGTCTCATATCTGTTATCATAGGAAAATTCAACTAGATGTAGATAATATTCCGATTTGGTTTCTTTGGCTCTCACATACATCCTTATCATATCCTCCAATATCTGATTGTTCCTTTATGTTTGACCATAAACTTGGTGATGATATGATGTGTTGAATTTTAGTGTGGTTCCCATGTTTTCAAAAACCCCTTCCAAAATTTAGAAGTAAACTTTGCATCTCTATCTAAAATTATAACCTTAGGTACCCCATGAAGTCTGAAAACTTTCCTTATAAAAATTTCTACAATATTTATAGCCTTAAAGGTGGATTTGAATGGAATAAAATGTGCTACTTTACTGATATTGTTAACCACAAACATGATAGCATCATTTTTTTTCTTGTTTCTTGGTAGTCAAGTAATAAAATCCATTGAAATAGTCTCCCATTTCCATTCAGGAATATGAAATGGTTGTAATTGACCATGAGGATGTCGATGAGATGCCTTAACTTGGTTTCATTCAAGACATCTTGCTACATACGCATTTTTTTCATTTTTCATGTTTGGTGAGTACAATTATTTCTTCAATGTTTTGATTAGCTTTTTATAACCAGGATGGACAGCTGTTGGGATTTTATGTAACTCATCTAATACTATATTTTCCAAATTTACCTCATTAGGTAGGTAAATGCTTCCCCCTAAACAACAAAAAATCTTGGATATTACATGCCCCAAGTAATGTACTTACTCTTGGTAGAATGAAGATTTCTAATTTTAGCATAAATTTCATTATCTCTTAAATTTTGGAGAATCAATTTCAGATTTTGATCATGTTTTTCCTTAATTTTTGAGTATATCAAGATATCATCTATAGAGACTATAGAATTTTTTTTGAAAAATGGACATATCACATTGTCCATGAGACAAATAAATGTGGGAGGTGCATTGGTTAACCCAAATGGAAGCACTACAAACTCATAGAGTCCATAACAAGTACACAATGTTGTCTTATGTGTATCCTCATATTTTATTATGATTTAATGATACCTTGTGAAAATATGGAGTCCCCCCTAACTTGGTCAAATAAACCATATATTCTGGTAAGGGGTATTTATTTTTTATGGTCATTTTAATGAATTGTCTATAATCTATACATAATCTCAATGTACCATCTTTCTTTCTCACAAATAGCACACGTGCTCCCAAAGGAGACACACTTGGACTAATGTACTTCTTATCTAATAGCTCTTGTAGCTGGATTTTTTAATCCATCAATTTAGGTACACTTATCCTATATGGGGTCTTGGAAATTGGGACAACACCTGGTACAAGTTTGATTGTGAAATCGATGTGTCTCCTTGGAGGAAGTCCTGGTATTTATTCTAGAAATACATCTTTAAATTCTTCTAACACATGATGTTTAGCCAATAATGATCACTAATAATTTTCAGACACTTCATGTACTTTGAAAGAAAATAATTGATACCCTCTTATAGCATATTTTTCATTTGTATAGTAGATATTTGCTTCAAAATTTTTTCTTGGAATTCATTGAACTGTACAAGCTTCTCCTTCATCATTTTCACAAGTAAAAGACTTGTCTAGACAATTTAACATCACTTTATGTTTTTCCAACCAATTCATTTCTATGAGGACATCATAAAATTCGAAGTGTAAAATTTTTACATTAATGACAATTTTCTCTCCATTAAGATTTAAAGGACAATTTATACTAATTTCTAAAACTTTTCTTTTACTTCTAGTAGCTAACTCTACTAGCCAAAGACTTGTTTTCTTTTCTTAATTTTTAATTTTTCAACTACAATAGGGGAGACATAACACAAGGTAATATTGGGTCTATGAGAACAAATATTTCATTGCTAAATATCTTACTTTGTACTTCTACCATGGTTGCTTGATGATATGCTTCTCTTCCATCTAGTGTTGCACCAATTCTTGGAATATTATAGGCTACACCATTTACCTTGATGCTTCATGAATTTGATTCAATATTTTCTTCTTTTTCAGGGTATTTTGTGGACAGTCCCTCCACGGGTGATTCTCACCACAACCCCAACACTTAAAGGGAGGTTTTAAAAATTCATTAAAATCGTTACTATTTGAAGAAGTTCTTCCTTTCTGCCCAATATTTTTTTGCTTATTAGATTTTTTTTTGTAATTTCCATCTTTTATACATCTTGAAAAAACATTTTTCTTAAAACTCTTTTTCTTGTTGCTAACTTTTTTTGGTTTCTTGGACATCCATCCTTTATAATTATGTCGTTTATGTATAATTTGGTTGAAACACAAATTTTATTTTCTAATCATCTCAACAAATATTTTGGCTCATCAAATGCTATTATTTCTCCATATGACAAAGGTGGGAAGCTAAGAAATCTTTAGATTTTTGGTTTTTCTTCCTTCAGGTAAGGGACATACCTCAACAGACTCATAATTTTTTTGACAAAATAGTCTATAGTGAGTTGTCCCAACTTCAAATCATGAAATTCCATAGCCTTTCATCAAAGTACCTTTGAGGGAAGTAATTTTTCTTAAATGTCTTTTTTAACAACTTCCAAGTCAAATTTTTGGCCCTTGTCTGTTTAAAAACTTTATTTTCTTACCACCATAAGGCTACCTTACCAGTTAATTAGTATGTGACTAGACTTGATTTAAGATTAATTGGATATTTGTATACTTCAAAATATTTACACATGTTGAGGAGCCATGCTTTTGACCCTTCTTCAATTTCACCATCAAAATTGGGGGATCCCATCATTTTAAATTCCCCCTTGTAATTAAGTAGAAGATTTCCTTTTTTTGTTTGAAGAAATACTAATGTTTGATTTCTATTCATATTCTTTGATGGATTTATTAATTTCACTATCAGTATAGTTTTATATATCACTTCTGCTTGTAGTACTAACATATCTACTTCTAAATCTCTTCCTATGCATCTTTTTATTATATTTTTCCTTCTCCAATTTTCTTAATAGATATCCAATAATTTATTTTGTTTCGCTTTGATTTGACCAACCTTTCCTGATTTGCCTTTATGTCCTCTAAGTCGGTTTTTTAATTCAGTATTACTTTCAGCAATTTAATATTTGGCTCCTCTTTGTGGCTGGTTCCTCCACCAACCATTCCCATTCCAGTATCAGGGTTTGCTTTTCCTCTAGGTGATCCCATATAGGTTTGACCATTAATATCCTCTATCATATCTTAGCCCTTTTTAACTTCCATAAAATCTATTCAAGACAATAATATATTTTTTTTATTATGAACCCAAGAGAC
The DNA here is from genome assembly GCA_034641835.2 of Pinus albicaulis. Taxonomy (NCBI): domain Eukaryota; kingdom Viridiplantae; phylum Streptophyta; class Pinopsida; order Pinales; family Pinaceae; genus Pinus; species Pinus albicaulis. Next base: position 958,009,748 of record CM076582.1, read on the forward strand.
CCAATATTGTAACCACATCTTTGATACCCATTATAATAACCCTAGAACACTATCTTTTTTTTTTCTAAAATATAATTAAAAATTTGTCTCATAATAATTAGCATTCTATATAATTCTTAATTAATGTTGCTTACGACTTATTATGCATATCATCATTCATTAAACATGTTATTTAAGTTTTCCTTCAATATTTGCAGCTCTTCTTATTCATTAGATAATGATATTCTGTTTTTAGTATTTACCTCTACCTGAATGCAAATTTATGTTACCATTTTTTTTAATCATAATCCAGCTTTTTGAATGGTTCGTTTGTAAGTAATAATATTTAATAATTTTCTAAAGGAACTAAGCACTATTCACATATATACCTTTATATAATTTCGAACTCATACATTGTTCAATTCTTAATGTTTTCAACCCAAGGTAAAAATTATACGAGGGTAATCTTTAAAAAATGCAGAACCATACTAAAGATATTATACGTGTCTGTGTGAGAATTTCATAGAGGTTTTTTTAATGTCGACCACACACACATATATATATATATATATATATATATATATATATATATATATTTGGAGATTACACAATTATGAAATTTCTATCGGCAATGTTTCACGATGTTTATAATGAGATCCGTCTTAGTCAAAAGTCTCACTTATAAGTTAAACTAACGTAGTTATAATGATAATGTGGATCTTTTTTATTCAATATGGATTAAGAGTTTTTCTACAAAAAGTTCTAGGCATAAAATGGAGCTCAGTTCTATTTCCATAGGTTAAGGTTTTTACCTAACCTACCAATGGTCAGATATGTATCGTATCCATAGTGTTTTATAATTATGGATAATCATATTTGTCATATTCATCCAACGGCAGTGATGCAACTAGGGTTTAATATGTTTTTAAATGATTAATTGTTAATCAACTTTACGCCATTCAGTCATTTTACATAACTAGGGTTCATAATGAAATTGGTTTACCAAATGTAGAAAAATATCCGCTTCCACGGCTGGTATCATCCATTTTTCGTTCTGGTATACCATTTCTCTTTCGCTTTGTAATCTAAGTTCTTAGATATTTTTCTGGTTTTGTAAATTTCAGGGCATTCAAATTAACACCTAGCACCTTTCCTCATCTGATCGAGCTTGGTTCCTACAAAATTAGTCGGGCACAAAACTTCCCAGATAATTTTTAAATCTGTATATGTCTATTTTTTGATCCCTTGACAAGAATTTACTCGATTGATACTTAAACTATTTCCATTACTTTTCTATTTCTTTCCCATTTTGGGGATTGATTCAGAAGAGTTGTTTTTCTTACTGTATCCTTGATTTATAGGGTTTCTGGAAATTATTATTAACATTTATTTTTCTCAATAATCATTACCTTTGTGGCTTGTATTAGTCTCATAGTTAGGTAAATTCCTCAAGTTTTTAGATTACTTCTTTTTCGAGACTTTAAGAATTGGTTTATTCGAAATTTTAGTATAACTCCTCTTTACTTTGTACTATGTTATCATGTTACCAGATAATTCCCAAAGTGGCCCATCAGTCTTTCAAGGTGCTTTTTTTTATTTCCTTTTTTATGATTTATGCATGAATATTACTTCTTAATATGATTTTTATTTATGTTTATCATAAATTTTCCTACAATTATAATCAAATTTACTCTACTTTCGGCTCCATTACATCTTCAAGTTTTGACCCCGGTTTCTCCACACATTATTTTTTTCTTCAATCGGTTTTTTCCACGTTAGAGACCATTCTTCCTCTTTGGGTTTTATTTTCATATGCAAAGTAGATTCTTGCTTGAGTATTACTACCTATTAGCTTGGTCTCAATGTATGCTAAGGATAGTTAATTATTCCTCAAGATTTTTCTACTATTTTATTCTTTGTTGTTATAAGAGGTCGTTAAGCCTATACAGTATTCTTATTGCTGGGAGGTCTACAGGACCATTCCTATCAGTCTATAATCGAATGGACTGGACTTACATACTAGATGTATATGGAAATATTTATCCAATATAAATATATGGATATATTTTTATATGGAAAGACATTATTTTTATTATTATTAAATATTATTAACTCTATAGTATGTAAGTTATAGTGCTCATGGAAATATTTTTGAAAAAATTCCTTAAATGTATTACTTTTCTATATAGTTCCAAAATTTTATATTGATATACATCTAGTTCCCTAGACAATTCCTTTCAGTTAAAGACATACCCAACTTTTACTATAATATTTTTGTGTTGTGGTTGCATTAGTTACTTTAACTGAATAAACTAGTTTTGCAGCATTTACATCAAAATACAATTGTTTATTTTTTTATATATACAAATGTTTCTTTGCCTAAACCACCAAAAGTTTCTAATTTATATCATTTAGCAAATTCTATTAAGCTTTAGATATATACTTCATTTCCCTTTTCCTAAGGTGTAAAGTTGATATTGAATAGGTTTACGATTTTTTTTTTGTAAGCAACAACTTCTATTAGTTAATACAAATCATTTTTTTTACAACATAGTTGTGCTTTTGTAAACTATTTTCTTCTAATTTTATTTCCAACATTCTATTTTATTTATGTGCACTGAAATTCTAACATCATGTAGCTACAAGGTCTTTTCCTTCCTTATAAATGTAAAAAGTAATAAGTATGGAAATTAATTGTTAAATGTTAATTTTATAATAAACTATAAATTCTATATCACTCTTGCATAATACAATTTACTACAATACAAAAATTAATATTATTTCTTTTTACATAGTATTTTAATTCTATTTTTCTTATTCTTTTAGTTCTTCTAATAATTGAATCTATATGCAATTGAAAAAATTATACTTCCATAAAATTTGTTTTTCTATTTTGTTTCATAAACCTTATATTAAACTAATGTTCCATAAAATAAAATGGACCTTTAATAACTGCATGCAATACTTAACTTTTAGAACCATGAACATAAAATAAGAATTCTCTTTCTCGCATTAATAAAAAAAAAGGACATTATATTCTTTATTATTAATTCACTCATATGCATAGTATGATAATTAAACACTATAACATATCAGGATACTTAGAAATATATATAAAGTAGAGAACATAGAATTGAGAAACATTTTCTAAGAAATTAAAAGATCAAGTACTTGGCTCCTCCCTTCCTTGACACAGCTTTTGCTGGTCCTGCTGAGAAAATAGGCCTACAACTCCTTTTCTTTGTTCTATTGATTCTCATTCTCATAGGAAATTATGAAACAAAGGCCAGAAAACTCAGAAATTTCTATCCATATACTAATATTGGGTTGTTATTAACTGCCTCCACCTCATCAACAGGGGGCATGTGTTTAAGTGCTCATTTATGAGATCTTGTTTCCCACTTCTGAAGACTATTACCTGTCTTCTAGGAAACATTGAATTGACCAATACACATTTTTCATAATTAAATCTAATCCCCAGATTATATGCCTAGTACTTGCTAATGGATGAAATAATTTCCAAAAATAATTGCAGCCTTTTTTTCTCTTTCATCCATTTGTAATTCAACCATTAATTTCCCAATTTTTTTATTCACAAAAAAAACATAAGTCTAGCTTTACAAACAACAATTATACAACATTTATTATCAATAAATCAATAAAAATTAAATAATTTTTTCTCCTAATGTATCAAATAAAAATTAAACTTATGTACATAAATACAAAAAAGTTACAAAGTTGGGGAATATCACACCTCTACTTTTTCTGTATATGTTTTCATGTCTCGAAGCCTTGTCAACCTCAATCTTCCTCCCTATTCTCTTCTTATTTCTTTCTGGTGAGATGCCTCATAGATGATGTGTCCTCGTCGGACACCTACCGTTATTGTGAACCAATAAATGGTAATTCATGTCAGCCTAATACCTAATTAACCTAGAGTAATTCACTACACTAACTTTCAAACCTTTTAGGAAAGCCCTTCCGAGTCTTTGTCATGCTAACATCACCAATGCCATGTGGTTCCATCTGAATGGTGATACGCATCATTTAGATTTGGCCCACTAGGGAAACCAAAAACATAAATTTTTCTAGCCACGTGTCCCATGTGAAGACATCATATTTATGTCATCATTCACCTGTGCATGTAAAGTTGTCTATACGGTCCAATGATATTGTTTCCTGTATTATTATGAGGAAAGACAAATGGGTTTAGGCCTTTGTGTTTTTCAACCATTTCCTTTATTAAATTTTTAAACAAAAACCACCGGATTCAATATTTTTACATTATTGACTACCCAGCTACATCTCTATTGTTCTATATTGTTTCTTCTCTTCACCACACAATCCTCACTACCTTTCTATCGGGTTGATTCTTGCATTCTTCCAGGTCCAGCTAGCCTAACATCATCCCAGGCCTAAAATTATACACACACTTTGTTTCTTTTGGGCTAGCCTTCCCAGGCTAAATTGTATACTCCCACATTGATCCATAGCCAATACAATTATCGTCGTAGCAACTGACTCCACCTGGAGCTACATCATCCTAGGCTTCACCTTTATGAACAACTTAAAAATATTTCGGGCTACATCCATTAGGATGAAGTGTTATGGGAGCTTCACCATTTTCGAATAAAAACTCTTTATGTTATACTTCTGTCTACCACATTTTTCTAAAACTTTGGATAATTACTATGCTAAAAATATTTGCTATGTTTGCAAATAATTCCAAGGTTATCTTGCTCCACATGGTCCTTCACCAATTTAACTTTTCAAGTTTGACTTTGATTAGAAATAACTTGTGATCTAGGAGGCCATTTCGGAACCTCCATATACCACTGGAAATATCTTTTAGAGTTCTATCTATATGAGTTGGTCCTAAATATATTTTAAGTGATCTTCTTAACTAAAAACTGCTTCCAACTATGTACACCATTTCCATCATTGCATTTTACATACCTTGAGTATATTTTCATTCTTTTTGCAATCTTCTTTTCTTTTGTTCGAGAATAGTAGTGACCACAAGAAGTTGGAACTCAAGGATAAACTTTGAAATATCGAAATGTAGAAGAATGACACTATTATGCAGTTTCTTAGAGGGTTCACATAAGCTTGTGATGAACTTGGATGGGTTGGAGTTAATGTTGCAGAATATGACTTGGTAATCCTAGCCCTTTTGGGTCTTCCCAAGAGCCAGCATAACTACCAATATTTGGTGAATGAGAGGGAAAAAGTACCAAATTGGGAATTATTATGGTCTAATTTGGTACATGTTATATAAAAAATGACCTCCTCATCAACTCAGAGGAGGACACTTTGACTAGAAGAAAACAATATGTTACACACCCATTTTCAAGGGTAAAACATCCCAGAAACAAACAAAAGGCATTATAATTCTTCCTAGCTTATGCCCTCCTACTAACGGTCTACTTGTCCTTTTGGGTTGCGTTACTAAACCAATATCTTGACATCCACCCAGTCCTATGGATTCTTGGGTTGATAGGTTGCATGTGGTTTGTCCGTGGGATATGAAACTGTGAAATTTGTTTGGTTGGTTTCTTGCATGGCCATTTTTCTTTCATGGAATAGCTTAATTGCCTCTAATTTTTGAAAAGAGAAAAATGTTTTTTTTAGCTTTTTGTTATTTTAGGTGGATTATTTTTGTTATATTGGGTTAGTTGTAAAGCATTGTATGTTTGAATTTATTTTCATGTGTTTTATCTGAATTTGAATGTGTAATTTTTGAAATGATTTATAGTTACTCTCTCCCTGTAAGAACTCTTTCTCATTGAAAGGAAATCTAAAAGAATTTCTCTTGTATGGTTTGATTTTGATTCTCACTGAACTCCATATGTCAACACCCTCTCCGGATACACTATTTAAGTTCACATAAAATAAATCGCTTAATAAAAGTGATAAAAAAATATCTTTCTAGCATAAAGACAAATTAGTTTAAGTTAGGAAGGCTTGGGCTAGGCAGTGGTGAGTAAACTTCCCAAGATTTTAAAACTGAGACTAGTGTCATTAATGAGTAAAATATTGTTGCTCTCATATCATCCAGTACCACTCCTCTTACAATGGATTTAAGTGCGAGACAACATGGGAGTGTGATATAAGGTAGCCCTCCTTTGATTACATTTCCTGTGGGTATTATGTGTTCTAGGGATCCCCTCAAGGATATTGTAAATGAGTTGGGGACTCAATTGCACTTCCCACCCAGCATACTATCAATGATCATAACCCCCCCGGTGGTGCCTATGAGTTGAGGTATCCTTAGTGGCCAAAATTTTTAGGGACGAACTCAAGCTGACTAGGATGGGTTGCCATGGTACCTAAACATACAAACCTACTCTGTCTTTGGTTTTTTGGGAAGGTGTTGAGTCTTCATGAGAGTACTTCTCCCCTTCTTACCAAGGTTTGGGTGAAGCTCAGGAGTAATCATAACTATAAATTTGGTCGAATATTTGTTTTAGCCACTACGATACTGGTTTTCATCTACATATACTGGTGGTTATTAAGCATAGTAATGTTCCTTGGTTGCTTGTTTATTTCATTTTGAGTAGTTTTTCATTTTCTGTGCTAGCTTGTTAAACATTGAGACTATGAAAAATATCACATTTAAAATTTTGATAAAATATATCTCTCACCATGGATACATTCGTCTCTCATCGTCTATCTAGACGACAACGAGGTCTTCCTCAACTAACTCTATAGGACCTACCAATATTTGTTGATTATATTCTCCTTCATCACAAGGATATCAGTCTCGAGTATCTAACATTGAATATCATAACGCTTCCCAAGAGACCTTGTTGCCTATGGAATTATTTAAAGAAGGTGTTGTACCTCACTTTAATCCTCCACTCACCGATCCTCTTGGATATGTTTTTCCTCAAGTATCACTTGTACCTATTATGTTTTTATTAGTCTTCATATCCATTATCCTAATCATGGAGACTAGTGGGTCATGGTATTTTGTGGAAAATGTTTCTCCACCATCAATTCCCCCGCCTATTTTCAGTCCTACACTACCAATTGGTCACCCTGCTACTCAGACTATGACTAGTCCAGGTAACCCATATACACTTGTTATGAGTGAAGTTCAATATCTCCTAGCCTCCACCCCTTTTTTGTCAGCTCCTGGACCACCATATATCACTCCTAGTAGTGTTGTTAGTGTGGCCACCTTCAAAAATCCTTTTGGTTGGAAACACTTGCTAAGTTCTAACTCCCAAGGTATACTTCTAGTGGGAATTGTTTCCAACATGCACATACCTATCGGGTGCAGTTTTGTTCCCCAGACAGTTATAGAACAACTTAGTCCTTCATTGGTAGACCAGCTTTCTCCAAGTGGACACTATGTCGGTGTCGGTCTTGCACCTACTGAAAACTATGTGGCTAATAGTATGCCTCAACCTGATCCTGTTACATCTGTTTCTGCACCCCCTCCTCAACCACCATTGTGTCAGGGGGGGATTTCTATGTAGGAGGCAACCAACCTTTTTCGACCCAACCTAGTATCCCATATGGATTGCCACCATATATGACCGCACTACCTGTTACACAACAATTTGTCAAGTGTACTACTCCCTATTCCTGATCCTATAGACCCTTAACGGTGACCCTTGTGCTTATTTTCCATCAAGAAAATATTATTTCATGTCCTCTTTAGTACAATGAAAAAACTCTCTGATGGCCATTCCTGGAATAGCTCCTTGTAAACTTAGTTATCTGGAGCGGCGCACCCTCTCTGTGTCTTGATCACACCAATCATCTATTTTTGGTCTAGGGTTGCACCGATTAGCGCTGAAATGAAGCAATAAATCGCATCAATCCCTTTCTGGGAAGTTTTTTAAAAATGGAAATGAAGCTTCAAGATCTAGAAGCGTCGTGGCGGAGACATGTTGTTTGTTCCTAAGGATAGAGCCAATTTTCTCCCTTTGGCCTCATTGTTCCTACAAAAATGGAACCACCCAAAGGGATAATCCATTTCCCCACCTAAAGTGGATCCATGCTCCCTCCTCCTTTTGTTATATAGTGGGAAATCTCCCATAGATTTGCGAGTTGGAATAGAGATAGTAGAACAATAGAGAGGACTTTTGTTGCTACAGATGTTGAGTGAGATTTGAGACCTCCTGCCCTCATATCAAGTTGAAAAGCGATTTGGAGACATGCCTGGATCAAAACTCGTCGAAGGAGAGCTGTGACATCAAGGTGTAGGCTATAACTCCCCCTCTCTATTTTAATATAATATGATTGGTTATTGATTTCCATTCTTGTATTAATGTGTGATTGAATCCTTAGTTTTCCATGATTATCTAAGTAGGTTGTATATGCATTATAAATGTTATGATTTCATGCTTGTTGTCATTTTGATCCCTTTTGCAGGTAACCAAGCACCGGTAGCAGCGTAGATCTAACCACGGAACTCGAAGGACCAAGGGATTCAAACAAGAATTATCATCAAGTTGAGGTAGGTGATCCATTCACAATCTATATGTATTTACAATCTAGGAAAGTAGGCTTGTAATTGTTCCCTATTGTTACTAGACCCACTCTAGGGCCAGAGGGACTGTTTCTGTCCGCAGAGAGGTTTTTCTTGCATAAACAATTGGTGGCTCCACTAGGGAGTGATAGCCTTCTAGTCTCCTATTTTTTGATTTTTTTAATTTCTTTTCTTGTCTTCGATTTTCATGGAAGGTCTATCTCCTTGCCTCTGTGGCTCCTGTAATTGCTTAAAGACCTTTATCTCTATGCTAAAGTGATAAGCCTGGTGTCATTTTGGAAAACCTTTCTATTTCTCAATATTTTCTTTGATCAACATTGGTATTGATTTGACAGTCACGCCGATCAGTGCGGTACGCATTTTAGACAGTCGCTCTATTGCCTTTCCAGCCCGGGTTGCTGCTTGAACAATCATGTTGATTCTTGTGTATGAATTTTAGGGTTTTACTTCTTTTAATCAGCCAGTGACTCTTATCCTTCTAGATTATTTTGTTTGTTTGGTTAGATGTGTTCCTTCTCTATTTAGTGACATTTCTAGTTTTAATTTTACACCTTTGGTTGTCTTTTTTGAAAAGATGGTTGCATCCTTGTCTTCCTAGGGTTTCTAGGTGTCCTTGGGCCATTCGAGTGGTTTCTTTCTTTGCTGACCTCTAGACTTCTCATTGAATCAATTCTTGCCACACCTTTTAGTCTTAGCGTCTCATTGGTTTTTATCTTTCAGTCGGTTCTCTTGGATAGTATTATTTCAAGTGCTAATTGTGAATGCGTTTGAGTTTCTATTCACCATCAAGCATAGATTAAAATTTATTGTGTTCTGGTTGAATTTTGTTTTATTTGGGTGATTGATCAATGTGTGAATGAAGGGTGCTTCATTTTGAAGAAGATGATTCACATCTCTCTTTGATTTTTGAAATATTTTTCCTCTTGTATGCATTTTTGAGAGATCTCATTAGTACTCAAAGCATTGCTAATTGATCCGCATTCTACAGTTCTTATTCTACTTATAAGAAAAATACAAAAAATATTTTTATTTATTTTCACTTTAGAAAATGAAAATTTCATTTCGATTCACTTCTTAGTGCATGTAGTGAAAGGAAAGAAGATTGTAAAAATTTTGTTTCGCTTTAAGATTTTGCACTTGAAGAGAAAAATAAGTGTCGTTTCATGCATTTGTTTTGTTTCTGCGTGATTTTGTGAGTTTCTCTCTCCCTCATTAGTGTAGGATTCATCGAAAGGAATGTTTATTTTCTCATTTAGCTACATTTTAGGGGTTTAGATGACATCAGTAGGGCTTTGAAACTGAGACATAATTCAAGATCAACCATAAAATTTATTCAATCAATCTAAGGAGAATTTGGAACCTAATGAACCACATTTAGATGTCTAGACCAGAGACGTGTTTCAGCATCATTAAGTGTAGGAGTTGTTGCTAACAGTCTGTGTTACATCCCGAGGGTGATATCCCATCCCGTGTATGGAAGTAAATTGATGTATAAAAATTATATTTTGGGACTCTCTCATCGAACGGTTATGCATCAGACAACACTATTATAGATTTGGACTCCCACGTACTATCATATATATTTTGGGAGACACCATTAGGCTCCAAACTTGCCATAGGTAACTGAGTCGGCCGCCTTGTAGACATGATACACTGAACATAGCATTCAGGGAGATTGGTTGTCGTACGTTAAGTCCTTGGTCATTTCTCTTTCATTTGATCACCAAGGTGTATATTGTAGTTCACAACTACCTGATAATCCTTTTTCTTAGTTCATCCCTTTTGATTTGTTTTGTTTTTAATTTCTAAACTTTATTGCCCACGATAACATTTTACCTGTGCTCATCTTAGATTGAGATCAATGGAAACGCTTCCTGATTTCATCAACCCAGTGGTCCCCTCGGATGGGAATCCTGGTTCTTTTCTTTCTTTTGGAAATGTTGGTGCCCCATATATGGCAACGTTTTCCCTCCCGAGATTAACCATTGGTATGCCAGGTTGGTTATTTTTAACCCCTATGGTTTCGAATATACCAATTGTTTCTCAACCGAGTTCTCCTCCGCCTGAAACATGTCAACCCCATGTTGATCTCCAGGTTGACCCCTTTCCTTCTTTGCCTATTTCTTCACCTTGTTCTCTCTTCACTTGGTGAAAGTCTAGATTTTAGTAACCAGGTGGCTAAGAAGAAGAAGAAGGAAAATAAGTAGGGGGGGAAACTAGCAACCATTGCTACCCATGTAGCTAATATTGAGAAATCTCTCATTGCATCCCATAGACTCAAATTCCATTACAAGCTATGTAAGGGTGACCACCTTCTTAGTGATTTCCCTTGTATTCCCAAGGTGTTAGAAGTGTGGTGTTGGCCCAATTCATCCTTCATCATTGACCTCTGGACATCATGCCATTGATGAACCTTCAGCTAGAGATGATAAGACTCATAAGAAACAGGGTAAGATCAAAATTCCATGTAGATTGTGTGAAGGGAACCATATCGTTCACCTCTGTCCTCATAAGGATGAAGCTTCTAAAGTGTTGGATACCCTTTAGACTTCTAAGCCCTGTCTTCCCATTGGTTAACGAAATTTTTCTTCAAGTCCTATGCTAGTTGAGAAAGTAATTGTTTGAGATTCATCTCCGTTCAATTCCACTCTCTCACAAAGTCAGTCTCCTAAGTACATTTCTGACCAATCATTGGTTGAGAAAAAGGTCGACCTGATTCCACCTATAATTCATAAGGTCTTTTCCATCGAGAGTCGAACTCATCCTAGTAAGTTTCTCCGGAACCAAAGGGAGATCCTCCCATTTCCATGATCAGAGAGGGTGATCCTCCGACTCCCATAGCCACAATTAAAAAAATTGATCCTCTTACTCTTGTTCTTGGAATCCAGGAGGATGGTATTTCTGCTCCCATAATGCAAGGGGATAATCCTCTTCTTCCTATGGCACCCCCTCCATGTAGTTTGTTCACTTACTTTGATTGGAGTCGATTCAGGGGATATCGTCTTCCTTCTTGCATGCCCTTTGATATCACTATACAGGCCTGCACTATGGTTGTACCGGGCACGATTATAGATGAAGGCGCATCGGTTAGTATTATGTCCTCAAATACCTGGCAAGGTTTCGGTTCTCCACAACTTTTGCCTGTTACTCAATTTTTTTTGGCTTTTAACATAGGAACTAGTCAGCCGTTAGGGATCCTTCCGAAGTTACCTATTACTTTTGGAGGAAAGATAGTCTATATAGATGTGATGATTGTCCAAGGCCCCTTGGATTTTAACTTACTCCCAGGGCATGACTACACTTATGTCATGGGAGCGCTTGTCTCTTCCCTCTTTCGGGTGATTTTTTTTCCACATGAAGGTCAGATTATGAACATTGATCAGCTCTCATTCATTGGTCCTTATGTGACATCTTTTCTACCATCATCCTTTCCTGTTTCTTTCCTTTCGGTGCTATCTTTCCCACTAGAGGTTAATTATGTGACCACTTGTTCATTGACCTCATCCACTAATAGTGTTGTCGCATACTGTCTACTAGGGGCATTAGGTTGCAATTTTTGAGATGTTGTTCTCCCATCAAACAAGCACCTCTTGGAAGCCATGACATATTATATGTCTTGAATAGGTTCATCGGAGCACAATTCGTTTTCTTGTGTCAAGCTCCTTAAAAAGTGAAACAAGCTCGTCAGAGCATAGTTATTTTCTTGTGTCAAGCTCCTTAACAAATGAAACAATCTCTTCTGAGGATAGTTTTTTTACTATGTAAACCTTGTTAAAAAATGAATTAGGTCATGAAGATAGTTATTTTACTATGTCAACCTCGTGAAAAAATGAAACAAGGTTCCCTTTTCAATTCGAGTCTTTGATCAGATCTCGTAAAATCCCAGTTGAGTATTTCATTGGATCTCGTAATTGAACCTTCATTCCATCCACCTATTAGTACCTAATAGTCTACTCCGGTGAATGCACTAAATCTTGGGGGGCATGTACCTTGAATTGAGTCACGATGTTGGGGGAATGCATGAAAACTCTTTCAAGCAGGGTTTTCCATGTTTTCAAGCTTGTGTAAAAATGAAACCATTCTTATTTTACCTCTCGTGATTGCCATTTTATCAGCCTTCTTTGCCAGATGAGCCTTGGTTTTCTCATTCCATCGTCACCATCTTCTTGGTCGATCATATGCCTTCACTTGGTTGTTTTACCCATTCTTGAGGAACCGTTGGAGTGACTGGTCATTTTAGCTAGACCCACGACCTTTACTTGTTATGAGTAGTTCCACCATAAATGGAACCAGTTGTTATCCTTTATACCACTGGTTCCTTCAGGAGGAGTAATCTTACAGCTCTTTTATGACTCTCTAAATATGAAAATATTGCCAATTTCTTGTCGTTTTGAGCTCGTTGAAGTGCAAAAAACATCATTTAACCAGTATACATTTACCCCTTTTTTGGGCTGGGATAAATTATTTACGAAAGAGGAATACCTTAGTTAGCTGCGACTAAGAGTTTCTCTCATATTTTTTTTTCTACCTTTACGTGTATGAGGGACTATTTATGAAAAGGTCCATCTGGAGTTTTCTTTTTGCCTCTTTTCAAATTCTCTAAATATGAAATGGTGTTGAGTTTCACCTTTATTGGGCTCGTTAAAATTTATGACAATGGATCTGTCATCATGACGATATCGAGTTCCTCCTTCCTAGGGCTCGTAAAATATACTAGGATGGATTTGTCTAAAGGAAAAACTTATATCACAACCATATGATATCCCCTTCAATATTGTATACAAAAATAATTTGGGTACTTTCCAGAAATGGTGGGGGAAAATGGAAAGCATTAATCAGTTTTTTTGGAAGTATGTTGCTCTTGAACATGACACATCCTTTTTTTCATGTCAGGTTAGGGATATCCTTCATTCGTCACTTTGCCTCCATGGATTTGGGAAATCTGTTTTTCCTCTTATGTCATCACTGTTTTCGTCCAGCATGACCTCTGATCCCATTTGAGTCAAACACTACCAAATATGGAGTCATGTCTCTTATATGTTCAAGAGAAGTTCCTTCTATCACTTATTCATCTGATCACTCTCATTATCATATTATTGCCTTCATCTCGTGTCGATGATGTGGGATACATTATGGCCCTCCTTTGACGGATCACTTCTTGTCGACTTTAGCACATTATTCAAGAAGTTGATATAGAGATCCCCTTGTCAGTACCTTAGAGCCTACATGCCCTAATGACAGGTTGTTCGCACCCAATGATAGGCTTGCATCATTGGCCTTTGACCAGGTGATTTCGTGAATGTGTGATGACAACTCCTTATTCACATATCATGGATTGTACGGATGGTACCTTGAGAAGCATTGTCATTATTGGTGATTTTTCTCGTGCATGTTAATGATTTACATCATTGACTAGTAATCATGCGATTTTCTTGCATGTTCAACTTCATATCATTTATTCGCATTCTCGAATTTGTACTTGATCGGGTCGTGATAAAGCGCAAGACCCTAGGTTTTTCTGATGAAGCCTAGGCTGCAAGGAGATATGTATTATCCATGATTGTACACTTGAATCTTTCATTAGGATGGCTACAATGTTACCTTTAGTCTATATTTGTGATCCTATTTTATTACGGATGGCTGTCTCCATACCTTGGATCCTATTTTATGATTACTTCTATGGATGGTTGTGCCCATACCTTACATCATGTGATTATTTTAGAGATATAAGTTTATGTATATGTGTGCTTGTTTGCGCAAGTTTTTGGATGACGACGTATTGGTCTTGGCACTTATTCATAAAGCATTTCACCCCTCACTCTTGTTCGGCCTTCATAATTTAGGGGGAATTTGTTACACAACAATTTGTCACTGTACTTGTACTCCCCATTCCTGATCCTGGATAACCTTAACGGTGAACCATGTGCCTATTTTCCATCATGAAAATACTCCTTCATGTCCTCTTCAGTACAATGAATAAAATGTCTGGTGGCCATTCCTAGAAAAACTCCTTGGAAACATATTTATTTGGAGCGACGCACCCTCTTTGTGCCTTGATCGCGCTGATGGCCTGTTTTTGGTCTAGGGTTGCATCAATCGGTGCTAGAATGAAGGTAATACTTGCGTCGATCCCCTTCTGGGAAGTTTTTTAAAAATGGAACTAAAGCTTCGAGATCTACAAGCTTCGTGGCGGAGACCTAGTTGTTTTTTCGTGAGGATAGAGCCTAGTTTCTCCCTTTGGCCTCCTTTTTCCTACAAAAGTGGAACCACTCAAAGGGATAACCCATTTCCCCACCTAAATTGGATCCATCCTCCCTCCTCCTTTTGCTATATAATGGGAAATCTCCCACATCTCTATGAGCAGGAACAAAGATAGTTGAACACTAGAGAGACCTTTTGTTGTTATAGACACTAAGCGAGAGTTGAGACCTCCTGCCCTCATATCAAGTTGCAAAAGAGATTTGAAGACGTGCCTGGATCAAGACCCATCGAAGGAGAGCTGTGACATCAAGGTGCAGGTTGTAACTCCCCTTCTCTATTTTAATATAATACGATTGGTTCGTGATTTCCATGTTGAGATTCAACAAGATGATGATCCTAGTGAAAATTAAGCACCTTCATTAGGTGGGGCCCGCGGGATATTTTTAGGTGTCTATCTATTTTTAGAATGGTGAGTATATTCTAAAATTAAAAGGATGCTGATTCTAGATGGTTGAGAAAATTCTATATTTAGATGAGTTTCTATTTTTAGAAAATGGGTGAAGTCTATTTATAGATCACATATCTAAAAATAGAATGCATGTCGATTATTATTGGCCCTTAATGATAATCAAACAATAAAGAATAACTTGTCTAGTTTTCAAGCTTCTGTGGTTATTAAAATAAAATTTATAAAAACAAATAATTCATTATTTACTTTTAATAATTAACCCTATTAATTAATTAATTTACATTTAAAATTAATTAATTAATAAATTACAATTATTATTAGTATCTATGGGGTAAAAAACTAAAGAACAAAATTAAAAATAAAATGGGGTTTTACAATATAAACTAATTATAAAGACATTTAGATTTTATTAATAATAATCATTAATTATTATTTATTAAAATTATAGGAATAAATAATAATCATTGACTATTATTTGATCCTAGAGACCATTAATTATTAAAATTCTAGGAATAAAATTAGATTTAGATTTTATTAATAATAATCCTTAACTATTATTTGATCCTAGAGACTATTAAATAAAAAATGGAAATTGAAATTATTAAATTTATTAAAATTCTAGGAATAAAAATATTAATAAATTATCATTATTAAACTTTATTATTAGATTTATTGATCCTCTTATTAGTAATTTCTATTATTATAAGTTTAGTTATAACTATTAATTCTAATCCATATTAAAAATAGAGGCATAGGAATTAAAAATTAAAATTTAATTATAAAAAAATTATTAAAAAAATTCTAAAATAAATAATAAAAATAGTGTAATATTCCTTTTTCAGGAATTTCAACAAGGTGCTCAACATAAACGCTGTATAAGTAAAAATTTGCAAAAATAACTCATATCAAGACTTGGTTCCCCTTATTTATGTTGTATGAGACTTATATATGGAGTTTCAACAAAAAAACGTTAGTATAGACTCATTAAATAGATCTCCCCAAAACTTGACTAGCTAAAAAGCACCCAAAGAGGAAGGTTGCAGCCAAATGCAAGCACTACTTTAGGAATTGCGCAGTTTTAGCAGATGTTTAGAGGAGATCAGCAAGGAGAATTAACTGTATAATGAAAGGGCTTTATCAGCAAGGAGACTTATATTTCAGTCATAAAGCATAAAATCATCATTATGATAAAGCCCTTTCATTATACAGTAGAATGCATGAGTATATACAACAATAAATCTTCAGAAAAGAGAGCAGAAACACATGTCTATCTGCAGAATTGTTTCAACAACATTATTTTTTAGGAGCTTCAGCAGCTGGAAGTTAAAACTCAGATCTAGGACATATTTGTGGATAAAACATTAGATCTATATCATATCTGGAGACTATACAATTTTCTCTTCAATATCCACTTGGAATTTTGACAAAAGCATGCATAAATAAGAGTAGATCTGATAAACAAGTTGCAGATCTGGAAACTGCTGCAGTAAATTCCTGAATATAAAATTTCATTACAATGGATCAAATCTGAATAGAACATAGATCAGCAAGCTAATCCATGGATCACCAAGTGGAAGGCAAAGCCCAGAACAAGAGATCTCTGATCTAAACTATGAGCAAGACACCATGAAAACCGTCATACAGAAATAATGCAGTCTACTCATGGGAACAAAGCTGTAGCTAAAATGACAGAGAAAAGTACTGTAGAATTGCATATCTGAAGTACAAGAAGAAGATACACTCTTTCAGGAGGTTAAAGAACACACTCCATGAGAAATAGGCTCCAGAAATACACTAGATATCTGCAGATCTAGACTCCCACCTCCTGCAGCTCACAAGATAGCTCAACCCTCAAGATGAGCAGCGCTGTAGTGTAAGATGGAGCTTGGCCTCAAGCCTGATAGTGGTTAAATTCAGCAAACTTTCCTCCTTGAATCCTCAAAGGAAGAGGTGAAACTCCTGTATAGGAATTCCAGATACAATCCTCCACTAAACAGTGAAGAATGGTGTTTGTCTAAGCAGACAAATACTCAGAAATATGATCAATCAAAAACCTTTGCTTGCTGCCCTCCTTTTCCTTTTATAAGATGAGAAAGCTTTTGCAAACCCTAAACCATCTTGATGAGTTACCCCTTTTCACATGAGAGGCTTCCTTCTAGAACTGCATTGTCCCTTTTGGAGATGCAATGAACGTAGACAATGTTGTTGATTTGGTCAAGGTTGACCCAGTCTTTAGCTCAAACCTCTTTCACACCTACAAGTGATTATTTACATGGCCCTGATTTGTCTTTGTTCACATGGGCATTGATTTATTCATACTTTTTAGGAGTTTTACGTGTCTTCCTTTATTCATTTATTCATGAAACAGAAATCAAAAAAAAATTGAATGTTCCTCTTAGCTAAGGCTAAGTTGGAACATTACAATCCTCCCCTCCAAAATGTTGCTTGTCCTCAAGAAACTGATAGGGTAAGAGCTGTAGTTCTTCTTCTTCTCCATTGATGGCACCATCAATGATCAAATTTTCATCATGGACCAAGTGCTCATGAAGCCAATACATCAAAAATTGCTCCTCCAATGCTAACATGATAGGGGCATAGTCTATCCCTTAAGGAGTGTAAAACTAAACAGAAATAAACATGGGTGAAGCAATGTCACATCTAAAACATGTATCATGAAGTACAAGATGAAGTTCTATCCCATGTGGTACATATACACTGCCCACTTTTTTCCAATACAAACCCATAAACAATACCAATATATCATCTATGTATGGAAGAAAAATCACATATATGAAAACTGAAACTTGCACTTGAGGAGGTGGGTCACAATCCCACATAAGATACCAATGCAATGCACTCCTTGTATTGAGTAGATCTAAGTGTGGTAAGTGGCACTCCCACCACGTATTTTCTATATGGGTCACTTTGACATGGCTGAAAGTGATACCCAAGTTAGGTGCCTTTGGGAAGCACCCATCATGATAGAGAATCCCCCTGTGCACCTCAAGGGAGTGGCCAGATTTAGAATTTTTATCGGCCTCATCAATGGAATGAGATCTGCATGTAATATCACTCCTTGTAGGATCCATGGCCTGCATACATATGGTAATAGAATATGTCAAATCAGAAAAATAAACATGCTCCATAAGATCAGATTCTTTACCATTCAAGTCTCCCACACACATGGAGTTGGGCATGGGTATGTCTCCTCTCCTAAGAGAAGGAAGAGATGGCAGAAATAACTCTTTCATAGAGCCCTTTGGCTTCCCCATCTCCTCATAACCATTGCACTCTTGTAAGTGCTGATATAGTTCCTTCCAATCATAGTGCTGATGTAGTTCCTCCTTCATACCCTCCCAATCAAAACTCATCATGATTGGGGTGTAGATCTTGGCTGACTGCATATAGCTGAAAAGGAACTCTTTGTGTTCTCTTTGTCGTATCTCTTACTTAAGCTTGGAGGCTTGAGACAAGAATACTTTACCAAGATGATAGATGACCCCTTCATGGACCAAATAGTCTCCTCCTTTCTTCATGCCATCTAATATCATCCCGATGTGTAGATATTTGGAGTACTCCACAAGGAGTTGAGATCTCTAATATGGATCTACATAGCTCAACAAGGACAGTGCTGTTGATGCATCTATGGTGGTGCTTGCCTTGTTGCCGATTGCTTCTTTGAAATTACACATGCCAAAATTGTTTGTGGGAAGGTTGATCCTCCCCTTTCCTTCCTCCCACAGCGTTGCAACTTGCTCTCCAATCCTTGCTTGATCTATTTTTGGAACAACACTTTGTGAGGCTTTCCCCACAAGATCAGAATCTAATGACATTCCAAGTGGCTGGCCATGAGGTAGGAATGTTCCTTGCAGCATTCTCATAAACATAAGAGAAGGAACTGTTAGATCCTTGCTTCCACTGCGCAAATCCATCTCTGTTTTTTGTGTGGAAGCATTAGGTGTGGGATAAGTGTGCATGCTTTGAATGATTTGTGGTTTCCCACTCTTCAAGTCCACCCACTCCATTTGTAAGGCCTTCCAATCAGTGGTAACCTTTCCCAAGGTAATCAACCACTGGACACCCAAGACGACATTGGTGTCTAGTATGTCCACTACAAAGAAGTGATCCACTAAATTGTAGGATCCCATAGTGACAAAAAGTGATGGAACATATTGCATGCACTACATAGTTCTATCTCCTGGGACCAAAACAGAGAACCCATCAAATGTATTTGTGGGGAGCCCTCTCCTTTGTACAAGGTGAGCATCAATAAAGTTGTGGGTTTCCCCACTATCAATCAGAATAGACACTCTCTGGTTCATAACTGAACCTTGTACTCTGAGGGTCAAGTACTTGGGCACTCCTCTCAATGAAGCAAGAGTCCCACTTGTTAGAGCAAAGGCCCCTTCTTCATTCTTGGATGGTGTTTGGCCTTCCTCCTCATATTCACCAGCACTGTGACCCCTCCTAGGTCCTTCACTCCCATCTTCCTCTTCATAGTCTGAAAATACCTCTATGTAGTGTGCCCTTCCAGCAACACATCTATGTCCCGGTACCCATGGCTCTTGACAAGTGAAACACAAACTCTTTTTCCTCAACTCCCTCCGGAGATCAATGTCAAGAGGTTTCTTCAGTGATCTCTCCTTGGGTGGAGCAGCTTTCCCTTCTTTCCCCTTAGAAGAGGGAGGGGATTTTCTTTGGAAAGTTTCCTTTGCTCTTGGCAAGGCTTCTTGGAGATCTCTAGCTCTCTCAATGGCATCATGCAAAGTGATGGCCTTGGTAGACTTAACCAACCCATGCAAAGGTTCCTCCAGGCCATCAATGAACATGTAGACTCTCCTTGCTACAGATAGATCAAGGACCATTACTAACAACCTCAGGAATTCAAAGATATAGGCCTCTACATCTCCTGTCTGCTTCAGCTTTGCTAAGCTTATAAAAGGTGCCTCTAGATTTTTCTGATAAAATCTATCCACTAGTCTTCTAGTGAACTCAGCATATGTAGACACATTTTTGTGTCCCAATGTAGATATTCCATGGAACCACCAATTTTGGGCTTCACCCTAAAAATGCAGCACAACAATCTTGATGGTTTCTACTTCGGGGCACTTTATTCAACTGGAAATAGATGTCAAACTTTCCCACCCATGCTTTGGCAGAACAAGAGGATGTTCCATCGAGCTTGGGAAAAAATATCCTACCCATAATATGGTGTCTCACATGGAAGAAACCACCATCTCTGTACTGTTTCCATGGTCTCCTTTGGTCCTTGAGATGGCAAAAGTCTTGGAAGCTCAATTTATCCTTGAACCTCTGACTTTGTGAGTCATATTCTACAAAGTACCCTTCTAGGGAGGTTGTCTCTTGCAGTCCTTCATTCTCTACAACCAAGAAGGTAGGCATAGTAGAGCGTTGTGAGGCCTGTGGAGCTTGTCGCAAGTTCACAGGTTGACCAGTCCCAAAATGAGACATGTCAGAACTTTCTCCTTGATGGAATCTCCCAAGGGATTTCGTCATTCTATCCACCCTCATCTCTTTTATCTCCTTGGATAGATCTTGCATAGCCTGCAAGATATTTTTTTTAAACTCATTTGCTTCATTATCCTTATCATTCACATATTCAGGGGCTTTCCCCTTGTCTTGACCCTTGTCAAGATCAACAGTGGTGTAGTCATACTTTCTATGACTTATATTTTGGTACCTCATATCCCTCTCAGTGGGAGGATCCTCTTCTTTGGAATGCAGCATGACTAGTGCTCCAATGGAAAGCACAGGCTGTGCCAAGAGCGGAGCTCCGATACCACTATAATATTCATTTTTCAGGAATTTCAACAAGGTTCTCAACAGAAACGTTGTATAACTAAAACTATGAAAAAATAACATAGATAAGGACTTGTTTCCCCTTATTTATGCTATATGATACTTATATATGGAATTTAATAAAAAAAAATAAGTTTATACTCATTAAACGGATCTCCCAAAAACTTGACTAGCTAAAAATCACCCAAAGAGGAAGGTTGCAGCCAAATGCAAGCACTACTTCAGGAATTGTGTAGTTTTATAAAATGTTCAGAGGAGATCAGAAAGGAGAATTATATTTCAGTCATACAACAGAAAATCATCATTATGATAAAGCCCTTTCATAATACAGTAGAATGCATGAGTCAATACAGCAATAAATCTTTAGAAAAGAGAGCAGAAACACATGTATATTTGCAGAATTGCTTCAACAACGTTATTTTTTAGGAGCTTCAGCAGCTGGAAGTTACAACTCAGATATAGGATAGATCTATGGATAAAACATCATATCTATATCAGATCTGGAGACTATACAATTTTCTCTTCAAGATCCACTTGGAATTTTGAAAAAAGCATGCATAAATAAGAGTTGATCTGAGAAACAAGTTGCAGATCTGGAAACTGCTGCAGTAAATTCCTGAATATAACATTTCATTACAATGGATCAGATCTGAACAAAACATATATCAGCAAGCTAATCCATGGATCACTAAGTGGAAGGCAAAGCCCTGCACAAGAGTTATCTAATCTAAAATATGAGCAAGACACCATGAAAACCCTCATACAGAAATAACACAGTCTACTCATGGGAATAGCGTTGTAGCTCAAATGACACAGAAAACTACTGTAGAATTGTAGATCTGAAGTAGAATAAGAAGAGACACTCTTTTAGGAGGTTAAAGAACACACTCCATGAGAAAGAGGCTCCAGAAATACACTAGATATCTGCAGATCTAGACTCCCACTTGCTGCAGCTCACAAGACAGCTCGGCCCTCAAGATGAGCAACGATGTAGTGTAAGATGGAGCTTGGCCTCAAGCCTGATAGTGCTTCAATTTAGCAAACTTTCCTCCTTGAATCCTCAAAAGAAGAGGTGAAACCCCTGCATAGGAATTCTAGATACAATCCTCCACTAAACAACAGAGAATGGTATTTGTCTAAGCAGACAAATACTCAGAAATATGATGAATCAACAACCTTCTCTTGCTGCCCTCCTTTTCCTTTTATAAGATGAGAAATATTTTGCAAACCCTAAACCATCTTGATGAGTTACCCCTTTTCACATGAGAGGATTCCTTCTAGAACTACGCTATCAACCTAGACAGTGTTGTTGATTTGGTCAAGGTTGACCCAGTTTTAGCTCAAACCTCTTTCACATCTACAAGTGATTATTTACATGGCCCTCATTTGTCTTTGTTCACATGGGCATTGATTTATTCAGAATTTTTAGGAGTTTTAAATGTCCTCCTTTATTCATTTATTCATGAAACAGAAATTAAAACAAAATTGAATGTTCCTCTTAGCTAAGGCTAAGTGGGAACATTACAAATAGTATTATTTTATTATTAGATATTATATATATATATATATATATATATATATATATATATATATATATATATATATATATATATATATATATATATATATATCTATATATATATATATTATATATATATATATATATATATATATATATATATATCATTATTAATTGAATTTATTCAATATAAAGAATTAGTTAATAAATTAATTATTTCCTAGATATTAATGCTTGTCAGCGCTTTTTAAAATTTCCTCTCTATAAATTTTACCTAAGTCCTTCCTTCATTTCTTCATTCAATCGTCCTGATGATGGATCTCCATGGAGATTTTTAACGTTGACATATATTCTCTGACACTATGGCAAATCCAGATTCTTCTTCATCTAATAATAACTTATTCTACCCCCGGATGCGGGTGTTCCAAAGCCGAATTAATGTGATGGGCTGGCGGGCTGCTTCTCTCTGCCGCCATCTGCCTCCTGGGTACGATGTGTTAAATGGCATAATGCCCAACGCAAACCACCATTTATCGTTCCCCCATTCCAAAGTTGTTCGCCCTGCAAACTCTGGTTCTCGCTCGACTCCGGCTGTTGTGAGACATTCCTCCGCATGCTTGAGCGGGATTCACAGCATGATGGCAGTTACGTTTTCTGATAGGCTTCGCTTGGGAAGGACGGCTTGGGAGCATGCTGTGGTTCGGCGCGCTGTGGGTGACAATCACTCGCAACATGTTTTTAACCACCGGCTCTCGGCTCCCATTATGTATCATTCTGTTGTCAAAAATTGCAGATTCTGCAGGGAGGAAAGCGTCGACCAGCGCTTGAAGTGTTTAGTGAGAAGAGAGGTTCGTGGTGTGTTCAGCGCCTGGGGGAGTGTCGAGCAGTTGTTGCATTTGTTTTCTCTTTAGGGCTATCGTGCGCGGGTTCTCTCTGTGGTTTGGGAGGTTTTCAGGCATCCGCTTCCTTTCAGCATGCCCAGGATTCGTCATCGTATGAGGAGCCGAAGGGGTAGCTCGCGGAGCCACCCTTCCCATGCCCCTGCCAGTCCTTCTCCTGACTCATCATCCTTTGGGGAAGGCTCGAGCCATTATCCCCGCACTCGTTCTGGTTGGGGGCGCTCTCATGGCCATCGTTTGTTTTGGGGTCCTCACACGCACAGGCCTCCTGCTTCCTATGCCCCAACCACTGGCACGGCTCGGTTCACTTTTACCAGCAGTCTCAACCGCCCACGCATTACTGCCATTCTTTCGGTAGTATTCCTTGAAGATAACGTTCCTGGGGATGTCTCGCTTCCTACTGCTCCTGTGGCGACTGTTTTCGCTCCGGACAATCAGTTTTCTGCTTTCAATCTCGATGATCGCAATTTCCAGGCTCCGCCTCCGCCTCGCCCTGCAGAACCAGTCTTGGATGAGGAGATGCTTTCCGCCAATCATGTTACCCAAGCGACTCATGACGAACCTGCTTCGGGGATGCACGCCACCGGCTGGTGCAGAATCGAGGAGGAGCCCCCGGAAGATTAAATGGGTTTGTTGTCTGGTCACTTCAATGTCTCTGTTTCTCAAACCTTTGGGTTTTTTCTGCTATGGAAGTTTTGCTGTGTTTCTGGCCCTCCTTTGTATCTTTGGGGTCAAAGTCTGCTTCAGAAAACTATGGTTATGTTCCCCTGCGTGGGCATCGACAGTATACAACACTGTTTTTTCTGAATTTTCTGCCTCCTGGGCAGCTGTTTCTGACTACGGTCTTGATGTAATTTTACCCGTCTGTTAATAGATAATTTTACTTAGAAAAAAATAATAATAACTTATTCTCTTGGAGCACTTGATTCCAGTTAACTGATGTGGCAAACTAGCTAGTTGAAGGAATTATGAGTTACAAGGTTGATTGGTGACTCATGCACGATGGAGTTCATTGTAACTGAGTGTGACACAGTTGTAACAGAGTTGGAAGAGTTGTTATGTGAGTTGTTATTTAGTTTAACTCAGTTAAGTGAGTTAAACTCAGTTGTGCTAGGTGTATCTAAAGATACACTAGTGAAAGATGAGTGAATTAATTATTTAATTAATTCACAAGTGGTGTCTTACTTGCAACTAAAGAAATACAACAGTTAAATACTTGCATGTCAGATCCAGTGGAGACCCAGTGGAGTGATAGGTGAAAGGGTGTGTTTGAATATCAGCTGTGACTATAGTAATGCATTCAATGCATCTACACACACATTGGAGTTGCCAATGAGGATTGTGTAGTACAATAAAGCCAAGATCAAATTCATTCAGGGATCTTCTTCAGTAGGGATTGCGCAGTGGAGGGAGGATGTCAGGAGGCAGTAAATTGGTGCATGTGTGAACCAATTTTTGTATGACAGTGTGAAAATATTGTATATTGTACTAAGAGCTCTATGAGATGAGATTTGTATGAGATTGTTTCATAATACCATGATATACATAATATATGATATTTGGGGTTTTTAGCTTTAAGCTTTCTCGGTAAAACATCTTGTTATGTGCGATTGATTTTTATTCATATGTTTTGCAATTAGCGATTTAATTTCTGCAAAGAATTGAGTAGAAGGATTATGTATTTAACAGTGGATTTAATTGTTACATCAGGGGAGCTGATAATATACATGAATATGGTATATAATTTCTACATGGTATTACAGTAGTGTTAATCACTGAATATTGCAATATTGAAGCAGTGTTGAGTTGTGTTGGTGGAACAATTAAAATTTGTTGCAAGAATTTATTGGTATGACAGTTGAGTAAACATTGAAATGGCTTTCAATGGGTTGTGGTTGGAGTATCCACTTGAGGGCATGTTTTGAAACCAACTCCAAAAATAGAATAAAAGAGATATCAACGCCTTATAAATAAGCCACTTTGAGTGGGAAACCTCCAATACATTACATGAATGAACAATTCTTCGATGATACAAATTACAAAACCTCCTTTCTATATATAGGAGTCCATGGGGCCACAATGTAATCCTAGTGGAGCCACAATGTAATCCTAGCCCACCTAACAATAATAATTTAAGGGCACAATAATAACAATATGGGGGTTACATGGGTACAATAATAACAATAAGGGGGTTACACTAACCACAATAAGGGACTATACTAGTAATATAGGGACCTAACATGGCAGCTCAAACTACATAGCCTGGAAGGATAGGATGGAGGTGGTGCTTGAAGATAATGGCTTGAAGGAGTTCATCGATAGTGATGTTCCTAAGCCTGCTTCGACGAATGCTGCATTACTTGACACCTGGCAAAAGAAAGTAGCGAAGACGAGAAGGATTTTATTGGAAGGTGTGAAAGACCATATTGTGTCAAGACTTCATGTGAAAGCAACTTCATTTGCAATGTGTAAGGCTTTGAAAGATATTTTCCAAAGCAGCAGCAACCATAGGAAGTTGGCACTGAAAGATAAACTCAGAAAAATCAAAATGGAGAAGGGCGACAGTATTCCAAAGTATCTCACGAAGTTTGTCCAATGTAGGAATGAGCTGGGGAGTGTGGGAATTATAGATGCTGATGATGACTTGATGAGCTTGGCTCTCCTTGGACTTCCAAAGAGTTGGCACAATTATCAAGGCTCTGTCAATGGATGGGAAAAACTGCCAGATTGGGAGAAATTTTGGTCGGATCTAGTGCAGGAGGAGATAAGGCAGAATACTAGGGATGGCTCTTCATCAAAACATGATGATGAAGAGCATTGTGCTTTGGCTGCAAAAGTGAGTAAAGGGAAGGGGAAGAAATCCCATTCAAAATCCGAGGCTAAAGGCAACAATATGGATTTGTCCAAGGTGAAGTGTTTTCATTATCACAAACATGGGCATCTCACCACTAACTGCCCACAGAAAAAGAAGAACAAGAAGGCTACTGGAGCTGCAGCTGGCTAGGCCCTTGCCTCGCAATTTGAACTTGATTTGTCCTTGATTTCATACTTGGTTTCAAGCACAATGGGATCGGTGTGATATCTTGATAGTGGTGCTTCCTTCCACATGATGGGAGATAAGGATCTTTTCAACGACTTGGAGGAGAAAGATCTCCAAATGCATATAGATATGGGGGACGATGGACGATACAATGCGACCAAAATTTGTACCATTTCCTTTGAGAGGGAGTCAGGTAAATCATTTCTGTTGAAATATGTTATGCATGTTCCAAGTCTAAAGAAGAGCTTGGTCTCAGTCGCGATGTTGGAGGATAGAGGTTACGACATTATTTTCAGCGATGGAAAATCGTTCCTGCGACATAAAAATACTAGTCAAACCAAGAGGATAGGGATTCGAGTTAAGAATCTCTACAAGCTAGAGGTAGATGGTTGCAGTGCAATGGTGGCCAAAGAAGAAGAAGTGGTGAGCCAGTATGAGGGCGAATTATGGCACAGGAGAATGGGCCATTTTCACCATGGCGCCCTAAAGATTTTGCAGTAGATTTCTACTCGACTTCCCAAGGGTACACTTGCATAGATATATTAGTGCAAGGGGTGTATTATGGGTAAGTTTGTGAAGACCACCTTTCATGAAAAGGAGAACCATGCTTTGGGGATCTTGGAGAGAGTACACACAGATGTGTGTGGAAAATTATCGGTTTCTTCAACAACAAAAAACACAGGTATAATGTTATTTTTGTTGATGACTATTCTCGTAGATGATGGATATTCTTCATGTAGAAGAAGGATCAAACATTCTCAAAGTTTTGTGAGTTTAAAGCATTGGTGGATAAAGAGTTGGGGAAGCAAGGGAAGGCTCTGCAGAGCGATAATGGTGGTGAATATATCTCAAACAGATTCAAATACTTCTGTAGCAAAGAAGAAATTCGAAGAGAACTCATAGCGCCTCATAACCCACAACAGAATGTGGTCGTGAAGGGGAAGAACAGAATGATCTTGGGTGCTTCATGAGCTATTCTTGAGAGGGAGCTAGACTTACATGCAGAGGAGGAATTTCTTGTTCCCAAAGATGAGCCTCAAGATGTGGATCAGCCATAGGAGGAGGATCATGGAGTGGAGGAGTCCACTCATTGATCCAAAAATCAGAACGAGCATAAGGCATACCACAGAAGCTGAGAGGCTGAAGCTTGATGCGGCACAGAATGTAGGGATTCCTACTTCACAACAGAGACAAAGATAGTCTCCTGAGCAATATACTGGATACATGGCTCTCATAAGAAAATTTATTGTGACTGAGCCATATTCTATTCAGGAAGTAGTGCAGGAGCCCACATGGGTAGATGCAATGGTGGAGGAGTATGACTCCATTGTTAGAAATAGTGCTTGGGAAATTAATCCAAGGCCAGTTGATAAATTAGTGGTAGGTTCAAGATGGATCTACAAGGTAAAGCAAGTTGCTGATGTGAGTGTTGAGAAGTACAAGGAAATATTTGTTGCCCGGGGCTTCTTTTAGATAGAGGGGATTGATTATGAAGAAACCTTTGCACCTGTCGCATGATATTCTTCCATAAGGACCATCCTTTCTCTCTCAACGCAAATGCATTGGCACATTCATCATATGGATGTGAAAACTTTGTTCCTTAATGGAATCATTGAGGAATAAGTGTACATTCAACAGCCTGAAGGATTTGAGATCTTCAATAGCGAGTCACATGTGTGCAGACTCAAAAGAGTGTTGTATGGGCTGAAGCGAGCACCCCGTGCTTGGTACACTTGGATCGAAAGCTATTTCAGTGGACTTGGATTCACCAAGAGTGAGGAAGATGAAAAACTATACCAGAGTGTGGTGGAGGGTAAGCTTTTAATCATTTTTCTTTATGTTGATGATTTAATACTAACTGGTGATGAGCAGCTAATACACTCATGCAAGGAGGACCTTGCAAAGGAGTTCGAGATGAAGGATATGGGTCTCCTTCATTATTTCCTTGGATTGGAAATATGGCAGTGAGAAGGTGAATTTTTTGTGTCTCAAGGAAAGTATGCTCGGGAGATACTCGGTAAGTTTCACATGGAGGAATGAAAACCCATGGATATTCCTCTTCCACGAAATTGGAGGAAAGAGGATGCTACATCGGCAGAGGTAGTGGATGCTACTGTCTATTGATAGTTGGTGGTTTCGATCATGTATTTAGTTAATACAAGACCAGACATATGCTATGCGGTAAACCATTTTGGTCAAGCGATGGTTAAGCCTATCTCAGGGGCACATCTGAGTATGGCTTATGGTACAAACAGATGGATGAGGTGAAGTTGCATGGCTTCACGGATGTAGATTGGGCAGGCAACGTAATAGACAAAAAGAGCACATCAGGAGTGGTTTTCAGTATCGGATCTATAGTTGTTTCTTAGTACAGAAGGAAAGAAAGATCTGTGGCACTCATTTCAGCGAAAGTGGAATACATGGTAGTGATTCAAGCTTCATGTGAGGCTATATGAATGAGGAAGATCCTGGTCGGTTTGTTCGATTCTCATTTAGATCCTAAAATGGTTCATTGTGATAATCAGAGTTGCATTAAAATCTCGATTAATCATGTGTTTCATGATATATCTAAGCATATAGATATCTGGTATCATCATATCAGAGATTGTGTGCAACGTAATATCATGTTGCTTCAGTATATTCCTACATAAGATCAAGATGTAGATATTCTGACGAAGGTGTTCACCACGAGCAAATTCGAATACCATAGAGACAGGATCGGGGTGAAAGATAATCCCTTTCTTGCTGAGAGGGAGCGTTGAGATTCAACAAGATGATGATCCTAGTGAAAATTAAGCACCTTAACTAGGTGGGGCCCATAGGATATTTTTAGGTGTATGTCTATTTTTAGAATGGTGAGAATATTCTAAAATTAGCAGGATGTTGATTCTAGATGGTTGAGAAAATTTATCTTTAGATGAGTTTCTATTTTTAGAACATGGGAGAAGTCTATTTATAGATCGCATATCTAAAAATAGAATGCATGTCGATTGTTAGTAGCCCTTAATGATAATCAGACAATAAATAATAACTTATTCTCTTGGAGATTTATTTCAATTAACTGATGTGGAAAACTAGTTAGCTAAAGGAATTACGAGTTCAAGGTTTTTTGGTGACTCATGCATGATGGACTTCATTGTAACTGAGTGTGACACAGTTGTAACAGAGTTGGAAGAGTAGTTATGTGAGTTGTTATTTATTTTAACTCAGTTAAGTGAGTTAAATTCAGTTGTGCTAGTTGTAACTAAAGATACACTAGTGAAAGATGACTGAATTAATTATTTAATTAATTCACAAGTAGTGCATTACTTGCAACTGAAGAAATACAATAGTTAAATACTTGCATGTCAGATCCAATGGATACCCAGTGGAGAGATAGGTGAAAGGGTGTGTTTGACTATCAATTGTGACTATAGTGATGCATTCAATGCATGTACACACACATTATATTTTCCAATGAGGATTGTGTAGTAAAAGCAAGGCAAGATCAAATTCATTCAGTGATCTTATTCAGTAGGGATTGCACAGTGGAGGCAGATTGTCAGGAGGTAGTAAATTGGTGCATGTGTGAACCAATTTTTGTATGACAGTGTGAGATGATTGTATATTGTACTGAGAGCTCTATGAGTTGAGCTTTGTATGAGATTGTTTCCTGATTCCATGGTATACATAATATATGATAGTTGGGATTTTTAGCTTTAAGCTTTCCCGGTATAATATCTTTTTATGTGCAATTGTTTTTTCTTCATATGCTTTACAATTGGCGATTTAATTTCCACAAAGAATTGAGTAGAAAGATTATGTATTTAACAGTGGATTTAATTGTTAGATCAGGGGACTCCGATAATTTACATGAATATGGTATATTATTTCTACATTCCATTCTTGTATTAATGTGTGATTGAATCCTTAGTTTTCCTTGATCAACTAAGTAGGTTGGATATGCATCATATATGTTATGCTTTCATGTTCGTTGTCATTTTGATCCTTTGTGCAAGTAATCAAGCACTGGTAGCGATGTTTATATGACCACGTAACTCGAAGGACCAAGGGATTCAAATGGGAATTAGCATCAGGTTGAGGTAGGTGATCTATTCGCAATCTATATGTATTTAAAATCTAGGAAAGTAGGCTTCTGATTTTTCCCTATTGTTACTAGACCCACTCTAGGGCTAGAGGGATCGTCTCTATCTGCAGAGAGGATTTTCCTACATAATGGAGGCCCTGCATTTTGTTTTCAAGAGTTTTGAATTATGCTTTCAAAGAGAGGTTGCATGGTTTTGATATTCCTGTTCCAGAGGTTGTAATAGTTTTGAAATTTTTTCCAGTTTTGACCCATGATATGTATTTCATTATTTAATATTAATGAAGAATTTTTATGGTGATTCCAAGAATTAGAATATGTAGTATTTTTTCTTCCTCTGTATGCCACTTCATGTGTGTATTTTCATCTTCCTAAATTCTATAATTTGTAGTTGTTGGGATCACTCTTAAATCACTGATTTACTTATGTTATGTAGTAGCAGACAATACTTGTGAGATTATATATTTATCTATGTTACTTAATAGTAGATGGTACCTATGACATGGCATAGTTTATTATGTTATCATATAACTGAAATTACCTATGAGATATTGAGTAAAAATCCTTAAATGTGCTCCATAATTTCTGCATTCCATTTCCTATATATTTTCATAATTCTACTGGGGTTTATTGCATAGGATTTTGGGGTTTTTCAGTCCTCTACACTAATTTCCTTCCTTATATTTATCCTCTCCATATTTACTACAACAACCAATCAAGCTGAATTTTTTGTGTGTATGCCACCAGACTTGAACATTTATTCTTGGGAATGATCTATATTGTTTATGTGTATGTTGAATTTTCCTCTGAGAAGGGAAATTGAACCAAATTTAAATAATTTTACATTTATCTCTTGAGCATCACTACTTCATCCTGAACTATAATATTCCCAATTAGCCATGAGCTAGTTGAAATATTATTTTTTGTTTTTTCTTTCTCTGTTTGATAAATAAAAGGATATGGAGATCCATAAATCTCCTTAATATGAATAAATCAATGCCAATGTGAAAGGAGGAAAACTTGGCAGCTTAAATGAGCACCCTTAGGTGTGAAAAGGGGCTAGAACACATAGATTGGGTAAACCTTGACCAAATCAACAATGTTGTCATGGAGGAGTGGAAATCATTATGGGACAGCGCAATTTTAGTTGAGACTCTTCACATGGAAGTAGTGTCATAAATGAATGTGTCTTAGGGTTAAAAATCTCATTTCTTATATAAGGAAGAGGACGGTAGCCATATTAGGTATGGATGAATGTATTTTTATGTTTTGATATATGGTCTTTGTAGACATATATAGCTTTCTTCAACTATTTAGATAAGATTGCAGTGTTGTTTAACACGGAGATTGTTCGATCGGGAATCCCACCTCTATCCTTGATAGGCCTCATAGGAATATCATTGCACTACGATTCTATAATTAGGCATCAGGCCAAAGCGTTAGTCTTGTGGTACAATGCGGTTTTTGTTGAGAGATGTGCTGAGTTGCAGGTTGCAACAGTGGAGACTAGATTTGGGTGATTTCTGATCTATTTTTCAGTGGAGGAAGGTTTCCTTCCATTGGGAGGCTGGTGAGGAAGTCCCTTGAGCTTATTTGCGGTATTTGGCATTAGGCCACTTGATCATTTTCCCCTATAGCGCAGTTTCTATCTTGGACTGCATTATTTTGAGGGAAGAGTTGCAGGGTGGTTTCAGTACACGATTTGCGGAGGAGGTTTTCTAGAGAAGGGATCAACCTTTCATCTAGAGGATCTACTAGAGGAGGCTACATTATTAATCATATCAGATCATCCCCATCTTTCCAGTTTATATGTTGTAGCGAATCTTCAGCCCTAGGGCTTTAATTCCCATCTTGTATATGGTGTGTTAATGAAAACCCTTTTCCGGTTCTTTCCTGGAGGTTGTATAGAGACCATATCTTCATTTTTGTATCTATTATGGCATATGTCAGCCCCATATCTTTTGTGTAATTATTTTTTGTAGCAGTTCTTTTAAAACTGCACCGTGGAAGTGTCTTCCAGCATTTTGATATAGTAGCAACACATCTTATTGAGTTTTTTCTTTATTGGAGGCTTATTGTATCTTGTTCTATGCTTTGTGGCCCATTTATTATACATATTTTTATGTTGTTATAATGAATAAGAAGGCTCCATATTGGTATCCATTATTTATGTTATGATTTACACTGCTATTTCCAGCATTATGTGCCATATTCCTGCTTTTCCCATTTGGGAATATTACATGAGGAGAGACTAAGATTTCCTAGGCACTGACCCCTCCTCAACCTAGGGGTTATCTTTAGGAGCTACAACATATTCTAGCATCGTTGTCGGGGATGAATCAAAATATTTTCCCTAGGTACGACACTTGTACAATTTTTGGTTAGGAGAGAGAAAGGGGGTGTGGGTTGAATATCTCTCACCTTGACTAATCCACTATATAAATATTCTTTAAATCACCCTTCCTTTCAAAAGGCCTCATAATCATTTTGACACTTCTCAGCAGAAAACCCCACATGTATTTGACCATAAAAATATCATATCCTGAATGGTTTGGAAAGAGAGAACCCCTGTTACTCCAAATCTTATGGTCTCATTCCTTGAAGTGTCAACTTACAACTATTAGAAGGCTGAGATAAACTACTATGAGTCCTCTTTCAAATCCTTTGAATATTTAGAATAAAAATTCCAACTCTTTAGCTCATCTTCCTTGAGAGTTAAATATAAAGAAGCTTCCTTCAGTTCACCTCCTCTCGCATTATCTACCTTACCAGAACCTAAAGAAGTCAAATATATCCTCAAAAATATTCTGAATTAGAGCACTGCTAACACTCCATCTCATCTCCATATAGCCACAGTCCATACAACCCCTCAATCAGTCCCTGTGGTAAATCTTCCACCACCTCCATTAAAAAACATGGTTTTCCATGGTTTTCTACTTAATAAATATTACCCTGTCAACTTTCCACAACCTCTAAATGGGATTCCATAATATTACCTTAAACTCTTCCCAAGTTTCACTGGAGAGGATTACACCTCAACCTAAAAGCATATATATACATTTTGTGCATTTGCTGAGAATCTGAAAGTAGAACATGTGGATGTAGTATGAAGACTCTTTGTTCAGTATTTGGATGGAGAGTCCAGGAAGTGGTTCAAGACTATACAAAATACTTCAATTAATACCTCAGAGAAGATGGAAAACTCTTCAATGCATAAATGGGGGGAGAAAAGGGACTATTTCTATATCCTTATAGAATTTAATGCAATGAAGAAAAAATATAATGAAGATGTTTCAAAATTTATAAGGAGGTTTAATAATTATATATCTTCCTGTTGAAATTAAACCTCCATAGATTGTTGCCAAAGTGTTTTTTGTTGGACCCTTTGCACCAGAGTTGGGTTTTAACCTCAGATAAATACATCCTCACACTCTAGTCCAAATCTAAACAGATGTCATGGAAGTTGAAGAAAATTTAATCTCCACTGGAAAGTGGAAAGGGAAAGTTGAATGTGGTGACAAGAGGAGATGAAAGGAAGAAGCCATTTCTTCAAGCCATGTAAAGGAAACTCAAGAACAAAAGTTCAAGGAGATAAACAAGCTGATAAGGATTTTTTCTAACAAATTAGTAAAACTGGAGTTGGATAACAAAAACCTTCCTCAACAAATTCAACCAACTCCTAATAAAAATTATAACCCCCAATATAGGAGTTTGTCCTTTCAACTCAAAAAAAGGGAGATAAATAATCAACATGACATATTCAACCTCCTCTGTGCCTAGAAGATGATCTAGAAGAGTATGTTGAGGAAACCATAGAAGTACAATAAGATCAGTTATCTTCCCTCTTGAGGCGAGAAAATGAAATAGAAACACATCAAAGAGAAGGGGATGAGCTAGATGCCCCACTAGATGAGGATGAGATAGATATTTATTGAAAATATTTTGATGAATTAATGCAAACCCAGTTGCACATGATATATTATCTCAAATCATCTAGGAAGTGGTCCAAGGGGCAAGATCATAATGAAGAAACTCTTCACCCAAGTTCCCATAAGCCAATAGATAAAGGGAAGAAACCATTCAACTTCCTTTAACCAACTAATATAGAGTCCTCCAACCCCATTCCCAATGATTTCAGAGCCTCCAAAACAAAAAAATTCCCCCCATCGATAAAGCCAATCTACAATGAGAAAAAGGAACCTATCAAGTCTACTAAAATTGATAGGAATCGTTCTGCCTTTAGTTTTCAAAAAGAGTTGGAAAAAGTCAAGATAGCTATCCCTTTGACTAAATTATTGAAACAACCCTAATATAAAGCTTAAGTATCTCATTTTATAAGCTCACATACAACTACCTCCCTGCAAGACAGTCTTACAATTCAAGAAGAGAGGCTCATGGTTGTCTTTGGACCCCATGTGGAGGAAAATCACTCTTCCACCGCCCCATTTTATGTCACCTTGGTGATTTATGACCTGCTACTACATAATTGTATGCTTGACTCAAAGTCATCTCATAACTTAATTCCATTATCTATGATGGAAAAATTGGGATTGCAAATAACAAAGCCATACAAAGATATATACTCCTTTGATTCCAAAAGAGTAAAGTGTGTGGGTATGCTTAAGGATATAGTGGTCAATTTGGATCAAATACTAGTAAAAAGTGTAGTAGTAGATTTTGCAGTGGTTAACATCCCTGCACAATTTGGAATGATTTTTTCTAGGTCATGGGAATGAAAATTGAGAGGTCCATTAAAATGGATCTAGCATATGCTACCATTCTTGTGTTTGGTGGAGAGGAGCATCAATTATACTCAGAATCTAGATTTGTGAAGAAATTTACAAAGGAATGTTTCTCAAACAATGCTCCTCTGTATGGTAA
This sequence comes from Pinus albicaulis, assembly GCA_034641835.2. NCBI lineage: Eukaryota > Viridiplantae > Streptophyta > Pinopsida > Pinales > Pinaceae > Pinus > Pinus albicaulis. The sequence continues at coordinate 958,045,143 of CM076582.1, forward strand.
AGAGAAGGATTTTCCCTGTCCTCTATTATATTAATATGCAAAGATCATGTGAGACACCCAGGTGGAATTTTTAGCTCACTTGAGTAAAAAATAGTGGGATCATGACAAGGTATGGAAATTTTTTTTTGATGGTGTGTATTCTAGGGAAGGAATGTTGATCAGCGGTTGTCATTGATGTCAACCCAAGCAGCACCAGGGACTAACCCAATATTGCATGGGAATTTTGACCTACCAAATTAATATATTCTAGGTCAATAATTCTTTTGATGGTTTCTACTTTTTGAGATGTTTCCGTTGATATATGGCACGCCATGTAATTCTTCACGGTTTGAGAGATATTCATGTTTGAAGTTTGTACCCCAGTTAGTGGACTAAAACCCCATGGGGTTGAGGCATGGGTCATTGAAAAGTCATAATTAATATTTTTTATGCTCCTAAAATCCCTCCCACGTTCACTTTTTGAAGCCCCTCTCAACTTAAGCATTCATATATATTGTGATCTTCATTTCCTCCTTAGGCAAGGGATTCGCCCATCTGAAACAGGTCATCGTGGCATGTTCGCTCTAACATTTTTTCTACGAAGGCGCAGAAGCTAAAATTTTTATGAGACGAATCCAAAATCCTGAGGAAGCTGCAGTAAAAATTTTAGATCAAGTTACGCAATATTTTTGGAGATATGATCTGTGGAAGTAAGGGTTTTTGCAGGCTCCTGAAATTCATCTCAAAGAAGTGACATTGGTAAAATTGTCATAACTCTCTCTCTGAGTATCAAATTGGAATGATGTAAAAGGTGACGGATAGTGCACATTCTGTGATTTTTTCTCTACCAATTTCAGAAACAAATAAAGAAACAATGACACGTGGCATGCCGTACAAGTGCGCTCTTTTGAAACAGTCCATAATTAGGGAATTGTGAGATATTGGGTTTAACTCTCTCTTCAAGAATCCAAATTGGGTCAGACCTATGGCATTGGAAAGATGACTCAAATGACTACTACAAGACCAAAAATCAGATATTGAGGATCTAAAATGACAGAGATACACCAGATTCAATATCGAGTTCCTAGAAGGCAATAAAAAGCTAGATCATGTGTTGTCAAGGGTTGCAAAGGACCATAATTTCTATGGTAGAAAAGCAAAGAAAGGTGCAGCAAAGGGTAGCATGACAAGAGAAGCAACCAAGGTGCATAATAGCAGCAATAATTTCATCATATGAAGTCTTCAAGTGGGCAGCACTGCATAGAATCATTGTAAAGGTATCATTGTACTTAGTCATTGTAAATACATTTTTGTACAAATTGTACTAGTATCTATCTGCCAAGGGCTGAAGAGGTAGTGTTGGGAGGTCTAGGATCATCATTAGGTGGTTGTGTCAAAGTTGGGGTTATGTTCTAGTATATCTTCTTCTTCTATATCATTCTATATAATTGTAAAGTGGACCATTTTCCCTGGTACGGGAGCCCATTCTTCTTTTATTCTTCTATAGGGTGGTAGGGTGGTGCTAGGGTGAGTTGTAGCTCATTGGGTGTTGGGGCATCCATTCAGTTGACTACTGAAGAATCTCGGGCATCGGAGCATCCATCTGGTGGGAGCTGGAGAAGAATGTTTTTCTAGATTCTAGGAAGTTGGAGCTTTATTTTCAATTGGAGTTGAATATTACAGAATTATTAGAAAGCATTAGGTGGTTTTTGTCCCGAAGTGGGTTTCCACCTTAAAACTGTGTGCATTTGTGTTCCTCTTGTTTAATGCTATGATTGTACAAACACTGATAATAATTGAAGATTAAATAATGATCTAATTGAAAGGAATACTGATTCACCCTCCCCCCCCTCTCAATAATTCCAAAAATTGGTATCGGAGCTTGGTTCCTTCAATAGCAGTTTAACAGCTAGAAGGAGGTCATGGAGTATACCAAGAATGGTGTACCTCTATTCAATGAAAATAATTATGCACTCTAGAAAGGAAGAATCGAGTTCTATCTCTTGGCGCAAGGTTACGAAGTATGATTTACATCAACTGCGGATGAACAAGGTAAGAAGAATTTGGTAAATGATGCAAAAGAAAAGAATATTATTATCAGTGGACATATTGAATTTGCTTATCATAAGGTGTTGGGTTTTAAAACCGCCAAAAATGTATGGGACAAGCTTGAGAATATATATGCAGGTGACTCAAATGTCAAAGAAGCAAAGCTTCAAATCTATAGAGAAAAATTTGAGCAACTCGGAATGAAAGAAGATTGCAACATTGCTGCATACTTCCAATACGTTGATGAAATAACCAATACTCTGGAAGGATTGGGAGAGCCAGTTGACGAGAAGACTATTATATGGAAGATTCTTAGAACGTTACCAAGGAGATTCAACCCAAAGGTATCGGTCTTAGAATACAGTGCAAATCTGGACAAACTCAGCAAGGAAGAATTACATGGAGTTCTCATAGCATATGAAATGAGACTTGATGAAGAAAAGGGTACTTCAAATCTAGAAAATGCGTTCGTTGCATCTAAGCAAACCAATAAGGAGAAACAACCTTCAATTGAAATGACATGCACCTGCAAGTGTGAAGAAAAGGGAGATGATGGAGAAGGTCTTTCAGATGAAGAATATGCTTACTTTACAAGAAAACTAAAACCTGGTAAGGGAAAATTCAAAGGTAAACTTCCATTGATATGTTTCGATTGTGGTGAGGTTGGGCATTTCGTAGCAAAATGTCCAAACAAAAGTGATGGCAACTCAAAAGGAAATAAAGGCTTTAAGAAATTCAACAAGCAAGGCAAAAATAAAGGATCCAAAAGGAACTTTCTCTCTAAAGAAGATAGCTCCTCATCTGATGAAGAAAGTGACAGCAAAGAAGAAGCCAATGACAAAGTATTTTTTATGGCCAAGCACAATAAACAAGAAGTATCAAACAATGAAGAAGAAGGGTTGACCATAGAAGAATTTTATGAGGAGGCAATCAAGCTTATAAAAGAGCTCAATGCTGAGAATATCCGTTCCAACACTCTTGAAGAACAAGTTCAAGGTCTCAAAATTGAGGTTGAAGAACACAAATGTATTGAAGAGTCACTTCAAAAAAAGTTGGAAGAAAGCAACCAAGAAAGGGAAGCATTAGAAGTCAAAGTAGTCTCGCTGCGTAAGGAAGTGAAGAAGGGAAAAATTGTCCAAAACTATGCCAATAGCTCAAGGGCAGGGCATTGGAAGAACTTGTTAGCCACCTATATTTTAAATTATATCCGTGAACATGACTGAAAAATATTCTTGGATTGTCAAACAAATTCGGGCCCTAAACACGTTGGTACTTGAAGTCAGCCCAGTAAGATCATAAAGCTGTTAGTTGGTTCTTCATACTTTTTCTTCCCTCGATCTGCGATATTCCATGAAAATCAAATCAAATATGGTTGCATCCTCCCCTTTCAGCACTTTCCCCTCCCTACCATTCCCATCTTATCTTCATTTCCAGTTCTTTCAAACTTAAAACCCACCAGCTTCTATGCTATTCCTTATCCCCTCATTAATCTAATTTCCTAAGGTTAAAAACCCACTTTTTAGCCTATCGGAAGCCTTTTCCCTTTCTCAAAGAATCATTGAAAATCATATAAAAACGCCTATTGTCTGTGCGCTGGTTTTTAGCCCTCTGAGCTAAGCCCCTGTTTTTTCTTCCTCCATATGCCCCAGCACCACGACTGGCCGCTCAAATCCAAGAGGCGCTAAACCGAAGCGTGGTCCCTATTCCGCCCCTTTTTCCCTTTGAAACCTTTAAAAACCCATCTTTTATAAGGTTGGAGTACGAAATATGACACCACGTGTTTTTATTACCCCGAGCCTTTTTAGCCGTCGATCTGCTCCCCAGATCCAACGGAGCGGAGTACTTCACGCCTGGTGGACCCCCCTTCCCCCGCGCTCAGTCTCAAAACCACGGTGTATATCCCGCACCACCTTTCATCGAATGGCGGTTTTATCCCGTCGGCCGGCGATTCCACACGCTGGCCGACGCGTGTCCTCCACCTCATTCCCAAAACCACCTTCCTCCCACTTTGCCCACGCGTTATCTGTCGTCCCATCACCCCGCAGCGGGGTTAATCTCTGCCGTCGGATGCGGGCCTTCCCATCCGACGGTTGCTAATCGCCTTTTCTGCTCGACTTTTAACGGTTTTCCCCGCCTATTGAATTTTCCCTCGGCACGGCCAAAAGTCTATCTTCGCCGTCGATCTCCGCGGATCGACGGTTCTCATTCGTCCTCCCGATTCCATGGTACAAGTTCACTTTTTCTCCGCTGACTTTTCAGAAGCGCCCCCGACCGTTGATCGGAGTACGATCAACGGCTCAGATTGCTCCATTTTCCCGCACGCCCTCCGATGCAGTCTATCCATATAACGCAGGATTTTCTCATTTTTATTGTATTTTGCAGGTTTTAAGGTTTTTTCGTCGTATTTCAATGAAAATCTGAAGAATGAGGGTGACGACTCCCGTCCTTCTGATTAATCCAGAGAATCGACCACAGGGTGAAGAATGAAGATATCAACAAGGTTTCATGAGCCTTGGTTGCTACGTGTCCCTGTAAAGCCTGAAGAATGTAGTCAACGTCGACGCAGGGAAGAGTATCAGATTTTGAAGACAGAATGAACCAGAGCAGTAATTTTGTGGATAGATTGGCGGGGATTATGGCTAAGACAGTTATCAAAAGCCTAATCCCCGGCTTCGCGTACAGATTAAAGAAAAACCTAAAAGTGTTCATCAGACGTTGCCTCCACTGCCATACTTTGAGGCAAATTGATTCCTCAACCACCGCAGTGCCACCTATTGCCTCAGAATGCTCAATCAGAGGATGAATTTATTGAACAAGATCAGATATTATGCCTCGGAACAACCAAAGGAGTTACTACTTGCACAGTTAAACCTTCCTCTCTGGGAGAAAGGCCTAACGGTCTATGAGAACATCAAAAAGGTCAACAAAAGCTCCCTTCGAGCTTACTTCATAAGTATAAGTGCATAAATGCAGTAGAACACCTGTGTAAATTCTTCATCGAGCCTCCCAGACCAGGAAAACATTAATTCTACATTAATTTTATTTGAGATCTTTTTATTAGATCTCACCTCCTCATCCTTCTATAAATACTCCAGAAGAAGATGAGTGAGGGGTTGGATTAGTTGGTTGTCAATGTAATTGCTGAAGTGTTGTAGCTGTTTCTGAGTGGAAAACTCTTGACTATAAATAGTGGTTTCATAGGCTCTTGGAGCTCTGCTTGTAACAGATAGGTTAGATTGTGAAAAGAGATGGATTAAAACATTGGATTTGAAGATTGTAACCGGTTTGAAGCAATCAATACAAGCTGATTTATGGGATCCTGGTCTATGATGATGGTGATGTTATTCTCACTGTAACTTGTCATTTTATTTCAGTTTTCAATTTGTTTCATTTTCCACTGTAAAGAACAGTTTAAACAGTGTTAGAGCTTGCTGTATATCAGTGACCTTCTCTGGCTGAAAAATATTTATCTCAATGTTTTCTTCTAATTGTGTTATTTAGAAATGATTTAATTCAGTCTAAGCACAGAGATGCTGGCGTTCCCTCATCTTTTCGTCACTGCTGAATGTTATTTTTAAATGTTACTTTCATGTATGTTGTGTAAGGAATGAATTGAGGAAATCAAAGGTTAGCCCTGAGTCCCTTTCTTGCTGGCTCAACTATTTGTCTGTTTCCCTTAGGATGTGTCAAAAGCTGACTAGTTTCAAAGTACTTATCAGATCTTGGGCCATTCTGTGTTATCTTGGTGATTGTCTTGGAAGAAACTAAGTAAAGAAGAACTAGGAGAGGATCAGGGTGAGTCCCAGCCCACTAGCTTTCTGCTCCAAAGGTTGCCTTTCAAGTTTCCCTTTGTTTTTAATCTGTGTTCTATTAGAAGTGTATCAAAGGCTGGCTAGTTTCAAAGTACTTACCAGATCCTAGTTTGCTTCTATGTTTTTCTTAAGTGCCTGGTCAAAGGCTGGCTAGTTTCAAAGTACTTACCAGATCCTGGGCTGCTCTTTGTTCTGCATCTGTTAATTCCCTTTCTTGTTGTATCACCCCATTCCATAAATCAAACTTTAAAAAGATCCTTAGGCCTAGATGACTTGCCCCATAGATTACTCTTGAACCTGGATGCTTCAATTAAATTCTCTTATGACTCCATAGCCCAATGGATTGAAAACTTGCCATCATCTTTCTTTAGAATCAAAGCTTATTTTGTTCACTTGCAACTTCTCACCTTTGAACCTATTTGCATATAGATCTTTCCGTCTTAGACAGCAACTATGTTCAACCATCTGAGAAAACCAAACAAAACCCTTGACCTTCATAACTAGCCTAATATCATCACCCCAAACTTCAAAGACAATATCCATCTTTTTACATATTGGAGAGATCCCTCTCCGGATTCAGGAGGGCTAGATCCTAGAATCCCAAAGTTGGTTGAAATGATGTTAACTCTGTGATCGGACTTTGCCAATCTTGCTTGTTACAGAGACCTAACATTTCTGGCGACTCCGCTGGGGAGCAGCTTACCCAGAATATTCCTAACATCTTGAGAGTCATAAGCAGCCTTTTCAAGCACTACCAAGAAAATGGTAATTAAGATGAAGATCAAATTGAATCAGTGACAAACTAGGTCAATCCTAGGATTCTTTTAAGTTTTTATCTAACCTTGGAAAATTAGCTAGCTTAGCCATAAGGATAGACTGTCTTTGTTTCATAACCGTAGCTGAGTTTTGAGGCAAAGTTAGGACATTCTTTTAAACCACAAATATAAACAATTCAGAAAATACCAAAAACATTTCAGATTGGTAGTAAAACACTAGTTTTGATATCTTGTATACGTCTTTGATGTGTTTTACCCTATACTCTTAGATAGAGTCTGGAAAGGGCCAGGTAGCCTCTGGGTCTCATCCTCTTTTAGGGGTGACATATCTGGTGAATGCCCTCCCAGTCAATCTCTGGTTAGAGTTTGTTGTGTTTTGAGATATCCTTGAAAAGGAATATTTCACAAACACTGTGGTGGACAGTGTACTCCTTTGAAAACACTCTGAATCTTCCACCTGGCGACTCCACCATCCTGAACAGACCTTGAGACTCCACTGGGAAGAACCCTTATCATTATAAAATCATTCAAACTCAGTTAGAGGGCTGTAGGATTTGAAAATTGTAAAACAGATTGGTTAACCTCTTAAAGATTGTCATATCTGGTTGAACCTTTCCTGTTTAGTTGGGTCTAAACATATAAAAATTGTGGCTCCTAAAAAGATTCACACTAGAGCCCATCCTGACCCAGATCCTCCTGAAATAGTCGATAACCCAGAAATAATTCTTAGGAAGTCTCCTAGGATACAATTTTCAACTATTTTCAGACCACCCCTAAGAGCTAATTCAGTCCCTGAAAACTTTTCAGCTCTTCATGAATCACAAATTGACTTATTAAACCCATTCAGAACTAGGTAATTTGGTGATTTAGATCAATTAGATTCTGAGCCTACACTTTCATCTCCCGAAACAAGTGAAACTCTTGGGAATAGAGAATCAACACCTCCTGATTTACATTTCTTACATAATCTAGGTGTTTCTCATCCGAGATCAGCTCAGAGATCTACCACTATTCCATCCACTTCTGTTCATCTTTCATCCACTGTTCAAACCACTCCACTTCAACCCACACCTCCTCTTGTAAATCCACCCCCACCACATATCATGGCAGCATGGTATGCTCCCTTAGTCCTTCCTGTACCATTAGTAAATCTTCCACAAGATTATCAGTCCAAAATTCCATTATATGATGCTAATAACACCATAACAGCATCTCAACATGTGGACAAGATGAATGACTATTTTGACAGAAATGAAATCGATAATGAATCTGTCAAAATCAGATTGTTTGCTCAAAGTTTGGGGGGAGAAGTGAGAAAATGGTTTAAAGGTTTAACCCCCCATAGTATTAACGACCTCCAAGCCTTCCATCAAACATTCTTAAACAAATGGGAAGTAAGGAAAAACCCTCTCCAAGTCCTTGCCGACTATAACAATCTCCATAGGAACCCCGGGGAAAGTGTACAAGCTTATTGTATCAGATTTAACAGTGTGTATAATGCACTTTCCCCTGAACTGAAACCTCCTCAGGGATCAACTTTAAACAAATTCCCTGAAGGGTTTGATCCAGACATGACTTATTCACTCAGAGAAAGATTTTTTGCAACCCTTGAAGATATGAAAAGAGGTGCTCTTTCTGTGGAAGTCAACCTCATGGAGAAGAGAGCGAGGATGAAAGCTGAAAAGAGAGTATCTTTTAGAGAGGAATCCACCCCTTCTACTTCAAGCTCAAAGATGGAAAGAATGATGGAAGAAGTGATGAAGAAAATGAGCATTCTAGAGAGAGCGCAAGCAAGTCTAAATCAAAACGCTCCTCAAAACAGAAACCAAAACCAGAATCAGAATATGAGAAGAAATCAGCCTCCAAACAGACCTAGGGAAGATGATCAACAGATCATTCCTCCCTTTCATCAAAACTTTCTAAGTGAGGCCGAACAAACAGATCAAATAACAGAGGAAGATGATATAAAATTATTTGGGGTAGATGATGATGACTTTGAGGTTCATTATGATGAAAAACAAGGTCTTTATACACCTTGTGATGACAGGAGAGATGATAATCAGAATTACTATCAAAACATGGAAAACGTTGTCATAGAGCCTTCAAGGGAATATGAACTCAGAAGTAGATCTAATCAACAAACCCCCAACAATAAAACCTCTTACAGACCTTCTCAAAATAACACTGCAACCAAGTCTAAAACAATCAAACAAAAGGACAAAACAGTGGCTGTTAATTCTGGTAATGGTAAAGACAAAGACGCTCAAAGTATTGAAAAGCAGAGTGCAAACGTTAGTAGTACTAGCAACTCGGTTAGTACTCCTGGTAAAACAACTGTCCCAACTGTAGATAAATAAAATCAGCAAGCTGTTCTTACTGATAAAGTGGCAGTAAACAAGGCTGAAGTCAATGCTATGAAGAATCAAAACCTTTTTAGCCTTGAACAGGAAATCTCAAAAATCAAAATCGCTGTTCCTTTGACTGAGTTAGCTGCCCAGCATGTGTATAGGTCCAAAATTTTGAAGGCTTTGAACTTAGAAGATAATGAAGATACTCTCAATCTTAGTGATGACCAACCAAAGCTTATTTTTGGTCCAAATATTGAAGGAAAGTTCCAAGAAGGTCCTGTCCCTCCCTTTTATGTAAGCCTAAACATTCATGACAAAATTCTGCATAATGCTATGCATGACTCAGGCGCTTCCCATAATTTAATGCCAAAAGCTGTAATGGAAAGCCTGGATCTTGAAATTACCAGACCTTACAAAGATCTGTACTCCTTTGACTCAAGCAGAGTTAAGTGTCTAGGATTGATTAAAGATCTCTGTGTTAATTTAGCCCAAATTCCAGCCAAATGTTTAGTCATGGATGTTGTTGTGGCTGATGTCCCCCCAAAGTATGGAATGCTTTTATCACGATCTTGGGGGGCTAAGTTACAGGGGACCATGCAAATGGATATGACCTATGCAACTATCCCTGTTTTCAATCAGACTAGGAATATTTATAGGGAATCCCACATGCAGTACAAAGTAACAAGTCAGGATCGGCCCCAAAACTCCCCTCTCTATGCTATAAACATGAGCCTTGATTCTTTTATCATGTTTAATAATGAAGCACTTACAGAAAAAATTATTTCAACAGAATCCATGGCTGAGATGAAAGAGGAGGAACACAACGCTAAATTGCCGAAACAGTCTATTGTGTCTGAAGATCCTAGCAAACTGAACATAGGTCTTGAACTGCAAGTTATCAATCCTTTGAACTTAAAACTTGACAGTCAGAAAGACAGTCCTCAAACCGATGAAAAACTCGAGGAATCAAGTGATACAAAGTCCATACACCAAACTAAAAATCTACCTCTCTGGACTATGTATTTTGATGGGTCATGCACCAAAACAAATGCTGGTGTAGGTGTCTGGATCACTAACACTGAAAATAATCATACAGAATGTATCTCGTGCAAATTAAACTTTCAGTGTTCCAACAACATAGCAGAATATGAATCCCTTCTCTTAGGTTTGCATCTTTTTAAAAAATTAGGTGCCAAGAGAATCGATGTATATGGGGATTCTGAATTAATCATTAGGAAAATCAATGGGGAGTACAATGCAAATCACCCCAGACTTAGGGCCTATAGGAATGATGTCATAGATCTTTTGAAAACATTTGAGGAGTCCACACTGACTTTTGTCCCGAGAAAAAGAAACATTGCAGCCCACAATTTAGCCTTTGCTGCTAGGACCTGCCCGATGCTGTATGATGACACCTCTCAGATAAAATTCTGACCAGCTATACCAGATAACAAGAAATACTGGCAGGTATTTGATGGAGATAAACAAATAGAAGACTTCATGCAATTCAGAAATGATTTTGAACCTAATAGTTCAGATTCAGATTATGATACAGACTGCAGTGAAGAAAATTTTCTTGGTGAAGAAGAGCCGTCTCCACAACTGGTAGATATAAACCTTCAGACTATCAAACTCGGAAACCAAACAGAATCAAATATAAGATCTGAAACAGAGGAATTGGAAACCTTGCATTCTAAGGATGATAGTTTGCCCAAAGGTTTGGCCCCTCTAGAAGAACTGTTTGATTTTGATGATGTGGCCAACAAACCGAAACTGGAACCTGTAGAAACCGAAGTGGAGGAATGTAACATAGGCAGTGAGGAAAAACCGAGATTAATCAAACTGTCTAAGACTTTACCAGCTCACATTAAACTCAAATACTTAGAGCTGTTTAAAGAATTTTCTGATGTTTTTGCATGGAGTTACGAAGATCTTAAATCCTATGACACTGAAATAATACAACACAAAATCCCTCTTAAAGAAAACCAAAAGCCATTCAAACAGAAACTGCGCAGAATCAACCCTGTCCAGTTGCCATTGGTTAAGAAGGAAATCATGAAGATGCACGATGCTGGTATTATTGTCCCTATTAGATATTCTGAGTGGGTATCTAATCTGGTGTCGGTTAGGAAGAAGACTGGAGAAATTAGGCTTTGTATAGACTTCAGAAATTTAAACAAAGCTTCATTAAAAGATAACTACCCTTTGCCCAAGATGGATCATATTTTGCAAAGAGTGGTGGGGTCTAAAAGAATTTCTTTGCTGGATGGCTATTCAGGGTATAATCAAGTCCTAGTCCACCCTGATGATCAATTAAAGACAGCTTTTACTACACCATGGGGCACTTTCATGTATGTAAAAATTCCTTTTGGTCTAATGAATGCTGGAGCAACCTTTTAGAGAGCCATGGACATAGCATTCTCGGAAGAATTGGGCTTCTTCATCATTATCTATCTTGATGATGTAACTGTGTTTTCAAAAACAGATGAAGAACACTTAGAACATTTGAGAAAAGTTTTCGAGAAGTGCAGAAGGTTTGGGATATCTTTGAACCCCAAGAAGACATTATTTGGTCTCCAAGAAGGTAAGCTTCTTGGACACATCATTTCAGAAGAGGGCATAAAGATAGATCCCATGAGAATTGAGGCTATATTGCAAATCTCTCATCCTCGAAACATTAAAGAGTTGCAGTCTTTCATTGGAAAGATAAACTTTTTGAGAAGGTTCATCCCCAACTTAGCCGAGCTCCTTAGGAATATCACAAACATGTTGAAAAAGGAGCAAGGGGTAAAATGGACCTCAGAAGCAAAGAAATCCTTTGAGCTGGTGAAACAAGCGTTAACCAAAGCACCGGTTCTCATAAGTCTTGATTTTTCAAAAGATTTTTATATCTTCTCATTTGCATCAGAACATACTATAGCTGTTGTCCTGTTACAGAAAAATTCACAAGGACAAGAGCAGCCCATTGCATTCTTTAGCAAGGCATTGAGGGATACCCCTTTGAGGTATAACATTATGGAAAAATAGGCTTTTGCTTTGGTAAAAGCTTTAAAATACTTCAGGGTATACATCCTTCACTCACACATCATTGCCTTTGTCCCAAATTCGGTTGTAAAAGACATTTTAACCCAGGATCCAGATGGTAAGAGAGGTAAGTGGATTGCTGTTATTCTTGAATATGATTTAGATATTAAACCCACTAAGCTCATCAAAGGTCAGGGTCTAGCTAGGTTAATGGCCGAATCAAATTGTGAAGTTCTTGATATTAATATGATTAATGCTTTGGATGACCAAGAAGAATTCTCAACTCCCATTGTTGAAGATCATTTTGCGAATTCTCCTTGGTACACTGATATTGTTTATGTTTTTCTTAATTTAAACACACCTCCTGGTTTATCCAAAACAAAGGCGAGATTCCTGAAGTTAAAAGCTGTAAACTATTGCATTATTGATAAATGTCTTTATTGGAAAAATGCTAGTGGTATATTGCTTAAATGTTTGCCTGAGTTTGATGCAGAAAAGATTAAGCAGGAATTTCATGAAGGGCAGTGTGGAGGCCATTTGTACTGGAAGTCAACGGCCAACAAAATTTTGAGGGCTGGTTTCTATTGGCCTACTCTTTTTCCTGATGTACACAAAATGACAACCTCTTGCCATAAATGCCAATTGTTCGAGGGCAAGAGAAAATTACTACCCCTTCCTCTGCATCCAATTACTGTTGAAGCCCCTTTTCAACAGTGGGGACTTGACTTCATAGGAGAAATCCACCCACCATCCTCTGCCCAACATAGGTGGATCCTTACTGCCACAGACTACTTCACTAAGTGGATAGAAGCCATTCCATGTAGGCAAGCCAATGATTCAGTTATTATAAAGTTCATAGAAACCAATATCCTTTCCAGATTTGGCTGCCCTACCAAGATCATCACGGATAATGCAGCAGCATTTAGAAGCAAGAAAATGGTGGATTTCTGTCACAAGTACCAGATAACATTGGGACACTCCACAGCCTATTATCCTCAGGGTAATGGACTCGTAGAGTCTTCCAACAAAAGCTTAGTGAACATAATAAAGAAACTGTTGGAAGGCAACAAGAAGTCTTGGCACACCAAGCTGAACCATGCACTTTGGGCTGACACATTAACATTGAAGAAGTCCATTGGTATGTCACCCTTCCAGCTTGTGTATGGTACAGATGCAATTTTTCCTAACAGCCTTGGAGTACCAGTTATGAAGTTAATTCAAGAGTTACAGACTGAAGAGAATGACATAATCAGAAGAATAAATCAGACCATTCATCTTCAGCAAACCAGAGAGGAAGTGTACAAGAAAGCATTGCAGAAGCAAGATAATATCAAGAAAATATTTGACAGAAGAACAAAGGCCAGCAATTTCAAAATTGGGGACAAAGTTTTAAAGTGGGACTCAAAGAGGGAGGACAAGGGAAAGCATGGTAAATTCGACAATCTGTGGCTTGGCCCTTACTCCATTCATTCAGTTGCTGGAAACAATGCATTCTTCTTACAAGAGCTGAATGGACCAGAATTGTTTGGGGGTCCTGTCAATGGCAGGATGCTTAAACATTACCTTTCTTAAATTATTTCATGTTTTAAAGCCTTTTTACCTTTTTTTTGCTGTAAATATTCCATCCACCATTGCATTTAGAGTTATGAAAAATCAAAAATCAAAAGACAAAGAAAGAAAGAAAAGAGGGCAGAAATGAAAACAAGAAAGGCAAGGCCCCATGCCAAAAAGAAAAATGAATCTGAAAGTGTGCAAGCCTAAATGCCACTCCTGCAAAACACACTTCTAATTGGTCAAACTGTTTAATCTTGGCTAATTAGCTTTCAATTTTCTGCTGATAGGATAGCAAATTTGATTTGCCAAACTATTTAATCTTGGCTTATCAGTCGATAGATTAGGGTAGAAATTAAGGTTCAAACCAACTCAAAATCTGAACCCAAGTTTCTAAAGAAATGACTCAAAACTACTCCAATTTCTGAGTCAAAGAGAAAAGACCTGGTTCTAATTCGCTCAAAACTTGAACCAGAAGAAAAGCAAAGATAGCTCACCAAAAAGGAAAAACAGAGCTGTGAAGATAAGAGAAGGCCATAATAAGAAATTTTCAGATCTTAAGCCTTCTATTTTTGTTTAAAATTTTCTGCAAATAATAATCTATGTGCAGCTTGTCTTTATGCCATAGATCATAGCAAGCCAAATAGCTTAATCTTGGCTTGACTATTTTTAAATTTCTGTTGTAGGAGTTAGTGAATGAAAGTTTGTTGGACTGTTTAATCCCAACAGACAGTAGAATAGGTAGAGAAACATCTGAGCTCAACTGTTTAATCTGAGTTCAGGGAGAAATAAGGAGCAGAAATAGATTAGATTTCCTGCTTTCAAAAGAATAAAATGTTGAGAATAGAGTTTTCCAATCCAAGTGCACTCTGATGAAGAAAAAATGTTAGATCAGTAGGATTGGGGTAGGTAGAAGTTGTATTGATAAAATCCATCTTTCTTTCATAAACTGATATTATTTTGTCCAAGAAAAAGCAAGAGCAAGCAATAGTTCAAGCACCAGTCAGCATCCCAGAGAAGTCAAGTCTGAATTCTTGATGCCTTCAAGAAGGCACCATCCCCAAGTGGAGCCACTGTTAGCCACCTATATTTTTAAATTATATCAGCTGGTGGCTAAATATTCTTTGCAGCCTTCAAGAAAAAAATTCAGGCATAAAATTGTTGGTACTTGAAGTCCGCTGGTAAGATCATAAACTGTTGGTTGGTTCTTCATACTTTTTCTTCCCTCAGTCTCTGATATTCCATGAAAATCCAAATCAAATATGGCTGCATCCTCCTCCTTTTCCCCTCCCTTGCTTCCATCTTATCTTCATTTCTTCAGTTCCTTTCATCCTTAAAAACCCCACTAAACCCTATGCTATTCCTTATCCCCTCATTAATCTAATTTCCTAAGGTTAAAAACCCACTTTTTAGCCTATCGGAAGCCTTTTCCCTTTCTCAAAGAATCATTGAAAATCATATAAAAACGCCTATTGTCTGTGCGCTGGTTTTTAGCCCTCTGGGCTAAGCCCCTGTTTTTTCTTCCTCCATATGCCCCAGTGCCACGACTGGCCGCTCAAATCCAAGAGGCACTAAACCGAAGAGTGGTCCCTATTCCGCCCCTTTTTCCCTTTGAAACCTTTAAAAACCCATCTTTTATAAGGTTGGAGTACGAAATATGACACCACGTGTTTTTATTACCCCGAGCCTTTTTAGCCGTCAATCTGCTCCCCAGATCCGACGGAGCGGAGTACTTCACGCCTGGTGGACCCCCCTTCCCCCGCGCTTAGTCTCAAAACCACGGTGTATATCCCGCACCACCTTTCATCGAATGGTGGTTTTATCCCGTCGGCCGGCGATTCCACACACTGGCCGACGCGTGTCCTCCACCTCATTCCCAAAACCACCTTCCTCCCACTTTGCCCGCGCGTTATCTGTCGTCCCATCACCCCGCAGCGAGGTTAATCTCTGCCGTCGGATGCGGGCCTTCCCATCCGACGGTTGCTAATCGCCTTTTCTGCTCGACTTTTAACGGTTTTCCGCGCATATTGAATTTTCCCCCGGCACGGCCAAAAGTCTATCTTCGTCGTCGATCTCCGCAGATCGACGGTTCTCATTCGTCCTCCCGATTCCATGGTACAAGTTCACTTTTTCTCCGCTGACTTTTCAGAAGCGCCCCCGACCGTTGATCGCAGTACGATCAACGGCTCAGATTGCTCCATTTTCCCGCACGCCCTCTGATGCAGTCTATCCATATAACGCAGGATTTTCTCATTTTTATTGTATTTTGCAGGTTTTAAGGTTTTTTCGTCGTATTTCAATGAAAATCTGAACAATGAGGGTGACGACTCCCGTCCTTCTGATTAATCCAGAGAATCGACCACAGGGTGAAGAATGAAGATATCAACAAGGTTTAATGAGCCTTGGTTGCTACGTGTCCCTGTAAAGCCTGAAGAATGCAGTCAACGTCGACGGAGGGAAGAGTATCAGATTTTGAAGACAGAATGAACCAGAGCAGTAATTTTGTGGATAGATTGGCGGGGATTACGGCTAAGACAGTTATCAAAAGCCTAATCCCTGGCTTCGCACACAGATTAAAGCAAAACCTAAAAGTTTTCATCAGACGTTGCCTCCACCGCCATACTTTGAGGCAAATTGATTCCTCAACCACCGCAGTGCCATCTATTGCCTCAGAATGCTCAATCAGAGGATGAATTTATTGAACAAGATCAGATATTATGCCTCGGAACAACCAAAGAATTTACTACTGCACCAGATTTAATGACAGAATGTTTGCAGAGTAACCCTAACAGTACGCAGAGCCTCAAAGGTCAACAAAAGCTCCCTTCCAGCTTACTTCATAAGTATAAGCGCATAAATGCAGTAGAACACCTGTGTAAATTCTTCATCGAGCCTCCCAGGCCAGGAAGACATTAATTCTGCATTAATTGTATTTGAGATCTTTTTATTAGATCTCACCTCCTCATCCTTCTATAAATACTCCAGAAGAAGATGAGTGAGCGGTTGGATTAGTTGGTTGTCAATGTAATTGCTGAAGTATTGTAGCTGTTTCTGAGTGGAAACTCTTGACTGTAAATAGTGGTTTCATAGGCTCTTGGAGCTCTACTTGTAACAGATAAGTTAGATTGTGAAAAGAGATGGATTAAAACATTGGATTTGAAGATTGTAACCGGTTTGAAGCAATCAATACAAGCTGATTTATGGGATCCTGGTCTATGCTGATGGTGATGTTATTCTCACTGTAACTTGTCATTTTATTTCAGTTTCCAATTTGTTTCATTTTCCACTATAAAGAACAGTTTAAACGGTGTTAGAATTTGCTGTATACCAGTGATCTTCTCTGGCTGAAAAATCTTTATCCCAATGTTTTCTTCTTATTGTGTTATTTAGAAATGATTTAATTCAGTCTAAGCACAGAGATGCTGGTGTTCCCTCATCTTTTCGTCACTGCTGAATGTTATTTTTAAATGTTACTTTCATGTATGTTGTGTAAGGAATGAATTGAGGAAATCAAAGGTTAGCCCTGAGTCCCTTTCTTGTTTGCTCAGCTATTTGTCTGTTTCCCTTAGGATGTGTCAAAAGCTGACTAGTTTCAAAGTACTTATCAGATCTTGGGCCATTCTGTGTTATCTTGGTGATTGTCTTGGAAGTAACTAAGTAAAGGAGAACTAAGATGAGGAGAAAGGTGAGCCCTGCCCACTAGTTTCTGCTCCAAAGGTTGCCTTTCAAGTTTCCCTTTGTTTTTAATCTGTTTTCTTTTAGAAGTGTATCAAAGGCTGAATAGTTTCAAAGCACTTACCAGATCCTAGTTTGCTTCTATGTTTTTCTTAAGTGCCTGGTCAAAGGCTGGCTAGTTTCAAAGTACTTACCAGATCCTGGGCTGCTCTTTGTTCTGCATCTGTTAATTCCCTTTCTTGTTGTATCATCCCATTCCATAAATCAAACTTTAAAGAGATCCTTAGGCCTAGATGACTTGCCCCATAGATTACTCTTGAACCTGGATGCTTCAATTAAATTCTCTTATGACTCCATAGCCCAATGGACTGAAAACTTGCCCTCATCTTTCTTTAGAATCAAAGCTTATTATGTCTGCTTGCAACTTCTCACCTTTGAACCTATTTGCATATAGATCTTTCCGCCTCAGACAGCAACTATGTTCAACCATCCAAGAAAACCAAACAAAACCCTTGACCTTCATAACTAGCCTAATATCATCACCCTAAACTTCAAAGACAATATCCATCTTTGTACATATTGGAGAGATCCCTCTCCGGATTCAGGAGGGCTAGATCCTAGAATCCCAAAGTTGGTTGAAATGATGTTAACTCTGTGATCGGACTTTGCCAATCTTGCTTGTTATAGAGACCTAACAGAACTCATCAACAATCAACGATCTTACAATGACAGAACTGGCCTCGGTTACAAAGAAGAAGAAGAAGGACCTTCTACAAAAAAATACAATGAACCTATGAGATCTGACATACATGAAGACTTCATTGGACAAGATTCGCAAGCACATCCTTGGAAGACGATTCCTTGATGAAGATTTTCATCCAGGTACCAACATATTTTTCATGGCTATTGTTATTCATGTGGAAAATTTGGTCATAAAGCTATAGAATGTCGCACGTACCCTATGAACCAATACAATTCCAAGAGATTCTTCAAATATGAACCTCCCAGGGCTCAATGAAACATCAATAGATTTGAAAATTTAAGAAATAATATGGAATGCTACAAATGTCAGAACTTTGGACACATAGCTAGAGACTGCAGACTTGAAAATCCTCCAGAAGAATCTTCGAAGCCACAGAATGAACGAACATGGAAGAAGAAGAAGACTGATAATTGTGCTCTCGCTCTCAAGGCTCAAAAAAATAAATATGTGTGGTATGTTGACAGCGGTTGCTCAACGCATATGACTGGAGATAGAAAGAAATTTGTATCTCTAAAAGAGAAGAAGGATGGAACCATATCCTTTGGAAATGATGGATCTTCAAATGTTATAGGATCAGGTACCGTCACTCTCGGAAGCAAAGATGTTATAGCCAAGAATGTTCTATTGGTCAAAAACATGAATCACAATCTACTCAGTGTTGGACAAATGTGTGATCAAGGACACACAATGCTATTCAACTCCATAAAATGTGAAATCAGGAAAGGTAGGTATGGTAAAATTGTGGCTACAACAAGTCGAGCTCCAAATGACATATATGTTCTAGATGAAGCAACTAAAGCATGTCTACTAGCTAAAGAAGATGAAAGTTGGTTATGGCACAAACGAATGGGTCACATAAAATTTGACAATCTTGTCAGGATAAGAAAAAAGGAAGCAGTACGAGAAATACCGAAAATCTCAAAACCTTCCAACACACTATGTGAGGCATGTCGGCATGGCAAGCAGACAAAAGTCCAATTTAAAACAAAAGAACACTTTTCATCAAATCCATTGGAATTGATACATATTGATCTATGTGGTCCTGTGAGAACAAAAGGCTTAGACGGAGAATTATATTTCATGTTGATGATAGATGACTATACCAGGATCACAGCCATCAGTTTCCTAAAGAAAAAATCTGAAGCATTTGAGTGCTTTAAGATCTACAAGGAGTTGGTTGAAAATGAAACTGATTTGAAAATAAAGTGTTTAAGATAAGATAATGGTGGAGAATTCACTTCCAAATTATTTCAACAATACTGTGATGAAAATGGAATAAAAAGGCAATTTTCAATAGCACGAACACCTCAGCAAAATGGAGTTACTGAAAGAAAGAATAGAACTATACAGGAAATGGGTAGAACAATGTTGAAGGACTCAAAATTGGATGAAAAATTATGGGTTCAAGTAATTGATACAAAATTCTTCATTATCAACCGAAGTCTTCTCAGAAATAATTGCAACAAGACTCCATATGAATTATGGAAAGGAAAACCAGCTAATGTAAAATATTTCAGAATCTTCGGAAGCAAATGTTATATCAAAAGAGAAGATCAAAATTTGGGTAAGTTTGAATCACGTGTTGATGAAGGTATCTTTGTTGGTTACTCATGCAAAAGAAAGGCCTGTAAATGCTATAATCTAAGATGAAAACAAATAGTGGAGAGCATAAATGTTACATTTGACAAAGATGGTGTTCTAGTGAGTAATGATGAGGATCTAGAATCTTTGAAACTTGAGACAGAGGCTGAAAAAGACACAGATAAAATTGTAGAACAAGAAGCAACTATCAACGAGGAAGAAGTAAACAATGATCATCAAGATATACCAGAACAACAACAAGAAGCTCCTCCAAGGAGAACAAAACAGTGGATTCAAAAGAACCATCCATCAAATCAAATCATTGGTGACATAAATGAAGGTCGACAGCTTCGTTCATCACAACAAGCTCATGTTGCTTTTCTAGCAACCTTTGAGCCTAGTAGTTTTGAGGAAGCCAGCCAAAATGAACATTGGGTAGCAGCTATGAATGAAGAATTGGATCAAATTGAGAAGAATAACACCTGGGAATTAGTTCCACGACCAAAAGATAAAAATGTCATTGGGACTAAATGGGTGTTCAAGAACAAATTGAATGAAGATGGGCAGGTTACCAGAAACAAAGCAAGATTGGTTTGCGAAGGCTATGCACAAGTGGAAGGAATTTATTTCGACAAAACATTTGCACCAGTTTCCAGAATGGAAGCCATCCGAATGTTTCTCACCTATGCATGTTCAAGAAAAATCAAAGTCTACCAAATGGATGTTAAGTCAGCATTTCCGAATGGAGAATTAGAAGAAGAAGTTTACATCGAACAACCTGAAGGTTTTCTACTATCACAAAAATAAGACTATGTCTGCAGGTTAAAGAAGGCTCTATATGGTCTCAAGCAGGCTCCCAGAGCATGGTATGCTCGTCTTGATGGATATCTACGTCAACAAGGGTTCAAGAAAGGTACGTATTAAGAAATATTCATATGATACAAATAAGATAAAGATAATTTAACAATTGTTGAAGTATATGTGGATGATATAATATTTGGTAGCAATGATGATCGACTAAGTAAGAAATTTTCTACAAAGATGCAAAGTGAGTTTGAGATGTCTTTACTTGGTGAGCTGACATACTTCTTAGGGCTTCAAATATCTCAGCAAGAGAAAGGAATATTTATATTTCAAGCCAAGTACATCAAGGAAATGCTCAAGAAATTCAAAATGGAAGGTTGCAAACCCGTCCTTACTCCAATGGTAACAGGTTGCAAATTGAGCATAGATGACTCATCTAAGGATGTGGATCAGAAGTTGTACAGATCTATGATTGGTAGTCTTCTATATGTAATAGCCTCTCGGCCAGATGTTATGCAAGTAGTTGGACAAGTAGCAAGATTCCAAGCAGCACCAAAAGAATCACATATTATTGCCATCAAAATAATTCTTCGATATCTAAAGGGCACAAAAGAATATGGCTTGTGCTATCCCAAGGGTAAAAATCTCATTATTCAAGCCTTTACAGATGTAGATTGGGCAGGAAGCGTTGATGATCGTAAGAGTACTAGTGGAGTAGCATTCTATCTAGGTGGTTGTCTCGTATCATGGTTGAGAAAAAAGAAAACTTCAATCTTGTTATCTACAGCGGAAGCATAATACATTGCAGTAGCATCATGTTGTACTCAAGTCCTTTGGATGAAACAAACTTTGCAAGATCTTCAAGTACAATTCAGTGAGCCTATTCCCATATTTTGTGACAACACTAGTTCCATCAGCATCTCCAATAATCTTGTCATGCATTCAAAAACAAAACACATTCCAATCAAATATCATTTTGTTAGAGAACAAGTCGCTGAAAAGAATATCAAACTTGAGTATGTTTTTACAAAAGAACAAATTGTTGATATCTTCACTAAACCTTTACCTCATGAAGCATTTGAATATCTTCGTCAAAATCTTGGGATTATCCCAAGTTCTCATTAGTTTTTCCTTTTTCAAGAATATAAAGCGGGAGTGGAAGTGCGTACAGGTCTGAAGGACGATTATGTGTCAGTGGGAGTGGAAGTGTGTACAGGTCTGCAGGATGGTTTTGTTTCAGGGGGAGTTACCCTTTTCCATTGATGTGAAAGGGGGAGATAATGTTGAAGGAAGAGGTGTCATGATTTCAAGGGGAGTACTTATGTTTCCATCAATGCCAAAGGGGGAGATTTTTGATCAGCGGTTGTCATTGATGTCAACCCAAGCAGCACTAGGGACTAACCCAATATTGCATGGGAATTTTGACCTACCAAATTAATATATTCTGGGTCAATAATGCTTTTTATGGTTTCTACTTGTCGAGATGTTTCCGTTGATATATGGCACGCCATGTAATTCTTCATGGTTTGAGAGATATTCATGTTTGAAGTTTGTACCCCCAGTCAGTGGGCTAAAACCCCATGGGGTTGGGGCATGGGTCATTGAAAAGTCATAATTAAATTTTTTTTATGCTCCTAAAATCCCTCCCATGTTCACTTGTTGAAGCCCCTCTCAACTTAAGCATTCATATATATTGTGATCTTCATTTCCTCCTTAGGCAAGGGATTCAGCCATCTGAAACAGGTCATCGTGGAATTTTCGCTCTAACGTTTTTTCTACGAAGGCTCAGAAGCTTAAATTTTTATGAGACGAAGCCGAAATCCTGAGGAAGCTGCAGTAAAAATTTCAAATCAAGTTGCGCAATATTTTTGGATATATGATCTGTGGAAGTAAGGGTTTTTGCAGGCTCCTGAAATTCATCTCAAAGACGTGACATTGGTAAAATCGTCATAACTCCCTATCTGAGTATCGGACTGGAATTCAGTAAAAATTGAAGTATAGAACATAGTATTTAATGTTCTCTCTATCAATTTTAGAAACAAATGAAGAAACAGTGACACGTGACATGCCGTACAAGTGCGCTCTTCTGAAACAGTCCATAATTAGGGCATTGTGAGAGATTGGGTATAACTCTCTTTTCAAGAATCCAAATTGGGTCAGACCTATGGCATTGGAAAGATGAATCAGAGGACTACTACAAGACCAAAAATCAGATATTAAGGATTTAAAATGACAGAGATACACCAGATTCAATATCGAGCTCCTAGAAGGCAATAAAAAGCTAGATCATGTGCTGTCAAGGGTTGCAAAGGACCAGAATTTCTACGGCAGAAAAGCAAAGCAAGGTGCAGCAGAGGGTAGCATGATAAGAGCAGCAACCAAGGTGCATAACAGAAGCAAGAATTTCATCATATGAAGTCTTCAAGTGGGCAGCACTGCATACAATCATTGTAAAGGTATCATTGTACTTAGTCATTGTAAATACATTATTGTACAAATTGTAGTAGTATCTATCTGCCAAGGGTTGAAGAGGCAGTGTTGGGAGGTCTAGGATCATCATTAGGTGGTTGTTTCAAAGTTGGGGTTATGGTCTAGTATATATTCTTCTTCTACATCATTCTATATCATTGTAAAGTGGACCATTTTCCCTGGTACGGGAGTCCATTCTTCTTTTATTCTTCTATAGGGTGGTAGGGTGGTGCTAGGGTGAGTTGTAGCTCATTGGGTGTTGGGGCATCCATTCAGTTGACTACTGAAGAATCTTGGGTGTTGGAGCGTCCATCCAGTGGGAGTTGGAGAATAATTATTTTCTAGATTCTAGGAAGTTGGAGCTTTATTTTCAATTGGAGTTGAATATTAAAGAATTATTAGAAAAGCATTAGGTGGTTTTTCTCCCGAAGTGGGTTTCCACCTTAAAAACTGTGTGCATTTGTGTTCCTCTTGTTTACTGCTATCATTTTACAAACACTGATAATAATTTAAGATTAACTAATTCTCTAATTGAAAGGAATACTGATTCACCCCCCCCCCCCTCAGTATTTCCAACAAGGAAGTGGTGCATGTGTGTTATTGGTATCTCCATAAGGTAGATTGATCCCTCTCTTTTTCATGTTGGATTTTGAGGCCACAAACAATGTTGTTGAATATGAAGCTTTGTTTTTGGGGCTACAAGCTGATAAAAAGCTTAACATTGGGTTCTTGAATGTGTTTGGGGATTCAGATCTAGTGGTGAAGCAAATAAAAAATAAATGTCAAACCAAGAATCTAATATTGAATTCCTACAGGAACAAAGTATTGGATTTGATTGAAAATTTTCCTTAGCCTTCAATATTAAATTTCTGCTTAGGGAACATAATAGGATGGTTGACTCCTTGGAAATCGTTGCTAGAAATTTTAAGCCTCCCCAAAATCCCTTTGTTAGATATGAACTCGAGGTCAGGTATAGGCCTTTAGTACCAGATAATGTGAAGTACTGGAAAGTATTTGAGGATGAAGAAAATATCAAGAGCTTCATGGAGGTTGTTATGGAATTCTCAAACTCAGTGATTGATCAAGAAGACGAAAAGATAACAGATGAAACACTGACTAATTAGATGGAATCCTTTGTTGATCACAGGATATTGAAACTAAAGGGAAATACCATCCCGAAAGGATTGGTTCCATTGGGAAAAAAATTCAACTCAAATGATATGTCTCGTAAGAAAACTGAGCTAGATCTTGAGGAAGAGGTAGAGGATCGTAATATTAGCACATAAGAAGAGCCTAGAGTCATCAAGCTATCTAAAGGAGGTCTAAGGGAATAAAAATAGATACATCTTGACCTTTTCAAGGATTACATGGAAGACACCAGTGTCATACAACACAAAATTTCTCTAAAGGTTGTAATGAAGCCATATAAGCAGAAGCTCAAGAAGATTAATCCTATATTACTCCCATCAATTGAAAAGGAGGTGAAGAAGTTGTTATAGGCTAAGATAATTGTGTCATTGAGGTACTCATATTAGGTAGAAAATTTAATCCCAGTAAGGAAGAAGAATGGGGAAATAAGGCTATGTGTAGATTTCAGAAATTGGAATAAAGCCTCGCTAAAAGATAAATATTCTTAGCCTAAAATGGATTACAATCTGGAAAAAGTGGTAGGCTCTGCTCGAATATCCATGATGGAATGTTTCTCTGGATACAACCAAGTCGTTTTACACCCTGAGGATCAGAAGAAAAAAACTTTTACTACACCATGGGGAACGTTTATTTATTCCAAATGCCTTTACGCCTCATAAATGTCAGAGCTACATTCCAAAGAGCGATGGACATATAATTTGTGGGATATTTGGAAAAATTCATAGTAATATATCTAGATGACATAAATGTTTTCTCTAAATCAAATGAAGAGCACCTCAAGCACTTGCAGCTCACTTTTGCAATATTCAAAAGGTATTGTCTATTATTCAACCCTAATAAATCATAGTTTTCTTTGAGGGAAAGGAAATTATTGGGCCACATTGTGGCAAAGGAAGGAGTAAAGATTGATCCCAAAAGGGTGGAGGCTATCAATAATATTCAATTACCAAGGAAATTAATAAAATAAATTTAGTTTTTCTTGGGTATAATAAATATCTTAAGAATATTTATACCAAACTATGATGAAATTGTCAAAGAAATCAAAGAAATGTTGAAGAAGGATAGGCAATTCAAGTGGAATATAGAAGCCTAGGAGTCATTATATAGAATTAAAAAATCTTTTGCAGAAGATTCATTCTTAGCTAGCCCAGATTATCTGAGGCCATTCATGAAGGACATGAACAACCACTTTCATTTTTCATCCAAGTGTTGCGAGATGCAGAGCTGAAGTAAAATATCTTAGAGAATCAAGCTTACACCTTGGTTAAAGCTCTGAAGGCCTTTTGGAGTTATTTCCTTCAATGAAATATTACATCTTGTGTTCCTATAGTGGTTGTGAAAGATATACTCGTGTAGGGTGACAGTGAAGGTAAGAGAGGAAAGTGGATTACAAATATTCAAGAAAATGATATGGATATCAAACCCACTAAGTTGATCAAAGGGAAGGGATTATCTAGGATATTGTTCGATGCTAACGACGAGGCCTTAGGCATAAATTTGTTGGAAAATAAGGATGGAGGATAGGAACAAGACAATATTGACACCTCAATAAACAAAATTCAAATGAATTACATTGTCTCGCAATGGTATAAGTATCTTTTCCATTACTTATTTTTTCTAAAATTCCCATTGAATTTTGACAAATTTAAATAGAGGTACGTGAGGCTATAAGCTTATAATTTTGTTATCTCAAAAGGCTAGTGGTACTAGAAGGACTCGATGGGTATTTTTCTCCTATGTCTGGTAGAATAAGAGATACCTAAGGTGATTGACGAATTCCATAACTATGTATGTGGGGGAAATTACAGCTGGAGATCCACAACAAACAAGATCGTCAAAGAAGGTTTATATTGGACCAAGTTGCTTGGTGAGGTTCATGCTTATGTTAGGTCCTGTGAAAAATTTCATATTTTCATCGTGAAGTAGAAGTTAGCACCCCTCCCCCTAATCCCTATTTTTTTGGAGGATCCCTTTAGGAAATGGGGGACAGAATTCATAGGAGAAATACATCAACCATCCAGAGGTCAACACAAATGGATACTTACAACCATTGATTATTTCACTACATGGGTAGAGGCCATCACAACAAAAAATGCAACTGATGTAGTGGTCATTAAGTTTATGGAGGAGAATATAGTTGCTAGAGTTTTTTGATGAATGTTACCACTGACAACACTTAGGTATTTAAGTCATCCAAGTTTCTTACTTTTTGCCAAAAGTACAACATCATCGTGGGACACTCCACCACCTACTATCTGCATGGAAATGGACTCGCTAAATATTCACATAAAACTCTAGAGGGGGTTATGAAAAAGACCATATCAGAAAACCAGAAAAAAAATGGGACTCACGACTGAAATTTTCTCTATGGGCCAACAAAGTTATACCAAGAGGTCAACTAGGAAGTCTCCTTTTGAGTCAGTATATGGAAAGGATGCAATTTTCGCTGCCTAACTAGACATCCTAGTGGCTAAAATACTATAGGATGTTGAGGAGGATCCAAATTCTCTGACCAAGAAAATAAATGAATTGGAAACTCAGAATATGATTAAATATCAGGAAAATATGAAGGTTATTTTTGACACAAGGGCAAGGGACCAATCCTTACAGCCTGAAGATTTGGTGGACAGATGGGATGTTAGGAGAGAGGACAAAGGAATGCATGGGAAGTTTGATCTATTGTGGTTTTTATATTTCAAGATATATAAACAAAAATGAAACAACACCTTATTACTGGAAAATTTGGGTGGTGAAGTGCTTGAACCGCCTATGAATGGGTAGTTTCTAAAGCTCTATTTTCAACATCAAATAGGTCCATTTTAACCCATTGTATATATCGATGAGCCATTTTACATACTAGTAATGTTTTAAGTTCTTACTGCTTCTGTTTTTTATTTTTATGTACTTGAATAAAATGACTCCATGCCCAATAGATAGATGCACTAATATGTAGGTTCTCAATTCATTGCTTGAAATACATTGTCCCCAATTGGAGCCAATGTTTTCACATGTTATACCATTTTTTAAATGTGTAAAATGGTGCTATTTTTCATCCCTCGTATAGAGAAGAATGGGTTCAATCTTGGTTGTCCAAAGGGAAAGCTAAAAGGGAGAGCCTAAGTCTGAAATCCAAAAGGAAGGCCGACCAATGGAACCCGATATCGGAACCTCGGCGGAGAAGGCATAGCAGGACTTCGGGATATCGGGGATGAAATATAAGAGACCTCTAAAGTCTATTTAAAAGTGGAACCAAAATGGAATTTTGTTTTTTTGTAATATTTTTCTTAATATAGTGGTGTACGAAGCCACTGGTGACAACACATGGACCTATGGTGTATAAACAAAAATGGCTTAAGCTCGAAGGAGCTAGAGACATCAGCATCTTATGGTTTCATAATGTTTCTTTTAAATAGAGTTATGATATGTTGTGGCTCCAAAATTACACTATGGCATGAAGTTACGACATATGAAGGCTCGTATATGTTATAGCATCATTTATCACCATCATATAGCTGATGATTTATACATTGGCCTTGGGCAACCCTTCCCTTCAGACTTGGACATATTTCTCAAAAAACAGTTTCTTAAAACACATACGCGACTCTGCCTAGTCATTTCCACGTATACACGTAAATCCATACATAGAGAACCGTGTATTCCTTTTTAAACATTAAAAAATATATAATTTCCCTATTTTAGAGGTGGGTTTTATGGTTGTTCCTGTAACTTAACTACCCCAACCCTTGGCCTAACTATTCCCAACTACAAAAACTAATTTGAGGGAGTATAAAAGCCCCTCAAGGGAATGGCCTAAGGGGAGGAGATAGAGACAAATATAGATATTATATGCTGTTGGAGCCCTATCCAAGTCTCATATATTCCCTATGCCTCCTGCACTTCCCATATATTTTCATGAAACCCTTGTTTCGTTGAGATGCTAACTCACCCTATGTGACATCCATTGTGCACTATTCTTGGAAGAAATATTGAGAGGCTAGGGCTAGATGGAACCAGAGGATGGTATGCTCAAAGGCCATGACAGATTTCAAGTGATCTCTCCACATTCATTTACTATACATGTCATTAATAACAGAAGTGACATCTTATTCCTGATGTTTACATGTCAATAATGTTTTATACATGTGTAATGATCTTAAATTTTTCATTTAATATTGTTTTTATGAGATTATGCATGCTTTCCACTAACATCTAGAACATATATATGTTATACAACTAGGAGTTTATGTTCGTTATTTGTTGATTTACATATTTCAGAGAAAAAAGAGTTGCAGGGGGTTTGCACCCCGCGAGATCTACTACAACCGAAGGATATCCAGGTAAGGTATGCAACCTGTAGTTTCTAGTTTAAATCATAGATGTTCGTTAAGTGAGTCCTTCTTGTAATGACATGCCCCTAATCTATGAAGGTTTATCAACCCAAGACCTTTAGGGTAACATTTCCCGAAACAGAAATGGTGAATCCACTAGGGATTACCTCTGAGTAATTCCTATTTAGGGTTTTTTTATCTATCTTGTAGGTTCCTGATAGGTTTTTATCACTTTTTACAGTCTAGTAAGTCTTTTTTCAATCAGAAAGAAGACTTGGTCCCTTGATCAGGCTTGAATTTTTTAGTTTTCCTTATCTTTATTTCCATACGCAACTTAGTATTTTCATATTCACGTATGCCTCCTTTATTTTCCAAAGGGACCCGCGTATATGCGATTTTCCTTGGTTACAGTCGCGTATACACGCTAGTTGCGTATGGAAAAACCACGTATGCTTGGAAAAATTTGAAAATTTGAGTTTTCAGCCTCTGTAGCATTTTCTATCTAGGGTGAACCATTCCTGTGGTGTCTTTAAGGTGTCTGGACTATGTTTATGGTGATTTCATATCTATTTCTCTCTTGTTTTTGTGAAAACCTAGCCATTTGGTGAATTTCCTGTTTTTTGCGTTCATAATTGCGGCTGAAGCACCAAGATATTTTCCTAGAGTTCTTGGTTGTTCTGATCATTTAGAACAGTGATCCTCTGCTTGCTTTCTCTTCTTGGCCCTATGCATTACTCCACTTGTGGTTTTTTCCTTCTTAGCCTATCTTTGTTTTCTTGACTTATTGGACTTGCCTTTTTGCGAACCTTGAAGAATATCTTTTTGGTTTTTTGAGTTTTTGTTCGTTCAAATATTTTGCTACTATACTGAATCAATTATTTGAGTTTTTTGTTTCATTTTTCTCATTTGAGTCTCGTTACGAAAGTAGCATAGTTGGCTTGAGCACTTTGAAGCCTTTTTGAGACTCATTTTGTTTGATTCTGATTCTTGGGTAGTTTATGCTTGTCTTCTTGAAATATTTTTCTTCCATTATAAGTGAAAATCCCAAAAAACATTTTTGTTTTTCGTAGCTTTTTCTTTAAGATTGTTTTTACGGTTTTATCATATCTTTTGAAGCTTTTTCATTGGTTTCTAGTATTTGGTTCTTGGCTTGATTTTGAAGGAAGTATTTTCTTGATTTCTCTCTTTTATATCAAGTACATTTTGGCGTTCTCATGCATAGGAGTTCTGTTTGGAACTAGCCTTGTTTTTCTGTCAAAAAGTGATTGAACCATTTAGTTCCTAAAGACTCTTTTTCACTTCTTTAGAGTTATCATCTTAGAATTTTCATATCATTGGTAGTTTGCATTAAGTGCATTTGAAAATTTTTAATCTTTTTCATAGATTTCTGGATCGTATGAAGTGTGAGTGTCTGAAAAGAAAAAAAATGTTTTTTCTTTATTGGTTTCATGGAACCCATGTAAAAATCACTTTTCATCGAAAGGAATTTTTTGCATTTGCATGTAACTAGGTTTTCATTGATTTATTCTACGCCATAAAACACCATCAGTTTCACTTTCGTGTACCCTTGACTTAAGTAATATCCAATTTAAAACGAGCGATATAATTAAAAGTAACTAGAAGTTTTTGTATCATTTTCATAAATCATACACCAACTAGCTAGCTCATAGGGCCTTGGATTAGGTGAGTGGAGAGTTAACTCTCCAAGGCCACTCAAATATTTAAAAATAGAAAGTTTATTAAAGAGCAAAATCCAACACTGTTAAGTGGACCGGGAAAGCTCTCCTCCATAGAGTAAAGCGCGAGGGATACTATAGGCAGAGAAGAGAGATACCCCCTCTCCTATTTTCTAAATCTTGACCTATGATCGTTCCGCCTGGCTGCCAGTATGGATTGGTGCCCTTAGTTTCCTATCCTAGGGACCACACAGGTGACTGCGGGGGGCAATACCTGTGGTACTTAAGACAAATGTTACATCACTTCCATCAGTACTTCTGGAGGGTGCCCTTGTGAAGCTTGGGGACTTGCACCAACAAAGGCTATTGTTAGGAGGTCAGCATAACTATTTATGTTACCTTCGCTAGTAAGCCTGGGGCATAATTACCTCAGACTATTTTCGAAAGGCCCTATTATTTCTCTTTCTTGTATTTTGGTGTCTGATCCTAATCACCCAGAGAAAAAATACCTGAGAGCTGCTTATCTGGCTGTATCTTAGGAACTTTTTAGGGTATGCTCTTTTCTCCTAGATTTCTTAGCTTCTTATATTTTTTTGAGTCTAAAATTAATCTCTTAAAGTGGCTAACCGATCGCCTCATCAATTGAGGAGCCTTTGTGGGCTATCTCCTGTGAGTGCTGAGCCTTCTTCAAGAAGGCATAGGAGTAATTCGGTAGGTTATTTTCACTCGATGGTTTCGAACGCAGCGGAGAGTGATCCTTCATCGGGGCTTATTGTTTCTATGGGTGGTTCTGGTGTCAGTGTCAGTATAGAGAGGAGTGCTCCACTCATGTATAGAGTTTTATTTCTAGCAGAAGAAGTTGAAATAGAGGAAGTCCCTCAACTTGCTGAGTCTCTTCCATCTCCTCTTCCTCCTAGTTGTCCAAACGTTCTTTGGTACATCAGGCCCGAGTCTCAGAGATTGGCTAGTCCTTTTCCATCATATCCCTTTCTTTCGATGACCATGACTGGGAACACAGTTTCGGCTATGAACACTGCAAATGTTCAGACTCCTCTTTCAGTTGAAGGAGGAGGAACTATTTCCATATCGACATTCACTTCTAGTGCTACTATGCTTGGCTCTAGAAACAGCCATGCACATGCTTCTCAATCTGGTCCCTTTTCTTATGGAATGCCCACTAGTGGAATTCCTTCTTTCTCCTTTTATGTTGCTTCAGTTGTCTCCACACCCATACCTTCTATGGCTAGTGGATCAGCTTCGTTTCAAGAGTTCCCCTTTGGGAGTGGGCATATCCCTCATTCAACCCCTTCCTTAGGATCCTTTCCTTTTACCTCTTAGAGTCAAGGTTTCAATCCTTTTTCTGGAGGTCAAAGTTCTAATGTCTTTTTCAGATGGAACCTTGTTTTTACAGCATTGGGAGCGAGGAGTAAGTTCTTCGTTGTTCAGCAAGGGAATGCAACTGTCCCTTCATTGAGTACTTCTCAGGATTTTTCTCCATTTGCAAATGCATGGAATCCTTAGCAAGGGGTTTCTTCTCCATTCAATACCTCAGTTGGAGGGAATGTTCTTGCGTATAGTAACTCCATGTTGGGAGGGGGTCCTTCTCCGAATGTTGGGTGATAAGGATTTTCTTATGGCCCAAAATTTTCCACGAACAACATCTAGCAACCTGGTGCCTCAACAAATCTAGGTTATTCTTTTCAGAATGTGGGGAAACCTTCCTATGGGGGATGGAATTCCCAGGCTCCTCCACACTTACCATTTTTGGCAACGTTAAACTTGGTAGATCTATCGAAATTGACTAACGATCCTATTTGATATAGTCTGGGTTGACCTTCGGTCCCCACCAAGCTCCCCTCAAACATTCCAAAGTTTGAAGGGAAGACTGGCAAGGATCCAGTAGCTCATATCACCACTTTCCATTTATGGTGTTCATCGAACTCCTTGATTGATGACTCGATTAGTTTGATATTATTTCAATGAACCTTAATTGGAAATGCAACCAAATGGTACATAGAGTTAACTGGGGGTAATTTTTCTACTTTTGGAGAGTTTGCTACCATGTTATTAAATCATTTTCAGTTACATGTCTGTTATGACGTCGAGACTGATCTCCTAGCCAATTTTCAGCAGGACAAGGCAACTCACATTTCTGACCATATTCAAGAATGGCGAAGAAGGAAGAGGCTCATTAAAGCCCAAATCCGTAATGAATTCCTTCTTGAATGTTTTTTTAAATCCTTACAGCCATAAATTACTAAGGATGTATCCCTTTCAAGGTTATTCTCTGAAGAGTGGGCTATTTTTAGGGCTTAACAACTAGAATTGATTTATTCTCAGTCTCGAGTCCTTAATAAAAAATTTCCGAATGCTCCTAAATCCAAATTAGACTTAGCCAAAACTAAACTTGGTCCTCATGGTGACGAGCTTATCGGTTCAATTGATAGTGGTATAGATAACCTGCTAAGTCAATTGTAGTAGTTGTCTATACAATCTGCTTCTTCTGGTCAGGTTGTGCCTTCAGTGTCAACTCCTTCCCAATCCTTGGCAATTAATGTTGTCAAAACTTCTAACCCCAAAGGAAATAAACAATATGATGGGAAGAAGAAAGGATGGAATAACAAGAAAAAGGAAAATGATGGAAAGGGGAATGCAAACAAATCCAATGATCATGTTGGAGAGGGTAAAAAGGGTAATATAAAGAAAGTGAAGTTTCCATACAAATTGTGCTCTAGAGACCATCTTATGCACCTTTTCCCTAAAATTCAAGATGCGCAGTGCTTGTTAGCTCAACAAGGTTCTTCTAGTTCCCAAGTTGTGCTAACAAACCCTTTTCCCCAAGGGAAGAAATTACTTGTTGGCACAAATCCGAATATTGGGGCTCCCTTTGGGGGTAGCCAAGAAGGGGAAAATACATCAAACATATACATGATGAGTGCTCATGTAGATATCTCTACGAGATATCATGATTATGGCGAAGCCGAGTCTTCGAAAGCTAAGGGTGCTCCTGATAGTGCTGAGCCACTTCATATTGTGAGGCCGACTGTTGAGCCTATACCTTAGATGCTGAAACAGTCTTCGAAGTGTACGACGATCAATCCTAATGCCAAGGCTACCCAAAACTACTCGATTGTAGAAGATCTGGCTCAAAGTCCTTGTGCCATGTCTACATTAGAGGTGCTCCAGTCTTGTCCTACTCAACGGAGGGCTTTTCTGACTGCTATTGGGGCTGTTGATCAAAAGAATTCTCTAATGATTACATTTGACATGTCGAATTTTAAAAAGAGACTTCCTCATCATATGGATTTCCATATTAGGTTGACTTATCGAAAATTCAATATCTTTAAAATGGTTATTGATGAGGGCGCTTCCACATGTGTAATATCTCTTACATGTTGGAAGGGTATTGGATCTCCCGTAGTTGTCCCTTTAGCCACTCTTTTGGCTACGTTTGATGGTCATTCTCACAGGCCGCATGGTATTGTTCTAGCGTTGCCCATCTTTTTTGGGGGAAAAACTGTTAACATCGAAGTTGAGATAGTCGATGCAAGCTTAGACTATAACCTTCTATTGGGGTGAAACTATATCTATGAGATGGATGTTATTGCATCCTCATTATTTCGCATTGTTTGTTTCCCTCATGAAGGGAGAATTGTCATAGTTGACCAACTAGATTGTTCTCCTATAGATCCGAAGGCATCTTCTGACTCAACCATTCCTTTGGTGAAGGATACCAAGCCACCTGTTGAGAATCTGGGGGTTGGAATGTACACTTCCTTGATGGGTACCTTTTATCTTCTACCTCCTTTGGTTCATATCAATGCTACTTCATCCTCCAAGGTTCCTATTCGAAGAGAGTTCATCAGAAATAATTATTTTTCGGACCCTTGGACCTTACCTTCTCCTACCTCCACATTAGAATAAGTTTAAGTGGGTGGAATGGAATTTCCCATGTCTGCAGCTGAGATTTTTTATAGCTCTTTTATTGACTCTGCAGATTCCATTCCAGTTTCTCTTTCATTGGAGGAATTGGATGGAGATGTCACTCCAGCTGGGACTCTCAGTTCATCTTCAGCTCATGATTGCCTTGATACCACTCTTCCATATGAAGAGGCCATCCTTGAACCAATTACTGGTGTAGAGAGACCATGGGATGATTTGCATCATCAGTCCTACTTTCTACCGGACTTGTGCGAAGTTAAATCAAGTTTTACTAGCCCTCGGTCTTCTGGTCCTGTTCACCTAGTCCTGAACCCTTTAGCACCAGCACGGGCTTTTTCTAAAGGGAACATGGTTTTTATTTCTCCTACTACCCCAGTGAACATCTCGAGAGATGCCAACATCATAGAGAATGTCTTCATTGGAGCCGAGTGTTCCCATGAAGAGATTTAGACTTATACTGATCTTTTTCGAGAGTTTCACGATGTGTTTGCTTGGTCTTATGAGGAAATTCCTGGTATAGATCCATCTATTGTTCAGCATGAGATCAAGGTATACAAAAATGCTAAGCCTACCAAGAAAAAGCTTCGTCCGGTCAACCCTAGGAAGGTAGCAGCTATCAAAGCTGAAGTAGAGAAGATGCTTAAGGTAGGGTTAATTTACCCCGTTCCTTTAACTGAGTGGGTTTCAAATCTAGTTCCTGTGGACAAGAAACAAGGAACGATTTGAGTTTGCGTCGATTTCCAGGACCTAAATAAAGCATGTCCTAAAGTTAACTACCCCACACCGTTTATAGATTAGATCATCGTTGAGTGTGCGGGGAATGAGATTTTCTCCTTCGTGGATGATTTCTATGGATATAACCAAATTACTATCTCTCCTAAAGATTAGCATAAGACTTGATTTATTTTTCCCTGGGGTGTCTTTTCTTATAAGAAAATTCCTTTTGGCCTCAAAAATACTAGAGCTACTTTTCAGCGGGCCATGTCTTACGCCTTCCATGACATAAAACATATTATTGAGGCATATTTGGATGATTTAGTTGCTCGTTCTCGTAAGAGAACTGATCATCCTTCTCACCTTCGTAAATTTTTTGAACAATGTCGGTATTAAGAGATTCGGTTGAACCCAAAAAAGTGTGTTTTCGCTGTCACATCTGGTCAGTTGTTGAGATTCATTGTGTCTACACAAGGGATTCGGGTAGATCCCTTCAAGGTTGATGCAATACTTCAGTTTCCTCCCCCGTCTTCAATTCGTCAACTTCAAAGTCTGCAAGGAAAAGATAATTTTCTGTGGAGATTCATCGTAAATTATGCTGAGATTACAAAAGGATTTATGAGATTATTAAAGAAAGGAGTTCCATTCTTTTGGGATGACTTTGCTCAACGCTCATTCGATGCTTTGAAAAAAGCATTGACCTCTTCTCCTTTATTGAGTCCACCTGACTATAGCAGGGATTTCATCTTGTACCTCGCAGCAACAAAATCTACCAATGGTATGGTTTTGGTTCAGGAAGATGATGCTCTTTCTGAGAATTTTATATACTACATTAGTCGAGGCTCGGTAGGTCCTAAACTTCCATATTTTGTGATAGAGAAACTTGCTTTAGTAGCTTTCCATGCTATGCAAAAGCTCATACATTATATTCTCCTTCGCAAAACATATGTTTTAGCAGTGTTCAATCCATTTCAGTTTATTCTTAGTAGGCAAGTCATTGGGGGGAAATACAATTGATGGATTGTGATTTTGTAGGAATTTGATCTTGATTTTATGTCTTCCAAGTCCAAGAAATCATTATTTTTTGCGGAATTGATTTCTGAGTTGCCCCACGGAGAAGAGATTGTTTATGAAGAATCATTTGTTGATGAACATATTTTTCTCATTTCTTCACAGGATCCTTGGTATGGGGATCTCCTAGTTTATCTCCAGACTACGAAGTTTCCCTCAAAATTTTTGAAAGATGAGCACCAGAAGTTACATCACTTAGCCAAAATTTATTTGATTATTGGTGACACTTAATATCGTCGTGGGGTCGATTCGATCCTTAGACGTTGCTTAACACTTGAAGAAGTTGAGGTTGTGCTGAATGATTGCCACAATGGAGCTTGTGGTTGTCATTTATCTGGGCTTGCTACAACCCAAAAAATCTTATGTGCAAGATACTTTTGGCCTTCAATTTTCAAAAATTGTATGGAATCGATAAAAAAGTGTCATCTGTGTCAGGTTTATACTCGAAAGATGCATGCCCATCCAGCTCCACTCTTTCCTGTCGTTACTGTCAGACCCTTTAAAAAGTGGGGTATTGATTATATTACTTGTAACCCGCCTTCGGCTAAAGGTCACAAGTACATTATCGTAGTTGTAGACTACTTCACCAAGTGGGTTGAGGCTATGCCTACTTTTGGGAATGACGGTGAGACAACAACTCTCTTCCTCTTCAATAAAGTCATTTCTCGCTTTGGTATCCCCAAAGAGATTGTCACTGACCATGGCAGTCACTTTTAGAACAACATGATGGCCGAATTGGCTCTGAAATTAGGTTTCTAGCAGGAGCATTCGTCTCCTTATTATCCTTAGGCCAATGGGAAAGTTGAAGCCGTGAACAAATCCTTCAAGAAAATTCTTCAACGAACAATTGAGAAAGCCAGATCCAATTGGCATATTATGTTGTATCCTGCATTTTGGTCATACCAGATGTCAGTTAAGGCTGCAACCGATTTTAATCCATTTCAACTGGCTTATGGGTTGGAATCTATATTTCCCATTGAATGAAAAATACCCTCTCTTAAGTTAGTTGTTGAGCTTCTTCCTGACACCTCCAGTCTCGAAGAACACCTTCTTCATCTAGAACATCTCGATGAGCATCGTCGAGATGCAGCTACGATGAATGAGGCACATAAGAAATGGGTAAAGGTTTAGTACGATAAAGCGGTCAAACCTAGGGTTTTCTTTGAAGGTGACCTTGTCTTGGTTTATGCCCAAGAGAAGGATGCCTTGGGGGTAGGCAAGTTCAAATGTATGTGCCACGGCCCCTTTATCATTAAAATGGTCCTAAAGAAGTGAGCTTATGCCTTGATTGACTTTGATGGAAATGAGTTGGAAGAGCCCAGAAATGGGCTCCATTTAAAAAAGTATTATGCCTGGGCTTTGGCCTAACATCTTGCTTTTTTGTATATATTTTTGTTTTTTTGTACATATATGGCTTTCGATTTTTGGTGTGATTTTGATGAATTTGATCTTCTTTGGCAGGTAATATTGGATTACATGAGTCACTTTAGTTACGCCGATGGTGCTAGTCGACATACCCAGAACTTGGCTTCCTCGACTTGGGTACTCCATTATCCATACAGTCATTTGTTAGTTTCAAGAGGTGTCTGCATTGGTCCTGCTACATAAAACGTAGTAGAATAAACTGCAATGGTCAACCTACTCCCAGAATAAATATCTCTGGATGTTGATTGATTAGTAGTTTTCTTGGATTCACAGTTGGTGGTTTCACATTTGAACAAACATATCGTGTCCGAGACCCATTTTTACATCGATTTTTTTTTAGGGTACGTTTGTTACAACGATCATTTCCATTTATCACATTCATTCATATTCGTAGAGTTGACTTGGCTAATCAAGAAATTGATTGGCATATTAATCATTCAATACGTTAAAAAATATATATCAAATACATCATTCATTATCACACATTTGAGTCATCACATAATATAAATTGTTCTATATATATATCAGAGTGTTCAAAAATATACAAAATCTAGACCATCATGTCCTACAAAATTAGGGCTCATGGCCGATCATGTATATCATCAAAAAATATTACAGTCATTCGATCATATCTATAATCTACTCTTGAGGTCCCTACCCAACATTTGTGTTCTTATAGGACACAATGGTAGTAGCTACATGGCAAAATAACCACACCCATTCTTGTGGTACTCCTACCACCCATCTCTAGATAGCCTCCGGTAGGTCCTCGATAGCGGCCATAGGCACTTGGTGAGTCAAGCTTTCCAAGTTCCTCGGTACTGCATGGAGTGTCTTGCCAGGGTCTTCAACATCTGCCTCACCTCTGTGGCACTTATGCCTTGGGTACCCCTCCGGCCTGATTGGTCCCATGTCTGCATCATGATCATCATAATTTTGTAAGTCATTTATTCCAATAAAAAACATTTTTTCATTTTCATACTTTGAAAAAAGCATAAAAATCATATAATAAAAAATAAAAAAATGCAATCTCACCAAGTGCACCCCATGCTGCACTAGGTGGCAGGATTAGATCTAGATCTGCGCGAAATTCCATCCCAGCATAGGGATAATCTTCCACTACGATGACTTGTTCTTCCCACCATTAGAAGAACTCATCATCCCAAGTGGTCCAGGGAACTTCACTTCCCCCTAATCTCTTCATCAGATCTACCCATCGGGCTATTCTTGGATCTCTCGGGCTGCTAATAGTTGAGATGACCTTGGGCCAAAGCCCTGGGACCCTCTTGAAGAAGAATGTCAGCAAGATTGTACCGTACCCAAAGTGTTTAGTATTTTCTTTTTGGATTGAAATCAATTATTTTTTAATATTTCTTAGTAAGGTTGTACACCAATCAAAGATATGAATCAAGCATTCCACTGCTATGCTCATTTGTGTCCGTGAAGCCTGATGCAGAGAAGTTGATCCTGCTACTCTGCTAATGGTAAAGAGAAGGATCTTCGTATATAAATCCTTCAGATCTCTGATAGGAATCTATTTTCCTACCTTTTTTGCATCTTCTACACAATAGACTTGGACATAATCCTCTATGGTAAGCCCTCCAACAGGCTTTTCGTGCAAGTCTACTGGGTCTCCCCTTCGAGAGAGTCTAGTAATGAAGTATATATCTTCCACTTCTATGCGTAGTGGCATCTGATCAATTATGAAACAATATTCTTCTGGTTCCCAATGATCAACCAACATTTGCAGCAAACGAACATTGCTTTTCATATTGGGCATTTTGAAAAATTTGAGCAATCCACAATTCCAAAGAATATCTAAGGAGGTTCGACACTCCATCACTTCAGTATCAATTGCGTTATGCTCATGCTCTCTCCAGCTGATGGAAATCCTGGGAAAAATCATTAAATGACTGATTAGATACAAGTTTTAAATTTTCACTCTGTGCATACGCGACCTCATTTGTACACAGTCACGTATCATACGCAGGTTCGTCCCCACGAACCCGCATATGTGCAGAGGGTTTCAACAAAAAATATATTTTCTACAATCAAAATTACAAAAAATTTCTTCAAACGGGAACGAAATTGATGAAAAAGATGAGTTTAGAGCTTAATTGACTGATTTGGTGTGATTTGATGGCCGATTGCGCCGTATTTGAGAAGAGGAATTTTTTCCCCAAAACTCTTTCTCCACTTCTGCAATGTGAAAATGATCAAAATGTGAGTCAAATTGTGTATTTATGCCTTGAATTTGAAAATTTTTACAAATTTTACTTGTGATTATTTTTTGAATTTGACTAAGGCTATATAACCATTTGGCTTGTAAGCATTGGGAAAGGTATTTTTTCAGGTACATTTTGCTAAATTCGATATTGTCATATTTTTTCTTCGGATCCATGATCGCTAACCTGTCATGGTAGGTATTTGATTTCGAACTGGCATATAGGTTAGGGAGTTCACTTTCCGTTGCATCTTTGCATACTAGCCTCCATTTTGATCACTTGCCACAGGGTCGATCCCATCATGTCATGAGTACTTAACCCATTTCACCCACCAATTTTTTAATCATGACTTGGTGGTAGATCCTTCCTTTACATGGGCTTCCTAGTTAGTCCCTTGCTAGCATTTGTCACCCATGTTGCATTTTATGTAGGCTCGGGAGTCCTCTTTAGTCCCGCCA
Organism: Pinus albicaulis; assembly: GCA_034641835.2. Taxonomy (NCBI): domain Eukaryota; kingdom Viridiplantae; phylum Streptophyta; class Pinopsida; order Pinales; family Pinaceae; genus Pinus; species Pinus albicaulis. Next base: position 958,084,962 of record CM076582.1, read on the forward strand.
TGTTTTACGCATTGAAGCTTCATTATTCTCATTCTTCGCTATCATTTTTTTGGTCGTTTCCCCTAGAGGCTCCCTTATGTTATCGAGTTGTATTACTGAATTTCATATTGACTACCTGTTTATCTTGGCCTTTAGCCGGCTTCATTTGGACTCATGTTTAAGCCATATTTTGACCATGTCTTTCTGTACAAGTTAACCATGTAGTCACTTATCTTCTGCGACTTGACACCTTTACCCATGGATAGAACATTCCTCCAAGTGTCACTCACTAGTTCGCCACCTTGCATTGAGCACAAGATTGTTCATATCTAAGGAACTAGTGCATATGTTTCACGACACTCATTCTATCCATTGTATTATAGCATTCTTTTATTCTTTTTCAAGCTTTGAATATGAAAAAGAAAAAAAGAAAAAAGTATTTTGAAAAAGAGTAGGAACAAGATATTACTTCCATACTTGATGGCAGCTACAGTATCAGTTTTGTCACCCTTGAACAAGGCACAAAAAAGCTACTTCTTTTCTCCATTTGGGATGGTTTTAGTTTTTTACTTGGGAGAAGCCATAACCTTGTTTCATGAGTCAGTTCTCCCCTGGTTGGTTATCTCTTCGAATCATATGAAGGGTTTGTTTATGCCTCCTGCATGAAAAAATTATACAAATTTATCATTTGCTACCATAGTCAACATGAGTCATGCTTTTGGTCAAGGGAATTTAACCCGAGTTGGCCTTTTCATGGTGTCTCTTGACTCATTTTTCAGTTGGCCTTCCCGATCTTGTCAGTATCTTATTCTATCACATCATATATTTGGTCCTTCGCTCGTGCTAGTTTGAGAAGGTCTCCACTTACTTCTTGCTAGCGGGTTTGTCTCTTATCGACTACGACATATTTCTCTGAGAGTAAGCCTAGAGCCACACCCTGGCCCAATCTACATCATTGATAGGTGACCTTGTGCTCAGCATTTGATCATCATCATGGGTCTTTGACTGAGTGGTTTCCCTTGTGTTCGACTTCAGCTTACATTATCACATTTGGGATTCATGCAGTACCTTGATTTCCATTTGACCCTATTGGTGGATATCTCGTCTCTTTGTCAACTTTCATTATTGGTTGGTTTAGAGAGTTTCTTCCATATGCTAGCTTCATCTTGTGCATGCCAGAAACGTACTTCGCATTGGTTACTTCACTTTACTTCGTCTGATTCCTTCTGAATCTTGGCCTGCGGGTTACACTCATGCTAGACTGATGTGGGATGCCTGAATTCCTTCCTTCCAACAAATATTTTCCCATTGACTACGACTCATTTCTCTGGGAATAAGGTATGGATTCCTTTTGTCAGTACCTTAGGGTTTGCAGTCATCAGTGGCAGAATCTTCGCTATCAACAGTGAGGATACATCATTGCCACCTAATTGATAGATTCTTTCAAATGTTCGACTTCAACACATTCATTCGCACTTGCTAGATTGTATTGGGGCACCTTGACACTCATTATCATTATCGGTGGGTTGCCTCATGTTTGTTAACGGTATACATCAATGACCGGTAATCAAATTATTTCTCACATGGTCAACTTTAGCTCATTTATTCCCAATGTGTAGAATTGTACCATAGTGATCAGTGAAGACCTTGGGTTTGCATCATCATGATTTGGTTCACATTGATAGCTCCTTCAGTTTTCTGCCAGTGACACCATCCACCCTTATATGTTGCAGTTTCATAACAGCAGCATCTTATATGTTGGCTCATGATTTGCGTGTTGTACCATTTGTTCCACCACTTATGATTTGGTACTTGGAGATTCAGTTATGACTTTTTGGTGATCAAATATCTACTTCAGCATCATTGATCAGTATTTTATATGTGATACCTGGACCTGATTTTGACTTGTACTTCAGGCAGTGATTAGATGATTCACTATGTACTCTACATTTCAACTATACTTGTATACATATTGGATCTGCTCTATACTTCATATGCGGACATGCTTTTATTTCACTGAGCATGGGTATGCCCACCTCAGACATGAGCTATCTTTCTGATCTCTCTCATTGGTTTTTTGGCGAGCTAAAATCTAGTGAAGTCCTCCCTAGTCCTCACAAAGTTCTTTCTATGCACATAATACATTTTGGCCATTAGGTACCCCTTCTAACCTCATATATTAGGGGGCATATGTTATAACATCATTTATCACCAGCATATACTTGATGATTTATATATTGGCCTTGGGCAACCCTTCCCTTCAGACTTGGACATATTTCTCAAAAAACAGTTTCTTAAAACCCATAAGTAACTTTGCCCAGTATTTTCTGCGTATACATGCGATTCCATGCATAGAGAACCATGTATTCCTTTTTAAACATTAAAAATACATATAATTTCCCTATTTTAGAGGCAGGTTTTATGGTTTTTCTTGTAACTTAACTACCTCAGCCCGAGGCCTAACTATTCCCAACTGCAAAAACTAATTTGAGGGAGAATAAAAGCCCCTAAAGGGAATGGCCTAATGGAGGAAATATAGATATTATACATTTTTGGAGCCCTATCCAAGTCTAATATATTCCCTGTGCCTCTTGCACTTACCAGATATTTTCATGAAACCCTTGTTTCCTTGAGATGCTCACTCACCCTATGTGACATCCATTGTGCACTATTCTTGAAAGAAATCTTGAGAGGCTAGGGATGGATGGATCCAGAGGACAGTATGCTTGAAGGTCATGGTAGATTTCAGGTGATCTGTCAACATTCGTTTACTGTACATGTCATTAATAATAGAAGTGCCATCTTGTTCCTGATGTTTACGTGTCACCAATATTTTATACATGTGTAATGATTTTAAATTGTTCATTTAATATTGTTTTTATGAGATTATGCATGCTTTTCACTAACATCTAGAACATATATATGTTGTACAACTAGGATTTTGTGTTCATTATTTGTTGATTTACAGATTTCAGAGCACAAAGAGTTGTAAGGGGTTTTCACCCCACGGGATCTACTACAAATGAAGGATATCCGGGTAAGGTCTACAACCTGTAGTTTCTAGTTTAAAGCATAGAAGTTGGTTAAGCGAGTCCTTCTTGTAATGACATGCCCCTGATCTATGAAGGTTTATCAACCCAAAACCTTTAGGGTAACATTTCCCGAAACAGTATACCGCAATATATAGTGAATGGTGGATGGATGGGTTGAAAGCTAGGTTACAAATCACTTCCAAAATGAACAAAACAAATCATGACCAACTCTAAAAAGGGGGAATTCAAGTGGTTAGAGGGAGAAAGTGACAGGAGAAATGGTAGGTAACTGTGGAGGAATACAAAGGTAGAGGTGTGGAAATATCAAAGGAAGTCAGAGGAATCATGATTGGAAATATTTTGTTGTGTCAATTATGAGACCTCAAGTTATTATGTTTTGTTAATTTTTCATTGTCAAGAAAAGAATCAAGTATGTTATGTAAATAAGTAGGAAAGGTAGGCTAATGGTACACTCATACAGCTATGTGTTTCAAACAGTTGTGGATTCAAAGGCATTTTTTAATCATTCTCATTTTGGTTCTCCCTGTAAAGAGGAAGAAAAATTAATTAGAGAGCTTACAAATTATGTTATCAACGGTTCTGAGTTATGTTTTTAGGATTTCAAAATTATTTTTTAGAGAGACTTTCCATGGTTTTTATTTTCTTGTTCCAGAGGCTATAATAGTTTTGCAAATTTTGCTAGTTTGGACCTGTGACATGTATTTCACTCTAGAAGATTAATTAATATTTTTTCTAGTGATTCCAAGCATGGAATATGTATTATGTGTTCTTCCTCTGTATGCCACTTCATGTGTGTCTTTTCTTCTTCTGAAATTGTGTAATTTGTAGTTGTGGGATTCACTCTTAAATCACATATTTACTTATGTTATGTGGTAGTAGACAATACTTGTGAGAATATATATTTTTCTACGTTGTTTAATAGCATATGGTACCTGTGAGATTGTAGATTTTCCTATGTTATGATATAGCATAAATAACCCGTGATATATTCAATAGAAAACCTTAAACTCCCTCCATAATTTATACATTCCATTTACTATATATTTTCATAATTCTAGTGGGGTTTATTGCATAATATTCTAGGTTTGTTTATCCCTATGCACTAATTTCCTTCCTTATATTTCTCCTCTCCATATTTACTGCAACTACCAATCAAAATATATTTTCTATGTGTAGGCCACTAGATGTGAAAATTTATTCTTAGGAATGATCCATATTTTTTATGTGTATGCCGAATCTTCCTCTAAGAAGGGAAATTGAACCATATTTAAATCATTTTAAGTTTATCTCTTGAGAAACATTGCTTTATCTTCAAGACAGATTAATATGTCTTGGGAACTGAAGTCTCCTCAACCTTGGGGTTGTCTCTAGGAGCTACAATAATGATGACATTGATATGATGAATCTTTTCGAACAGGGTACCCCTCAATGGAATATTTTGGGGAAGACTTCGCAAATCAAGGAGCAGAGCTCATAGAGCATAGATTTAGTAGAGTCTTAGGGGCTTTAGGGTGGGTCAAAGCTCCTTATTTGGTAAAGGGATGGGATGATGGGATAATTTTTTATAATTTGAGCTACAACCATGGTTTTTGGACCATGGTATTGCAAAAAAAATATTATATAAGGAGCCTAGGGTAGTCTTAAAAAAGAAAATCTAAAATTCATGATAGAATGCACTTGGATGTAACATTATTTTGAGTCTGTATTATATTTTTTATGAGAAAGCAAAGGCTACTCCTGTTGAGTGTGCAGAGACCTTGGAAAGTCTGCAATTGAGTGCTCAAACCCCTGCAGCTAAGAGTGTAAGGCGCAAAGGGTTGTCTCAAGAAGATCTGAGTAATAATAAAAGGCTTTGAAGAAAAAACTAAGTTCTTAATTTATGCATTTTATTTACTTTTATTTTGATATCATCTATGGTAAGTTAAGGTTTTTTATAGATAAATTCATCTCGAAGTCATGTTTATGGTTATTTATGTTGTTTTATTCTTGTTAAAAGTAAAATCACGTAGTCTGCAAGAGAGTTCAATAGAAGTGTTGATAAACAACTGTATAATTGGCATATTTGTTTTGTGAAGCTCTGTTAAGTATTGAAAGGAATATAAGCCCTAAAGCCACACCCCATTTTCCCTCTAGATGCATAAAATTTTTTCTAGCATCCCCTAATATTGCCTCAGGTGAGACTTTGGTCAACGCAGCAGATCGTTGCCGAAAGGTATGGTAATAGTGGGTTTTTTTGGTTCGCACAGCCATATATGAACCTGGGTCTACACCCCATCAAGCTGACAAATGGGGACCACATTAAGGTGACCACGAACACTTTAGCACCCGCATAGTGGTATACCCATCTCCAAGAGGGTAATTGTTTGCAAGAACAGATTGATGAGCTACACAGAAAGTAACATCTTATCACAGCCATAATGAAGCCATGGGAAGTCAAATCTCATCATCTATCAAGGCTGAAAGGATTGCACAAGACGCAAAAGGATATTTCCAAAAAAATAGCAAGGTCATCCAATGAAACATTGATGATCGATATCTGTGAAGTTGAAAAACAGTGCACTGAAACAGTTCTACCTCTGAAGGATTCCTTGAGTGGCATCAAATCAAATATCGACGGTGCACCAATAGAGTGACTCAGGATGAGTCACATTTTTGTGTTGGGGGCATGTTGGACAGGGTACCCATCAATGGAATATTTTGAGGAAGACTTTGTAGATCGATGAGTGGAGTGCGCATCACACAAATGTAGTAGAGTCTTAGGGGCTTTGGGGCAGGCCAAAGCTCCTTATTTTCTAAAGGTATGGGATAATTTTGTATACATTGAGATCTACCCAAGGTTTTTAGACCATGGTATTGTAAAATAAAATACTATAAAAGGATACTAGGATAGTCTTTAAAAAGAAGAATATCTCATACTCATGATAGAATGCACTTGGATATAGCATTATTTTGAGTATGTATTACATTTTTTGTGGGAAAGGGAAGGATCCTTTTGCTAAGTGCGTGAAGAACTTGGAAATTCTGCAGCTAAGTGCGCATAATCGCTGCAACTCAGTGCGCATGGAAAAAAGTGTTGTATCAAGAATATTTGAGTAATAATGGAAGACTTTGAAGACATATCTGAGTTTTGTGTTTTTGTATTTGCTTTACTTGTATTTTGATATCATATGTGATAAGTTAAGTTTTTTTATACATAATTGCATCGCGAAGTCCTATTTATGGTTATTTATGCGATTTTATGCTTGTTAAATTTAAATCGCATAGTCTGCAAGAGAGTTCAATAGAAGTGTTGAACAATGATTATATAATTAGCATAGTTGTTCTGTGATGCTATGTTAAGTATTGAAAGGAAGATAAGACCTAAAGCTACACCCCATTATCCCTCTAAATTCATAAACCTATTTCTAGGATCCCCTAATATTGTGTTAGGTGAGACTTCGATCTTCGCAGCAGATTATTGCCAAAAGGGTCGGTAATAGTCAGTTTTGTTGGTTCACATGGCCATATCTAAACCTAGGTCTAGGCCCCATCAAGACAAAAAATACTTTATACATGAATGATGAACTTGATGAGATAGATGAGGAAAAATATTTATGATATCAAATTTTTGAAAAGTACAAGGTATGTATTTATATGTTTTTTGTTGGTTTGTTCTCTTTCGTTCACCTTAAATTTTTATTTTCCTAGTTTTTATGTTTGAATTTTATTGTGTTTCTTTCCAATATATTATAGTAAATAGATTAGGTATGGGGAATTGAGAGTGATTGGAGGTGGTGGGTGGGGAGGGGCCATATGATATTTCACCTTCATGTCATTGGCCTTGTTATGTAGAGAATATATTATTATTGAAACGAAGAGAAAATCATTTATTTTTATACCATAATTTCCTATTTTCACTTTAATTGTTTTCTAAACAGACGTACCATAAGACTTGGGCAATGGGTAAAATAGGTGAAATAGAAGTCAAGAAGAAATACGAAGTAAGGTCATCCCGTGACTTCCCATGAATTGAGTTCCCACCAAGGTGCCTCATAATTATTTTTAGAAAATTGATTAGATTAATGTTTAGGTGTTAAAAGTCAGTTTATAATTGATTGATTATGGAGAATGGAGGTACTAACAAATGATAATATTTTGTTTTCATTGTGAGCTAATCACTTTTGTTGACTCATTTTCATGGCAAGGAGAATTTATGCACCCTATATCCACTTACATGAATGCAGAGTGCCCAGGTGCCCCTGGGGGCATTGTGAGTTGGGCATGCCAGGATGTTCACCCGATAGGGGTGCCCATGCGACAAGTTGGTGGGTTGAACTAACTTGGAAATGGGCACCAGTATAAAAAATGTAAGTTTGGCCCATGACTACTGTTATAGGACATTTTTTCAGATCTAGTAATTAGGCCTCCTAATGGGATCAATCAACATCATATTCCCCCTTGTCAACATCATTGCAAAAATTCCTAAGAATACCTCCTTCTTTCGCCATAATTTCTACCTGAAACCACCTCATCTGAGCCAGTTTTAGTACCAACGATCCTTGGCCTTCCCTTGGGAAATGTTCACCTACAGGTTTCTACATTGTATCTAGCATTGATCACCTATAGGTTACTCTCCTTTGCACCTACGTTGGTTCTAGAAATTCGGTAAAAGGAGAGAATTTACATAAGATTCCTCTTCGAGAAGCTTCCAAAATTTGTTACAAACATTACCTTTGATTAAAATTTCAGACCCTACCTCATCCTTATTTGGAGTTTCCATCCCTTAACCTTTGATCCCATCCTCCCATAGGTGGATATAAATCTTATATTGGTAATTGGATAATAACTCCCAACTTACCTCATTCATATACACATTTACTACCTTGCAATTGGAAGGAGTTGGATTTTAGAGAGTGATTCTACCCTTATGTTGTTGAGGTGAGAGGTTAACATTACATGCATCTAGGGTGATTGGAGGTGCATATTATGACAAGGAAAGGATAATTTAACAACTTGGAGGAGCTCTTCTACAAGATGAACACCTATTTGTGGTTGTAATCTCCTTCCAATCATATTAATGAAAAGAGTTATTTTTTTTCCTATTCGTGGTTGTAATTTCCTTCCATTTACATTAATGAAAAGAGTTCTTCATTTTCCTACATGTTATTGTTGTTATTTCACTTATTTAAATACCATGCTGATCAATTGAATAAAGTACTTAGATGACACTGCATAGATCTTATCATTTCTTGGCTTGTGTTATCTGAATGTCTCGGTTCTAATTTTGGCAATCAGAGCTGGAATTGGAATGTTCAAGCTAAATAATGAACGAATCATGCAACAGATTCCTGGTAGGATTTATTCCATCATCTATTTACTTTAAGGAAAGCATTAGGTTCCTTGTCTCTTTGTTGTTCTAGGTTGGCCATCGAACCTAGGGGAGATACTTTTGTCCGTAATCACAAATCCCGCATAATAAATTGACGACTCCACTGGGGAAAGGTGTATTCCCTCAGTATTTTTCCTTGTAATTTGTGTTTGATTAGCACTTCCATGGACCTTTTCTACTTTTATCAGTCAAGAACATACCTAGAAAGTGATTTCATTGAGCCTTTTTTGCAATTTTTATGTTAGAATCTTTGTTCCGAGGAGCAATCCTCTCCTAGCTCCTCTGACATGGCATTTCACCTCACTTGGGCCCACTCTTTCCCAGCGTTGCAGAGTGCTAGTGCCTCTACTGCAACAACTTTTACCCCTATTTTTGCATAAACTTTTCCCATGTTTCTAAGTGTCTGTTTGACCAACCTACTTCCACCTAACCTTCCCTAAGTATTCAGTGTCTTGTGGTTTTCCTTAAGCTTCCATTTGGTTTGAATTTGAGTTTTATTCCTATTGGTAATAATTGGTTTTTATTTTTATTTTTTCTTATGATTTGGTTGCTTGCAAACTGGTTTTGTTTGGTCATTGATGGCTTGGATGATTTTTTTTTCTAGTTTTCATTATGAAAAGTGTATTTGAATAAGTGATTAAACATTTGCATCTTATTTTTATTCATTTAAAAAATTGAGTGTGGTGAAAATATTTTTTTTTCATTTGGAATTTATGGTTTTGTATGTGCATTGGTGTAGGAACAGTTACATTGAAAGGGAAATTGCATCTTTTATATTGGTTTTTTCACATTTCATGTTGCATACCGATTGCTTCTTCCCTTCCTTATATATATTTTCATTGAAAGAGAAATGTTTCCATTTTATCATGCTATATTTTCATTTAGGTATATTCATCTAACATCTGTTGTGAGCCCCAAAACAGAAACTTAATCAAATATAAACAGAAAAATATAGTGAATAAATATAAGGATAATTTGGAACATTAACTCAAACACATATAGGTCTAGATTAGAGACGTGTTACAACATCATTAAATGTAGAAGTTGTCACTGATTTCCAGCATTGAATCTCGGGGGTGATATCTGTTGGGTGTGGAGCTTGATTATCTTCTTTATTTTGTATCACAACATTGGACCCCTATTCTTAAAGGGGTGGCAACGCCACCCGTAATTGAATGCTACCTGGGGGGTTTGGGGGGGGGGGTGGGCAGCTGTGAATTTATGGAGCCCCCCTTGGAAGGGGGTTTCGGGGGCAACACCCCCGAAGCTAAAAACAAATGTAAAATTTCCTTGTAAAAGTATTGTAATTTCTAGTCAATCTGGGTTGTTCATTAGGCGAATGATCTGATGGTAGAAGTAATGTTTAATTTAAGTTTTTTTTTTCTATAGAAGGAAACCCCTCATTTTGTATGAGGGAATTGTATTACGGTTGTGTATTGTATTTGTATTCTCAGAGTGAGAAACAGATAGAGAGACTATGAGACAGAATAGAGGATATTACAACAGATCTGTTGTAGGTTGTGTCTCTTCATTTTGCTGGATAATATAAAGGAAGGACTGGTTGTTCAGGGTGGACGTAGCCCAAATTCAGTGAACCATGTATATTTCTGTCTCTCTGGTTTTATTTTTTTCCTGTGTTTGTGTTTACACATATTTTATGTGTTTCATTGCTCTGTAATATATAATTTTCTAACAATATCTTCTTCCACATATGTGTGTATAGGATAATTCTCCATGTACCTTTGGGTATATTGGACGACACTCCATGCACATAAAGTATAAAGAAACACTTCACCAAATGGTTACGCATTAGACAACACTATACGGACTGCACTCCCATGTATCGTCAAGTATATTTTGGGAGTCCCTTATAGGTTTCTATCCATCCACATGTAACCGAATATTCCCCCTTGTATATCATGATACACCAAACTTAACATTCGGGGATATTGGCTATCGCATGTTAAGTCCTTCGTTCGCCAAGGTGTATATTGAAGGTCACGATTGCTTGGTAGTACTTTATGCCTAGATTACCCTATTTTTGATTTTTTTTTATTTTTTTTTAATTATTATTTTTTTCCAACATGGAAGAACAAAATACCCCACCCCGTCATTCATGTAGAATGAAAAATAAGTCTCCACTTCCACCAGAGGCTATTCTTGGCCATCATTATAAGCACAAGATTACACAAACTACCAAATCGAGAACATCGAGAACCACTTCAGGACCTCCTCTTGATATTGATCCACTACAATCATCTATCCTATTGAGTTTTGAGCCCGAGATCAGATCTACTCTTGATGGTGACACTAACGCTATCCCTTTGAGTTTTGAGCCTGAGATCACATCTACTCTTGATGGTGACACTGACACAATTGAAACAAAAGTCCCTAAAACTTCATTGCTTGAGGTATTTTAACTTGAATTTCCCGAGTTAGACACTTTGATTCCTGAGGTTGTTGAACCTGAGGATCCTTAGCAATATATACATGTTACTTCAGGATCTTCCTCTTCGCTCCCTTTGTCTCAGACATAACCGATATATCTTATACCTGAAGGTGAACCTCTTCCACCTGGACTAGTGAGTATTGAAGAGATACCACAAGAAGAGCCTCATCCTTATACTCTTTTGCATTGGGAAGGACTTCATTTTTATCAAACTAGCCCTATTTCTCTTCAAAATACAACACAAACTCCTTTTCCTGATTATTTGGACTCACCCATGGATTTCTCATGGAAATATTCATCGAAGTTGTTAACCATGAATGGAATTAATCCAACTTCTCAACCAGTGTCTTCCATTATGGTCGAGACATCAAATTTTTCCTCCACATCTATATTTGCAACATCACCTGAAACACATATGTATGGTGGTCAGTTCATCCCACTAGGCTATCAGTCTTTATCTGGTACCTTTTATGGTGTGACTTATGGTTCTTGGACCTCTCCTATGTCAACTAATAGGAGAATATCATTTGGTACTTCTCTTATGAGTGCCACACAGTCTTATCCTCCTCCTCTTGCTCTGCTTACACCTACAGTTGAGCATGAGGATGGCCCTTATCTCACTGGGAAAGGTTACCTTCAACAACCCAACTCTCCTTATGTTGGGTATCCTCTATCTAGGTCACAATTGCCTCCATCATCCCCTCCTCCTTTGGCAAGGGGGAAACCTACTTTTGGTATACCTAAAATTGGTAATCAGCCTCATTATATTCCTCCTTATCCTAGAATGGCTGCCATGTTTGGAAGCCTAATTTTCTCATTCAACTTGGTTCATATTGGTACCAATTATTTAATCCTCAACCTGTACTATCCTCGCAAATTTATATTCTTCCATCAGCACCCCAACAAGCTCAAATACATGTGAGACAACCTTTACAAGTTTTTGTTGCATCTCAATCTATTCCAACGGTATCCAAAACTTCCCAGTTCCCACTTACCCAACTAGTACAAGGTACCTCACACTCTCAAATGCTTGAAGAGGGTACTCCTCAAGTTTTGATAGTATAATTTATTCATAGTATGGCACAATCCAAAATGAACCCACCTTATCATGGGCCAATGCAAACTCCCATCATCGAATAGTATGGTCCATATCAAGTGCATTTTTAAGGAAACAAATTCCAAACCCAACCATTCCACCAGCTTTATCATCGTCGTGGTGTTGGGCATCAAGGTCACTTGTATTCTAGTTACCAAAGTCCTCCTTATCACGGTACCCAGGTTCTTTATTATCAAAACCCACCTTATCCGAGAATGTAATTTCATGGTGCTCAAGTTATTCCTTCATATCCAGGTCATCCACCTCTGGACTTTAATCGACATATGCCTTTTGTGGCCACTCTCTAATTTATAGACTTAACTTGGCTCACTAATGATGTCATGGCTCATTTTCCATGGTGGTCGATTATTCCCACTAAATTATCTTTAGATATGCCAAAATTAAATGGGAATCAAGGAGAAGACCCATCAACTCACATCATGACTTATCATCTATGTTGTTCTTCAAGCTCCCTTAATGATGATTCCATTAGAATTCATATTTTCCAACTAATTATTACAGGCACCATAGTTAAATGGTATATTGAGTTACCTAGAGCTTCGTTTCATGATTTCATCACTTTAGCCACCACATTCCTCAAACATTTCTAGTTACCCATCAGTTATGAAACTATAATGGAACTATTGACCAATTTCAAACAATCATATTCCACTCACAACTCATATGACATTCATGAGTGGAAACATCCCCTTAGATTGGTAAAACTTATCTTCCCTATCAATTATTATTGGAATGGTTTACCAAATCTCTATTGTCACCTATAACAAAATATGTGGTTAAAGGTGGAATCATGACCAAAGAGAAATTTAATGCTCGTGCATAGTATTTGGACCTTGTTTATAACCAATTGGGCATGCTCTATGATAACATACCGAACGGTTCGAGACCTTCAAATATTTTTCCTCCTCAACCTGGTAAAGAATCTCATGTTGTTGATGGTGTGATTGGTTCTTCCAGTTTGCAGTCGGTGAGTAAACCATCTGGTGTTTCTCTTACTGCATCTGCTCAAAACCGTTAATCCCATCATCTTGTGGGTTCTACTTCTAAGATAAATGTCATTTCATCTGATATGAGAAAGCCTCCACAACAACCTGGAAGAAATAAGAAAGGGAAAGGTAATAAAAAGACATATCCTTCACCGCACGATAAACAAACAAATCAGTCTTTCGATGTGAAGAAAAACCCTTGGTACCCATGCTTGATTTCCAATGAGGATCACTTTAGATGTGACTCTCTACACCATGATTAAGTGAATCAATTCCTTAAATTTTCTTCTTCTCTTTTCATGTTGACTAACCTGTTTCACAATCAGGATACCCATATGGTTTCTCAGGATCCTTCTTCCTCTAACATGGTTTTGATTTTTTCATCCTCAAATATGAGATCCAATGTCATAGTGGCCACTCAAAATAAGTAATATGGTAATATGAATCCACTGAATGGTCAGGCCAATTATCAACCTACCAATTTTGCATCACCTTCCTATGATCCTACTCCACCTCCAATTCCTAAGGAATTGATTATCAAACATACAAAGGCCATTATTCATATGTCTACTTCCAATCCTTTTTCAAGAGTTACCCACAATAATAATGTAGTTGAATACTTGGCTTAGTATCCATTATCTATGTCAACTCTTGAGGTGTTGCAAAACAAACTCCCCAAAAAGAAGGCCTTGGTGTCAGCTATCGGATGTGTGGATCCATAAAATTCCAACCTAGTGGTTTTCTCTCATTAAAATTATACCCCTCGGCTTCTAGATCAATTAGATTTTATAATCTAGGTCATCGTCTCTGGTAAGAACATTCATCATTCTACCATGGATGAGGGAGCCTTAACCTACATTATGTTCATGTATTACTAGAAGGTGATTGGTTCACGTCAACTAAGTCAATCAACCATCATATTCAAATATTTCAATGAAAGAACATACAAACCTTGTGGGATTTTAATTCCCTTCAAGTAGAATTAGGGGGAAAATTTGTCTCTATAGAAGGAGAATTTATTGACAGACCTCTTGATTACAATATTCTACTAGGACGTACATGGGTTTATCCTATGGTTTTCATCGTTTCAACCTATTTTCATATGATGACCTCTCCTCATAAAGCCAATATTTTATCCATATATCAAATCACCTTTTTCACCTTTGATTATAATTTTATTGGAAGTGTCCCTCTTGTGGGGGAATCCATACAATCCTATCAGTGTGTTAGGGCTGGATTATTGAAGGATTCATCACTTATGGGAAAATTTTCACTCCATCATCCTACCCTTCCCGAAATATATTCTTTGGTTTCTTATATCAACATGATATCATCATCTACTATCTCAGATAATCCATGTATTGTACCTGATGAAGCCATCATCCAAGTTTTTGGTGGCTGAATGTCACTAACCCCTATTGAGCTTGATTATGTGGAAATTTATTCATCTTGTGCAACTTATACCTTCTCTTCGATAATTTAGGTAGATCAATCACTGCATTATGGTATTCCTTATGACCCTTTCTCGCACAGATTATCTACTGATGAAAGCATCATGGAGATCATCATTCCTGATGATGCACCAAGGGACGAACATCACCATCATTCCTCCTTTCTAGATTCCATTGAGGATAATCTAAGTGTTGTATATTCACCCAATTTTGTCAAAATTTTTATAAATTCCATCTCTATTCATGAGATCGACTCTAAAAATAACCTCTCAAATATCAAGGAGACGATATCTCTCAATATTTCTATCAAATTACGTATTGTTTAAAATATATATATCGTAGCATATTTTTATCCATCTGAGATCGAGATTTATAAATCCCTATTTCGTGAGTTTCAAGATGTCTTTGCCTGGACTTATGAATAAATTTCAGGCATCGACCCAAATATAGTAGTACACAATTTTAAGATGTATCCTAATGCCAAACCTGTTCGTAAGTGCCTCCATCCGGTCCATCCCAAGAAGGTTTATGGGATCAAGTTTGAAGTTGAAAAGCTTCTTCGAGTTGGTTTCATATACCCCATTGCTTTAACTTACTGGGTATCAAACATTGTCCCCGTCATGAATAAACAGGATATGATCCGAGTATTTGTCGATTATCAGGATGTGAATCATGCTTGTCCCAAGGACAATTATCTGACCCCTTTCATCGACCCGATTATTGATTACTACATTGGCTGCAAAATCTATTCATTCATGGACAAATTCTCGGGCTATAATCAAATCAACATTCTCTCGGCAGGCCAACCTAAGACTACATTTATTTGTTCCTCAGGTAATTTTTCTTATTGAAAGCTCCCATTCAACTTGAATAACATGGGTGCAACATTTCAATGAGTGATGGATTATGCTTTTCATGATATTAAACACATTGTAAAACTGCATTTGGATGATCTCCCAACTCATTCTAAACATCAGGTTGATCACATAATTCATATTAAGGTTATTTTTCTCCATTGAAGACACTATAATATTCGACTTAAATCATGAAAATGTGTGTTCTGTGTTGGTTCTGGTCATCTCATGGGTTTTATCATTTCAAAAAAAAATAAAATCCGTATTGATCCTCTAAAACTACAAGTGATCGTTGACTTTCCTGCACCTTCTTCTCTTGCTCAGTTACAAATATTCCAAGGGAAAGCTAACTTCCTATAGAGGTTCATTCCCAATTACGTCGATTTGACCAAAGGATCCACTCACTTACTCAAGAAATGGGTACCCTTCCATTGTGACTACGCTGCTAAGATTTGTTTTGACTCCCTGAAAGATGTACTAGTTCTGGCATCTCTTTTATACCCCCCTGATTATCAGCACGACTATTTCATGTACCTAATTGTTTTCATTTCTACTATAGCAATGGTATTGGTCCAAGAAGATGATATTGGGACTAAACATCCCATTTATTATCTGAGTCGAAACCTCAATGACACTAAAATTAGATATACTCATGTAGAAAATTTGGCTTTGGCAGTCGTTCAAGCTATCTAAAGGTTTCACAATTACATCTTGCATAGGAAAACTACGGTCATTTTAGATTGCAACCCTATGAAATTGTTGGAGCGGGGTCCCCACAGGCACACTTTTTGATTTAATTTTGTATAATTCATGTATATGTGCATTGCGTGAAGGAGTCAAGGGGCTTTGGGGTGGGTCAAGATCCCTATTTTTGATGTAAATGGGTTTAAGTGTAAACTATGGGCCTCAAACCATGGTTTGAGACCATAATATCTGTGCGCTAGAATAATATAAATAGATATATTGAGTCTAAGGAAAGTAGTTCAATTTTAAGTCTAACTTAATGATAATCTAATTTTTTATGCCTATATAAGACTGTATAAGGGTTTTATGGGTTGGGTAGAAACCTGGTTCCAGCACACAGCCAAGACTAGGTCTTCCTCAGGGTGCAAAAACCTTGTTCCAGCACCCCCCATATTGCTTCAGGTGAGATTTTTATCTACACAAGTAGGTCCTTTCTGAAAGGGACAATAGTTGGAGGGTTTTTTGGTTGCGCAAAAAACTCTAAACCTAGGTCAGGACCCCTCAACCCAACAAATGGTTCTATTGTCGGGAACAGGATCATTTTGAGGGAGATTTGATGTTGTGGCATCCTTCGCAAAACAAATTTCAAGAATGGCTGGATAGAAAGATCCTTGAAATCGCACTCCAAGAGAATCAAAGTACTAAGCTATCTAATGAAAATTGGGTACATAAATACATCTATACAGAAGTTCATAAAATATTATTTTTCTCCTTTGCACACGAGCTACAGGAGTGGTTGTCGCACTTGGATGAATTCAATACATGCGTGAAGGATGGCACAATAACTGAGTGGACTCCTGAATTGATCCAGTAAGTAGAGAAGCTAGATAATAAGATCACTCGTGTAGTAGATCACTAGATCTACTGCCTCTTAGGAGAAATTTTGACAAAAATTTTCATTAATCAATTTGTATCCTATTCTGAAGTAGAAAGAAGGTTTTTCAAAGGACCTAGAGGTAAGTTCCTGCGCTCACTTAAATTTTTGTTGAAAATTCTATTATGTAAATGGGTTTATTTGGTCTAACATATTTCTTGAATGCCTTGAAGATGCTCGACTACGCGCAGTGGAAAAGTTTTCCAAGAAGATTCTCAAAATTTTATTTATAGCCATGTGAAGCCTAGATCTGATAGTGAAGGTGAACCGGAAAGAAGTAGCTCTAGCGACTTTGAAGGAGAGTGATTATCACACGAGAAACTCTTGAGTCTATTTCCAACCCCATCCACTCCACTTCGACACTCACATCAAAAAACACCCACTCCACCACGCAGTCCATCTCCACCACCACCTCCACCTCCCCTAAAAGTAGACATGGCTACATCAATGAAGTTACCTAATTTCAGAGGCATTAGAAATGAGGAAACTAAAAACTTTAGAGGAAGAGGAGCAGCAGAGAGGCAAGGAGCAACATTAGACCATCAACAAAGGCACCAAAGGAGCGAAGGGAGAAAAAAGGCAAAGGCAGCAAAGGTAGCTAAGAAGTAAGGAAGACAAGGAGCAAAGGCAGCAAAGAAGCAGAGGCAGTAGAGGCAGCCAAGGAAGCAAAGATGAAAAGGTAGTAGAGGTAGAAAATGCAAGAAATGAAGGCTCAAGACAGTGTAATGGTTATATTAATAACCAGAAGAACAATCTCATGAGAGATTCAAGTTGAAGAACTCCGAACAAGCTTAAGAGGAGTAGCGTGGAGGAACTGGTGTTACAGATTGGCGACAGTATAAAGAACATAAATTGAATAAATACAGAACACTTAGAATAATTCTTAAGGAGGAATTGACGGTGAGTATCGGATCGCAGAATCGAGGGTTAAGAATTCACAATAGAGATCAAAGTAGGAAGAAGAGGCGAAGAAGAGCCACATGAAGGCGAGTGGATGGTCGTGATTAGATCGCAGATCCGAAGGTTAGATATGAATGGATGTGATGACTTTGAAAGTAAAACAATATAATATACGATGAGATGGAGGGAGAATGTGAGACCATTGGATCGTCTAGCAGATCAATGGTGGATGATGGATCAAAAAATCTCACATCGACAACTTTAAGGTTTAACTTCAAGACATTGCAAGGTATGTTTTTTTGGTTGTGATGTGGTACAGATTGAATGACGCGATGCAAACCCTTAGTTACACTAAGAGGTTTGAACGACACGATGCAAAAAACCATGAAGTGATCTCTATAAATTATGTTATTATAATGTGCATAGAGACGTTAGAGAGTGGAAGAATGAGAGAGAGAAGATAGAGATGTTGTGCAGATCTAGAGCTGATATGAAGTATATTTGAAGGTTGGAAGGGTAGCATTGAAGAAGGAGAAAAATAGAGTTGGTATCCAGGTAAATAAGCGCATGATTTCATTGTAGTGTGAGGGAGTTGGTGCTTCCATATCAAGTTGTAGCTTGATAGATGTCTAGTTGTAGCTGGTTGAGGTATGAACCTCCTATGGGTTGTAGCTTGCATAAAAATACATGGGAGTTGGTGCTTCCATTTCAAGTTGTAGCTTGATAGATGTCTAGTTGGAGATGGTTGAGGTAGGAGCCTCCTATGGGTTGTAGCCTGCAGAAAATAGATGGGAGTTGGAGCTTCTTTGAAAGTTGTAGGTTGCATAATTTGAGTTGGTAGCCTCATGTAGGTTGGAGCCTACAGAAAATCAGTGGTGAGAGGGAGTTGGAGCTTTCCTTTGCATCACAAAAATAATAATATGTGGCTTTCTCCCTTATGGGTTTCCACTTACATGTGTTGTCTATATTCTTGATGATTATGTGTTGATGTGATGTTTTAATCTGCTTAAATACTTGCTCTACACACATTAAGTTTTCAGATTCATTATGTATTAAGCTACTTATGAAATGAAGGTATAAATGAGTTGAATGAAAAGAGTTTTAAATTTCCATGAATGTATTAAACTGATTCACCCCCCCTCTCAGTGTAACTATGGGTTCATCAATTGGTATCAAAGCAAGTTCCTTCTGTGTTAGTATGAATCTTTCATCAGAAAAAAACCACTTTAACTACGCATAACAAATAGCCCTAACATCAATTATGGCTGCCAATATCTTTAAATATGCAGTTAGTTGATCCAAATAAAGCTTCACAAATCCAGATCTATGCATAAAAGACATTAAGCAGTGAAAATGAAATGTTGCTCCATGCATCCAATAGATAAGACAAGAACAATATATTTGAAAGAATTTTTATATTAAAGGGGCACCTGAGAGGAAAATAAGAAAGGTGTTTCCAATTCTCCTCAATGGGATGGGTTCTTGAAATTTCTCAGCATTTCAGATCTAAAACTTCTCTCTCTTGTTGGTGTAGAAAACCTAGACAAACATAGAACTCAAAGGGAGCTCACAAATCAAATGATGGAGAATGCGACAATGATAATGGCTCAAAGTCAGACCAAAAGTATAGATCCAGAGTGATATAATGCAATGAAAGGTGAAAAATTAATGAGAAAACCCTTCTATTTATAACAAAATATTAGGGTAGCCTAGAACTTGGTGCATGAATAAAATATTATTAACCAACTTCTAGAACCACCTTTTAGGAATATTTTATTATATTTGTTGGAGGGAAAAGGATTTTGACTTGCGTAAAATCATTTATTTATAAATAATAAATAAATAAATGATTTATTAATTATTTTTAAGGAAATGGTGGAAATATAATTAAATAAATAATGATTTATTTAATTGTTTATAAATGATTTAGTCAAATTTAACTAGGAATATTATTTATATAAGGATTAAATAACTTATTCCTAGGAAATAATCAAATAAATAAGGATTTATTTAATTGATTTCCTTGTTTTGCGTTAAATATGACCAGGAATAATAATTAAATTGATGTTTAACTAATTATTCCTTGAGGAAATATAAAAAAATATAGATTTATTTATTATTTCCTTTTGGGGTTTCCTGTTTAGACCATAAACAACTTAATAAAGGTGTTTTACTAAGTTATTTCACATAGTGAAAGCAATTTTACTTAGGGTAAAATTGGTCTTACATGGTGCACGTGGGTCCATCTAATGATAATAGGTTAGATGACCAAAAAATAGTGTAACATTCTATATCAGTTTAAGAAGTGGAAGGAGATTCTAGGTCCCCAAAATGGCCAGCCTAGAAGGATGCTCAACAAATAAAGCCCCATTGTTTACTGGAAAAAACTTTTCTTTCTCGAAAATAAGAATGAGGAAATAGATAATG
Organism: Pinus albicaulis; assembly: GCA_034641835.2. Classification (NCBI taxonomy): domain Eukaryota; kingdom Viridiplantae; phylum Streptophyta; class Pinopsida; order Pinales; family Pinaceae; genus Pinus; species Pinus albicaulis. The sequence continues at coordinate 958,105,164 of CM076582.1, forward strand.
TCTCTAGGAATAGAAGTTTGGGTTGTTGTGGAAGAAATATATTCTCCAAAGGATACTGACTCAGATAAAGAATCTAAACAAGATTTCATAGCTAATGCAAATGCAATGAATGCACTCTTGAGTGGTCTGTGTGAGTTAGAATTTATCAAATTAATGCACAGTAAGACTGCCAAAGATATATGGGATACCTTAGAAAATATCCATGAGGGAGATAAAAAGGTGAAGATGGCCAAACTGTAAGCTTATAGAACTCAGTTTGAAAATTTAAAAATGAATGAAGAAGAAGATGTAGCCAATTTTTCTTAAAGGTTGCGGAAGTTGTGAATAACATGATAGCTCTAGGAGAAACCATTAATGAATGTGTGATAGTGCATAAAATATTAAGATCTTTACCATCCAGATTTAACCCTAAGGTTTCTTCCATAGAAGAAACAAGAAACTGGGAAACCTTGACCATGAACCAATTACTTGGAAACTTGATAGCTTATGATATGAGACTTCCAAAGGGAAAATGAAATGTGAGGGAGGTAACCTTTAAGGCATACAAGTGCACAAAATAGAAGGAAGATACATGCTCATGCTTGGATGAAGAAGAGGCCAAATTCGTCAGAATATTGGATAGAGGCATGGGTAAGTACAGAGGTAAACTTACATTTAAGTTCTTTAAGTGTGGAAGAGTGGGGAACTATGCTTCAAAATTTCCCCATAAGAGAGCAGAGAACCAACCACAAGAAATAGAGAAAAACAAAATAAATAAGACATAAATGGAAGAGATTCAATAGAAAACCATTTTATGCTCAGCAAGATAGTAGTGCATCCGAAAACTTAGAGGAATCCTCAAATGAAGAAGGAACCTCTTAATTTGTGTCGATGGCCAAGGAAGAGCTTGAAGGATTACTTATGGAACATGAGGAAGAAGGTGAGGTAGATCTTTAGGGGGAGCTAATGAGTGCCCTAGAGGAAATAAACAGACTTAAACTCAAGTGCAGAGGACAAAAAGACATTCTCCTAAAATATATAAAGGAAGAGCCAAGCTCAGAAAACCTCATTCAGTTGAAATTAGAACTTGAAGAAGCTAAGAAGATGGAATACATTCTAATAAATCAAATAAAAGAGAAAAATTCGGAGCAAGAGAAACTGGAAGAAGTAGTAGTATGCCTGATAAAGAAATTAGAAAAGGCCCAAAGGGAATTACTTATGAATACTCCATGAATGAAAAGATTAGAATAGTTGGAAAAAATACTAAATGCTCAAGCATCTCCTCTTATAAAGACCAGGATAGGCTATGAAGGAGAAACCAGTAAGTCCAAGGTTGAAGATGAGAAGAATATCACTTTCATGAAAGGTGTAATAAAAGAAAATGATAACTCTCAACAATTTGAGATTATTGCAGCTAGAATACTGATAGAAGAAAGGAGAAGGTTGTGTAAGTGGCTTGGGGATGAGATTACCTCCATGGAAAACTCATAGAAGGCAGACATTGAGAAAGATGATGAAGGAACCCAAAAGAGATCCAAATAATTAGAAGCCATCAATACCTTGATGGGTAATGCAGCAAATAGAAACAAGAAGAAACCTCAAATGACAAAGAATGAAATGAAGAAACAGTTAGGTGAAAAAGGCTCATACACTCCTGAATATGAATTGAATAAATTTGGAAGCTATAAAAGGAGTTTCTTTCCTCCTATGAGAAGTATCACTTGTTTTTCCTGCCACAAACCTGGACATACTACGGCATAATGTAAGACAAATCAAATCCATTCCAACCAACTAAAGATGCAGCCAATGAAAAGACTACCTCAAGCAAACAAATGGAAAGACAAGCTATCACCAGGTACACAAATCATTTCCATGGCTACTTTTTTTCATGAAATAAATTTGGACATAAATCTGTTGAATGTAAATTGTGTTAAAAAATGGGGAAAAAATGCCATACATCAGCTCAACCTTACTTGGGTAAAATAATATGTTATTCATGCCACAAGCTTGGTCATAAAGAAAAATACTGTAATCTGCCATATGCATTAAATAACTCTAGACAGATGATGGAATCCAATCAAATCAAACAAAACTGTGAATCAAAAAGAAGTGCATCCATTATGAAGAACCCCAATAAATTATGGAAGGAAAAGATATAGGGGGAGCCTGTTACATCAATAACATAATGAATCCATCATAGTCTCAGGGGGAGCTGCTCTAGGAAGCAACATAAATATCCAGCTAGTGATAGATAAGAAACAACTTCCCAGGGGGAGAGTATTTCATAAATAGTCCCCATGAAATTAGTCTAAGAAGAGCTCCTTGGAATAAGAACAACTAAAATTTCAAGAAGGGAAAGGACAATTCCTCTGACAAAGAACGATAAAGGAAGAATGATACCTGAAGCATTCAATAGCCAACAGATTGATGGAAGGAGAGAAGGCAGCAAGCAACCATGGTGGTAGAGGGAACATCAGTCATGAACATGTAAGCTAAGAAGAAAACATCACACTAAGTGATGAATGGTTGAAATCAAAAAAATTATGTTTCGAGATATAAAACTGGAAAGGTCCATAGAGGATGATCACACTGTGAATCACACTGCAAGAGTTAACAATGAAACAAAATTAAGAATGATGAGTAAGAGAAATGTTTATCATCATTATATCATTGCATCATTCATCAATAGAAGGTCCCCTTGGAGGAAAGAAGTTAAATGAGTGATAAAAATATGAGTTGTCTGCCCTTTTAGATTTCGAGTAAATAAATTGAAGATGTCTTCCTGAAGATCATTATGTTAGAATAGTTGAATTATATATAGAGAAGCAATGATTCTGGAGCAATCCTAGAAAGGAATATGCAGTGACATTCTTTTAAAAAATAATAATAGAATAAGAAATATTTTAATGAAGCGAGGATCAAATTAAGTATATTGATTATTGTTGTTGAGAACATTGGAGAGCTCAATAGTGGAAACTATGAAAGTTGTCTTAAATATGGGTGTATGTGTGAGATGAAGTGAAATTACTACATGGATTATCAAATTAGTATCAATTGGTATTTGGAACAAGAATCCTACCTATCAGCAGAATACCAAGTGTTATCAGTGGAGCAGTAGTATGGTACAGGTCCTCAGGATCAAAGTATTATGGAAAAAGTACATCAAGGTAGTATTCCCAACATCATCAGCATTATAGTATATGTGGACTAAGCTTTGGTTGCTCTGATTATTGCAAAGTATTTTCTGATTTTAAATACTGGAGAATGTTTAGCTGCATTATTAAAGCATGAAAAGGTCAATAAAAGTGATAAAGGATCATTATCGCATTTACATTTGAAGTACTATATTGAGCATTGAAGAAATATCTATTTCTAGATATAACTACATGCCTTACTCAAGTCAGTACAGATATATCTTCAAGGCCTATTTCTTAAGATCATTCATAAAACTGTGTGAAGTCTGTTTGTGAGATTTCAATTAAATAACTTGAAGATGTTTTTTCTGAAGATCATTATGATAGAATAGCTAAAGTATTTGAAGTATGAAGGACTAGTTGTGTTAATATTACTATTTGAAGTTCAAGAGTCTTATATTGCTTCATCTAAAGCCTACTTCAGCAGAAAGGAATTGTTGGCATTTCACCATTAGAGAGAGGTTGATCATTGACATACATACCCCTCTTAGGTCATAAATAAAATTGCATAGTTGATAAGTGAGATTGATCAATGAATTGAATGTATCTAGCCTCAAGGTTTTTTTTTAAATACTCTATACAATATTAATGTCATTTGGTGTTTTAGATTGAAAGACAATCTAGTTTTACAACAAGTTGTAAGGATTCTTGAGATTCGTTGTTCACATCAGTATCAAGGGCCTTTTGGTCGTTAGTGTAATATCCTTGTCAGCATTCTAACACATATCACCACCAATAGGTAGTAAAGGTGAGCCATAGCTACAAAATATATATTGGCATCATCATATTTGAACATATGTGTACTGCATATTTGTATTGCAGAAGAAGACATATTCCATCTACAACCTTCCTCAACATATATGTATCTCAGATGAAGATCATAATATAGACTGAAGTATATTTGGAGTAGACATTATATGTCATATGAAGAATTCTCAGCATTTTAGTATTATTCCAATGATGCATCTCTGATTATATAAGTCTGGTACAGTTTGTTCTCTGAAGAGTCCTTATCATCACTTTTAGCTTTATACAAGTGCAAAGAGTCTGTGCTTTGGTATGGTATCAGATTACTGTGTATATACATACAAGGTCAATGATTCTCAAAGTGTTCTCCCAACAACTCTTGTACACCAGTCTGGAGCAGAAAGGTATAAAGTCAGAACAAGAAGGCCTATACACAACTCAAAGAGAAAAAATTCAGAGATGGAAATTACACTGGGAAATATGAAACCATTGCCATTGATGTCAAAGGGGGAGGAAAAGTAAGCAAAAGAAGAAAGGCTCTTCTGAAAAGCAAGCAGAGGAAGAAAGACACTTCTTAGAATGAAAGGGGGAGGAAGTCTTGGAGGAATTATTGGAGTGTTGGAGGAAGTGTTGCCATCAATGCTAAAGTGGGAGACTGTTGGAAATATTGTCATTGATGGCAAAGGAGCATAGAGTAGCAGCACTCGAAACATCATTAAGGAAAAGGATCAGAGAAGCGGCAACAATAAGGAAAAGAAGAATATCAGGCAATAACGCAGTAAATAAAACATAAAAGAGAGGTAGAGGAGAAGCAGAGAGGCAAGGAGTAATATTGGACCATCAGCAAAGGCACCAAAGGAGTGAAGGAAGAAAAAAGGAAAAGACAGAAATGGTAGCTAAGAAGCAAGGGAGATAAGGAGCGAAGGTAGAAAATAAGAAGAGGTAGGAAAGAAGCAGAGGCAACAAAGGCAGCAAAGGCAACAAATAAGTAGAGGTAGAAAAGGTAGCAAATGAAGGCTTGAGACAATGTAATGGTTATATGAATAACCAGAAGAACAAGCTCATGAGAGATTCACGTTGAAGAAATCTGAACAAGCTCAGGAGGAGTAGCGTGGAGGAAATAGTGTTAAAGAGCAACGAAAGTATAAAGGATAGAAATTGAATAAAGATAGAACACTTAGAAGAATTCTTAAGGAGGAATCGACGGCGAGTATCGGATCGCAGAATCGAGGGTTAAGAATTGACGGCAGAGCTCAAAGCAGGTAGAAGAGGCAAAGACGAGCCACATGAAGGCAAGTGGATGGTCGTGATTAGATCGCAGATCCGAAGGTGAGAGATGAACAGACGCGATGACTTCACAAGTCAAAAAATATAAGATATGATGAGATGGAGGGAGAACGTGAGGGCCATTGGATCATGTAGCGGATCAACAACGGATGGTGGATCGCAAAATTGCACATCAGAAACTTTAAGGTTTAACTTGAAAACATCGCAAGGTATGCTTTTCTGGTTGCGATGCGATAAAGATCAAATGATACGATGCAATGAAGGGATTCCATGTGTCAGCACTACAAATGGTAAGGACCATTGGATCGTGTAGCAGATCAACGACGGATGGTGGATCGGAAAATCACACATTGGCAACTTTAAGGTTTAACTTTAAGACATCGCAAGGTATGTTATTTTGGTTGCGATGCGGTAAGGATCAAATGACGTGATGCGATGAAGGGAGTCCACATGTCAACATTGCACAATAGTGCACTTTGCATGGTTTATGATTTATCATTATTGTTAGAGTGGGAAACTTGCGAGCAAGTATTTGCGATGCGTTGTGATTGGTTCAAGGTATAGTGGGACCCTTCAATGAGAAGTTCCGCATGTCTACACATGATTTGGGTTTATGTTCAGTATGGTTTGAAGTGTATGCATTGTTTGATCGCTAATTTATGTAGGTCGTATCTAACTCTAAAATTGTAATCCACTGTGTGTATAAAGGGAGTTATGTGGACCATGACCCATGGGTCCATGGGATTTGTGTAAAGAAGTTGGCCAAGATTAAAAGTGACATGAAGATGTAGCTATGTGTTAAACTAAAAGACTGAACACAACAAAGAAAGGCTTGGGTAAGTAAAAGGATCTGACCCCGTGCAGAACAGTGCAACAGCATGGGTCAAGTCGGGCAAAAAGGGAAGTTATGCAGCACAGTTGAAATATAACTGAAGAAATAGAAAAGACAAAAGAACAGCAAGTAGAAGAGGGCAAATGCAGAATAAAGTTAATAAATTGAAAGGCTTGAGTAAAATAATGGTTTGTAACTGTAAATGTATTATTTATTTTATATTTTTTGTGATGCAAAGGCAAGTCTTTGTAGGCAAAGAAAAACTCCAAATTAATAATGAAATGAGTTTATAGTGAGGAAATAAATGGGTGGAAGGCAAGGGTCATGCCTGTTCACTTCATATTCCCATATAGAATGCAAATAGCCATGAATTGATCTCTATAAATGATTTTATTTTAATGTGCATAGAGACGTTAGAGAGTGGAAGAATTAGAGAGGGAAGATAGAGATGTGTGCACATCCAGAGCTGATATGAAGGAGATTTTAAGGCTGGAAGGGTAGCATTGAAGAAGGAGGAAAAGGAGTTCATATCCAGGTAAATCAGCATATCATTTCATTGTAGTGTGAGGGATTTGGTGCTTCCATATCAAGTTGTAGCTTGATAGATGTGCAGTTGTAGCTGGTTGAGGTAGGAGCCTCATGTGAGTTGTAAATTGCAGAAAAATACATGGGAGTTGGTGCTTTCGTTTCAAGTTGTAGCTTGATAGATGTCCAGTTGGAGCTATTTGAGGTGGGAGCCTCCTGTGGGTTGTAGCCTACAAAAATAGATGGGAGTTGGAATTTCCTTGCAATTTGTAGCTTACAGAGTTTGAGGTAGTAGCCTCCTTTAGGTTGGAGCCTACAGAAAATCAGTGGTGAGAGGGAGTTTGAGATTGCCTTTGCATCACAAAAATATTAATATGTGGTTTTCTCCCTTATGGGTTTCCACTTATATCTGTTTTCTACGTGGTTTGTTGATTATGTGTTGATGTGATGTTTTAATCTTCTTAATTACTTTCTCTACACACATTAAGTTTTCTAATTCATTATGTATTAAGCTGCTTATGAAATGAAGGTATAAATGAGTTGAATGAAAATAGTTTTAAATGTCCATGAATGTATTAAATTGATTCACCCCCCTTCTCAATTTAACTAAAGGTTCATCACGGATAGGGGGGGCTTCCGCCCCCCCTGTGACCCCCCTACTGCGACCAGCGCAATGTACATGGGAGTCTATCATCCCGTTGTGACCTCCTCACATGTGTGACTAATCGTGGAAAGAATATAACACATACCCAACATTCTCCCGCTTGTTGTTTTCTTACCGCATGGGGCCACATGAGATCTTAGTCATTAGAACAACGTTGCAACACCCATTGTTTATCTACACCAAGAGAACTTCTAAGTGCTTACAGACTTTGTCAATGCATCTGCAACATTCTTCAAAGTTTCCACTTTTACCAACAACACCCTTTTATCCTCAACCATATCTCTCACAAAGTGATATTGAACATCAATGTGCTTTATATTTGAATGATAAGAAAGGCTATTAGCCAAGAAAATTGTACTTTGGCTATCACATTCTATCCTTATTACTCGCTGCACCAACCCCATACTTGAACACAATCTCTGCAACCAAACTGCTTCCTTGCTTTCATGAGTGGCTATCATGTATTCCGCCTCTGTAGTTGAGATATCCACTACAGATTGTCTTTTACTCACCCAACTGACTACACCTACAAACATGCTAAACACATACCCACTTGTAGATATTATTTTTTCTAGATTTTGAGCCCATTCCGCATTAAAAAAACCATGGATGTTCAAAACTTTGTCCAGTCCTAGTCTTCCCTGGTAGCACAAACCATAATCACTAGTGCCACGCAAATATATGAAAACCTGTTTCGCTATTCTCTAATGCTCCTTCCCTGGTTTTGACATAGACCTACTCAATTCTCCCACTTCACATGTAATGTCTGGTCTAGTACATACCATTTCATACATCATACTACCTACTGCACTTGAATATGGAACACGGGACATATCCTCCTCCTCTTCTTGTGTCTTGGGACACTGTTTAGCAGATAGCTTTACACCTATAGGAATAGGAACCTTCACCAGTTTACTATCCTAAATATTTAACCTCTACAATATTGTCTCGACATACTTCCTCTGGTTTAACCAGAGCTTCCTCTTTTCACAATATCTCTTAATTTCCATGCCCAAAATATAGTTTATAGCACCAAGACCCTTCATGTCGAATTTGGAGAAAAATTGGGTCTTCAAATCCTGGATAATTTCTTTTTCATTTCCAATCAAAAACATATCATCCACATAAAATACCAAATAAATAACATGGTCAAAAATTAATTTAAAATACACACTGTAATATTCCTTTTTCAGGAATTTCAACAAGGTGCTCAACAGAAACGTTGTATAAGTAAAAATGTGAAAAAAAAACATAGATAAGGACTTGGTTCCCCTTATTTATGTTGTATGAGACTTATATATGGAGTTTCAGCAAAAAAAAATCAGTTTATAATCATTAAACAGATCTCCCAAAAACTTGACTAGCTAAAAAGCACCCAAAGAAGAAGGTTGTAGCCAAATGCAAGTACTACTTCAGGAATTGCACAGTTTTAGTAGATGTTCAGAGGAGATCAGAAAGGAGAATTATATTTTATTCATACAGAAGCAAATAATAATTATGATAAATCCCTTTCATTATACAGTAGAATGCATGAGTCAATACAGCAATAAATCTTCAGAAAAGAGAGCAGAAGCACATGTATATTTGCAGAATTGCTTCAACAACGTTATTTTTCAGGAGCTTCAGCAGATGGAAGTTACAACTCGATCTAGGACAGATATATGGATAAAAAATCATATTTGTATCATATCGGGAGACTATACAGTTTTCTCTTCAATATCCACTTGGAATTTTGACAAAAGCATGCATAAATAATAGTAGATCTGAGAAACAAGTTGCAGATCTGGAAACTGCTGCAGTAAATTCCTGAATACAAAATTTCATTACAATGGATCATATCTGAATAGAACATAGATCATCAAGCTAATCCATGGATCACCAAGTGAAAGGTAAAGCCCAGCACAAGAGATCTCTAATCTAAACTATGAGGAAGACATCATGAAAACCCTCATACAGAAATAACATAGTCTACTCATGGGAATAGTGTTGTAGCTCAAATAACATAGAAAACTACTATAGAATTGCAGATCTAAAGTACAAGAAGAAGAGACACTCTTTCAGGAGGTTAAAGAACACACTCCATGAGAAAGAGGCTCCAGAAATACACTAGATCTCTGCAGATCTAGACTCCCACTTGCTACAGCTCACAAGATAGCTCAGACCTCAAGATGAGCAGTGTTGTAGTGTAAGATGGAGCTTGGCCTCAAGCCTGATATTTTTTCAATTCAGAAAACTTTCCTCCTTGAATCCTCAAAGGAAGAGATGAAACCCCTCATAGGAATTCCAGATACAATCCTCCACTAAACAGCAGAGAATGGTATTTGTCTAAGTAGAAAAATACTCAGAAATATGATCAATCAACAACCTTCTCTTGCTGCCCTCCTTTTCCTTTTACAAGATGAGAAAGCTTTTGCAAACCCTAAACCATCTTGATGAGTTAGCCCTTTTCACATGAGAGGCTTCCTTCTAGAACTGTGGTGTCCCTTTTGGAGATGCAATGAACTTAGACAGTGTTGTTGATTTGGTCAAGGTTGACCTAGTATTTAGCTCAAACCTCTTTCGCCACTGCAAGTGATTATTTACATGGCCCTGATTTGTCTTTGTTCACATGGGCATTTATTTATTCAGAATTTTTAGGAGTTTTACATGTCCTCCTTTATTCATTTATTCATGAAACAAAAATTAAAACGAAATTGAATGTTCCTCTTAGCTAAGGCTAAGTGGGAACATTACAGTCCTCCCCTCCAAGATGTTGCTTGTGCTCAAGAAACTAATAAGGTAAGAGCTATAGTTCTTCTCCTTCTCCATTGATGGCACCATTAAGGATCAAGTTTTCATCATGGACCAAGTGCTCATCAAGCCAATACATCAAAAATTGCTCTTCCAATGCTAACATGATAGGGGCACGTTCTATCCCTTCAGGAGTGTAAAACTAAACAGAAATAAGCATGGGTGAAGCAATGTCACATCTAAAACATGTATCATGAAGTACAAGATGAAGTTTTATCCCATGTGGTAGATATACACTATCCACTTTTTGCCCATACAAACCCATCAAAAATACCAATATATCATCTATGTATGGAAGAAAAATCACATATATGAAAACTGAAACTTGCACTTGAGGAGGTGGGTCACAATCCCATATAAGATACCAACGCAATGCACTCCTTGTCTTGAGTAGATATGAGCGTGGTAAGTGGTACTCCCACCACATATTTTCTGCATGGGTAACTTTGACATGGCTGAAAGTGATACCCAAGTTAGGTGCCTTTAGGAAGCACCCATCATGATAGAGAATCTCCCTTTTCACCTCAAGGGAGTGGCCAGATTTAGAATTTTTATTGGCCTCATCAATGCCATGAATCTGCATGTAATATCACTCCTTGTAGGAGCCATGGTCTGCATACATATGGTAAGAGAATATGTCAAATTAGAAAAATAAACATGCTCCATAAGATCAGATCCTTTACCATTCAAGTCTCCTACACAAATGGAGTTGGGCATGGGTATGTCTCGTCTCCTAAGAGAAGGAAGAGATGGATGAAATAACTCCTGCATAGAGCCCTTTGGCTGCCCCATCTCCTCATAACCATTTCACTCTTGTAAGTGCTGATATAGTTCCTCCCAATCATAGTGCTGATGTAGTTCCTCCTTCATACCCTCCCAATCAAAACTCCTCATGATTAGGGTGTAGATCTTGGCTGACTGCATATAGTTGGAAAGGAACTCTTTGTGTGCTCTTTGTAGTATCTCTTGCTTAATCTTGGAGGCTTGAGACAATAATACTTTACCAAGATGATAGATGACCCCTTCATGGACCAAATAGCCTCCTCCTTACTTCATGCCATCTAATATCATCCTGGTGTGTAGATCTTTGGAGTACTCCACAAGGAGTTGAGATCTCCAATATGGATCTACACAACTCAACAAGGATAGTGCTGCTGATGCATCTATGGTGGTGCTTGCCTTGTTACTGATTGCTTCTTTTACATTACACATGCCAAAATTGTTTTTGGGAAGGCTGATCCTCCCCTTTCCTTCCTCCCACAGCGTTGCAGCTTGCTCTCCAATCCTTGCTTGATCTATTTTTTGAACAACACTTTATGAGGCTTTCCCCCCAAGATCAAAATCTAATTACATTCCAAGTGGCTAGCCATGAGGTAGAAATTTTCCTTACAGCATTCTCATAAACATGAGAGAAGGAATTGTGAGATCCTTACTTCCACTGCGCAAATCCATTTCTGTTGTTTGTGTGGAAGAATTAGGTGTGGGATAAGTGTGCATGCCTTGAATTATTTGTGGTTTCCAACTCTTAAATTCCACCCACTCCATTTGCAAGGCCTTCCAATCAGTGGTAACCTTTCCCAAGGTAATCAACCACTGGACACCCAAGATGACATTGGTGTCTAGTATGTCCACTGCAAAGAAGTGATCCACCAAAGTGTAGGATCCCATAGTGACAGAAAGTGATGTAACATATTGCATGCACTGCATAGTTCTATCTCCTGGGACCAAAACAGAGAACCCATCAAATGTATCAGTGGGGATCCCTCTCCTTTTCACAAGGTGAGCATCAATAAAGTTGTGGGTTTCTCCACTTTCAATCAGAATAGACACTCTCTGGTTCATAACTGAACCTTGTACTCTAAGGGTAAAGTACTTTTTCACTTCTATCAAATAAGCAAGAGTCCCACTTGTTGGAGCAAAGGCCCCTTCTTCATTCCTATATGGTGTTTGGCCTTCCTCCTCGTCTTCACCAGCGTTGTGACCCATCCTAGGTCCTTCACTCCCATCTTCCTCTTCATAGTCTGAAAAGACCTCTATGTAGTGTGTCCTTCCAGAAGCACATCTATGTCCCGATACCCATGGCTCTTGAAAAGTGAAACACAATCTCTTTTTCCTCAAATCCCTCTAGAGATCAATGTCAAGAGGTTTCTTCAGTGAGCTCTCCTTGGGTGGAGCAGCTTTCCCTTCTTTCCCCTTATATGAGGGAGGATCTTTGCTTTGGAAAGTTTCCTTTGCTCTTGGCAAGGCATCTTGGAGATCTCTAGCTCTCTCAATGGCATCATGCAAAGTGATGGGCTTGGTAGACTTAAAAAACCCATGCAAAGGTTTCTCCATGCCATCAATGAACATGTAGACTCTCCTTGCTACAGATAGATCAGGGACCGTTACTGACAATCTCAAGAATTCAGAGATATAGGCCTCTGCATCTCCTTTCTTCTTTAGCTTTGCTAAGATTATAAAAGGTGCCTCTGGATCTTTCTGATCAAATCTCTCAACTATTCTTCTAGTGAACTCAACATATGTAGACAAATTTCTGTGTCCCAATGTAGATAGTCCATGGAACCACCATTTGTGGGCTTCACCCTCAAAATGCGACGTAACAATCTTGATGGCTTCTACTTCGGGCACTTTATTCAACTGGAAGTAGATGTCCAACTTTTCCACCCATGCTTTGGCAGAACAAGAGGATGTTCCATCAAACTTGGGAAAAAATAACCTGCCCAAAGTATGGTGTCTCCCATGGAAGAAACCACCATCTCTGTACTGTTTCCATGTTCTCCTTCAGTCCTTGAGATGGAAAAAGTCTTGGAAGCTCAAGTTATCCTTGAACCTCTGACTTTGTGAGTCATATTCTACAAAGTACCCTTCCAGGGAGGTTGGATCTTACAGTCCTTAATTCTATATAGCCAAGAATGTAGGAATAGTAGAACGTTGTGAGGCTTGTGGAGCTTGTGGAAAGCTCACAGGTTGACGAGTCACAAAATGAGACATGTCAGAACTTTCTCCTTGATGGAATCTCCCAAGGGATTCCATCATTCTATCCACCCTCATATATTTTATCTCCTTGGATAGATCTTTCATAGCCTCCAAGAGAGTTTTTGCAAACTCCTCTACTTCCTTATCCTTATCATTCACAGATTCAGGGGCTTTCCCCTTGTCTTGACCCTTGTCAAGATCAACAGTGATGTATTCATACTTTCTATGACTTCTATTTTGGTACCTCCTCTCCCTCTGTGTGGGAGGATCCTCTTATTCATAATGCAGCATGACTGGTGCTCCAATGGCAAGCACAGGTTGTGCCAAGAGTGGAGCTCTGATACCACTGTAATATTCCTTTTCTAGGAATTTCAACAAGGTTCTCAATAGAAACATTGTATACGTAAAAATGTGAAAAAATAACACAAATAAGGAATTTTTTCCCCTTATCTATGCTTAATGAGACTTATATATGGAGTTTCAGCAAAAACAAATCAGTTTAGACTCATTAAACAGATCTCCCAGAAACTTGACTAGCTAAAAAACACCCAAAGAGGAACGCTGCAGCTAAATGCAAGCATTGATTCAGGAATTGCGCAGTTTTAGCAGATGTTCAGAGGAGATCAGAAGGAAGAATTATATTTCAGTCATATAGTAGCAAATCATAATTATGATAAATCCCTTTCATTATACAGTAGAATGCATGAGTCAATACAGCAGTAAATCTTCAGAAAAGAGAGCATAAACACTTGTATATTTGCAGAATTGCTTCAACAACATTATTTTTGAGGAGATTCAGTAGCTTGAAGTTACAACTCAGATCTAGGACAGATATGTGGATAAAACATCAGATCTATATCAGATCTGGAGCTATACAATTTTCTCTTCAAGATCCACTTGGAATTTTGACAAAAGCATGCATAAATAAGAGTAGATCTAAGAAACATGTTGCAGATCTGGAAACTGCTACAGTAAATTCCTAAATATAACATTTCATTACAATGGATCAGATCTGAACATAACATAGATCAGCAAGCTAATCCATGGATCACTAAGTGGAAGGCAAAGCCCAACACAAGATATCTCTGATCTAAACTATGAGCAAGACACCATGAAAACCCTCATACATAAATAACGCAGTCTACTCATGGGAACAACGTTGTAGCTCATATGACACAGAAAAATACTATAGAACTGAAAATATGAAGTACAAGAAGAGGAGACACTCTTTCAGGAGGTTAAAGAACACACTTCATGAGAAAGAGGCTCCAGAAATACACTAGATCTCTACAGATCTAGACTCCCACTTGTTGCAGCTCACAAGACAGCTTAGCCCTCAAGATGAGTAGCATTGTAGTGTAAGATGGAGCTTGGCCTCAAACCTTATAGTGGTTAAATTCAGCAAACTTTCCTTCTTGAATCCTCAAACGAAGAGGTGAAACCCCTGTATAGGAATTCCAGATACAATCCTCCACTAAACAACAGAGAATGGTATTTGTCTAAGCAGACAAATACTCAGAAATATGATCAATCAACAACCTTCTCTTGCTGCCCTCATTTTCCTTTTATAAGATGAGAAATATTTTGCAAACCCTAAACCATCTTGATGAGTTATCCCTTTTCACATGGGAGGCTTCCTTCTAGAACTGCGGTGTCCCTTTCGAAGATGCAATGAACCTAGACAACACTATTGATTCTGTCAAGGTTGAGCCAATATTTAGCTCAAACCTCTTTCACACCTGCAAGTGATTATTTACATGGCCCTAATTTGTCTTTGTTCACATGGGAATTGATTTATTCAGACTTTTTAGGAGTTTTACATGTCCTCCTTTATTCATTTATTCATGAAACAAAAATTAAAACAAAATTGCATGTTCCTCTTAGCTAAGGCTAAGTGGGAACATTACACACACAGTGATCCTCTTTTCTTCTAGTGAAGCCAAGTCCCCATATATAGGTATCAAATTTCTAATACCACATCCTTGGTGACTATTTTATCCCATACAAAAACTTTTTAAACCTACATACTAGTTATTTCTTAGCCTGCACTGCAAAGCCTTTAGGTTGCTTCATGTAGATCTCCTCTTCCAGATCCCCGTGAAGAAATTTTGTCTTCACATCCATTTTTTCTACCTCAAAATCAAATGCAGTAGCAATAGATAAAAGTAATAAAATAGAAGTAATTGGCAATAGGAGAAAAAATATCACCAAAATCAATTCCTGGCACCTAGGAATAGCATTTTGCTATCAATTGAGCTTTGCATTTATTGACCTTTCCTTCTACACTCATCTTCTTCTTAAACACCCACTTTCTCCCAATGGGATTCCTTCCAGCCGACAACTCCACCAGATCCCATGTCTCATTTTTGTGCAAGGATGCCATTTCATCAACCATAGCCCCCTTACATAATTTTCCATCCTCTGAATCCATTGCGTCCTAGATAGTTCTGGGATCATCATCAGTGATAGTTAAAGAAAATTTTGAACAGAAAGAAGATGGACTATACCTTTCTGGATGCCTTCTTTCCCGAATTGATCTTCTAACAACTGGAGTTTTTGGTTCTTCCTCTTCTAAATATTTTTCTGTTGTAGAGTCTGATTCATCCTCCTTTAGCTCAAAATCTATATTCTCGGGTTCCTTTGATAGGACTTCATTTTTAACAACATATTTCACGTCTCTAAACACCACATCTCGATTGTACAAAAACTTCCTTGTTTATGGGCGCCAAAGATTGTAACCTTTTAAACCATCTTTATACCCAATAAAGATTCACATTTTCAGATTTATTATCCAAATTGGTCCTTTTCTCCTTTGGAGCATGTACGTATGCATCACATCCAAATTCCATCAGATGTGAAAGAGAAGGTTCCTTACCAGTCCATATCTCATTTCGAGTCTTATCCTCCAATGTTGATGAAGGTGATTTGTTAACCAGGTAACATGCAGTCTCCATTGCCTCTGCCCATAATTCTTGTCCTAGCCTGATACCACTGAGCATGCTTCTTTCCTTTTCCATCAACGTTCTATTCATTCTTTCTGCAACTCTGTTTTGCTGAGGTGTGTATGGATTAGTCTTCTATTTTGATATACCACACTTCTTGTGAAATTCTTCAAATTCCTTCTTGCATAAATCTCCACCATTATCTGTCCTTGGCACCTTTATCTTATTCTTTGTGTGGTTTTCCACTAGAGCCTTAAATTCTTTAAATTTTTCAAAGTCTTCAGATATATTCCTCAAGAAAAATATCCATGTATTACTTAAGAAGTCATCTATGAATGAAACATGGTACAAAGAATTTCCCAGTGATGGAACCCACACAAGTCCGAACACATCACTGTGCACAATATCTAATATCTTGTTTGCACTCTTAGCACCACAAGGAAAACTCACCCAATTATACTTCCCATATACACAATGTTCACATAAATTGAAATCTAGAGAGAAATTAGACATACCTTCTACCATACCATTACATGCAGTACCTGAAGGCCCTTCTCTCTAATATGTCCAAGCCTTTGATGCCATAGCATGTTATTTTCTCTAGAGACTGCTAGGATTTCCGCTTCACTTTCAGGAACCACATAACTGTTGCACCCATCAATAATAATGCTACCGTCAAGCTTGTACAGAGTTCCAATCTAAAATCCCCGCATTAATACCAGTGCTCCCCAAGCCATCCTACAGGTATCTTTCTCGAACACTGTTTTTACACCTGCGTCATCCATATTTCTTACATAAATTAGATTTTTGGCTAATGAAAGAATATCTAGAACACTAGAAAGTGTTCTAATCCTTCCACCTTACAGCTTCAGCTTGAATTTTCCACATCTGACGATTTTGGCCTTCCTATCATCCCCTAAGAAGAAATCACCACCATCATACTTCTCATACTCGTAGAACCACTCCATATGGGGAGTGAAGTGAAAGGATGCACTTGAGTCAAGCAACCATGCCTCATGATCTACATGTGTATTTGAAGAAGAAGCCAAATACACATGCCCACCTTCATCCGAGGTGGTTTTTTTCCTCTGTAGAAGGAGCATCTTCAAATCCCTTTGCTTTCTCAGGAGCTTTAGATCTGCAATCCTTTTTTTAGTGCCCTTCATTTCCACATTTCCAACATGCATTTACATGCTTTCCTAGATATTTAGATCTACCTCTAGATTTATATCTCCCCCTCAAAAACTTATTTTTGTTTCTATTTTGGGCCTTCCTCGTAAATATACAACATAACCATTCTAGCCCTCCATATTTCTCCGTCTCATTTCCTCTGACGGAAATGCTGAGACAATTTCATCAAAATTCAAGGTAGTTATATTTCTACTTATTACAATAACCAGGTTGTCCCACGAATCTGGTAGAGAACAACTGACTTACCATAGTATTGAAGGCGTGCAGATGCTCTGTCACTGAGTCTCCATCCTTCATCCTCAGGTATACAACTTTTTCTGTAGGAACAATTTATTCACCAGAGATTTATATTGGTACAAATTATGTAGTTTGTCCCACAAAGTCTTTGTCGTAGCTTCCCTAGATACATTCAACAATAGTGAATCTGAGATACACAACCATATTTTTCTCTTTTCCTTCCGATCTAACTTCTTCCAGTCTTCATCTGACATTACCGTTGGTTTAGTACCCAGATCTACCATGATCCACAAATCATTTATCCACCAGTAGATCCTCCTTGTTGAGCTTCCACAACTCAAAACTTTGACCATTAAATTTCTCAATCTCTATATTTCCATTGCTCACCATCTTCTTTCACCGTAATAATTGATCCTGTAGATCTCCCAATGAACAGGTTCTACCATAGGCTCGAGAAAAAAACCCCTCAGCATCAAAGGCATCCCCTTGAAGCTGAAATAAATTTGATACCAAATGTAGGTTTTAAACCTGTACAGAAATTATCTACAAATGAATCTTAAAAAAAAGAAAACAAACAATAGCGAGAGCATAAAACGTAAAACATATATACACAAATATTTTCCCCTGGATCTCAAACCAGGACTACCAGCTTGATTTTTCATTATATTCCTTTTATTTTTACAACACATATAAATACATGTCGAAGAATTCATAAATCCCCAATCCATTAACCCTGGATTAGAAAATAACCGTAGTTCCCTTGACCAGATCTACAAAATAACAGGGGATGAAAACCATCATGCCCCAAAAACATGTGCAAACCCATGCACAAAACCATTGGTGAGTCCACCCACCGAACAATAGGGTCCATTTTTTTTTATCATGGGGTGCTACCCTAGACCCCGCGCAGGGGGCTACCCACCCCTTGTGAATCCCCGAACAGGGGGGGCTTCCGCCCCCCCATGACCGCCCTACTCTGCCTAGCGCAAAGTACAAGGGAGTCTATCAGCCCTACTGTGAACACCCCCCCCCCCACGCGCATGTGACTAATCGTGTAAATAATATAACACATAGCCAACACAATAGATATAGAATCAGTTGGAAGCCATGCATCCATAAATTCAAAGCCTGCGCAAGGATAAGGGAAAGTAAGTCTATGCAGAGGTTTGGTGTATAAAAAGAAAAGCTTCTAGGTACCATAAATATCAATGTCCTGTCATCAACAATTATTTAAATGTTGGAGGTCCTAGTCCATTGAAGAGTCTTGTATGCTACAGAATCTGTCAAATTTTTGGATTACATGACACAAATTATTGCCCAAGGATCGGAAAATATCAACTTGAGTTGAAGCAGTTGTTTTGCAGATTATGTTCATCATTAGGGCATGATGAGTAGCATTGTCCCACTTATCATATGATGTTAGATAAAGCTGAAATATATAGAATGCAGGTTGAGGCTACATCACCAGCATCCCCTTCTGGCCGTGGATGATTTCCAGGCAGAGGAAGAGGACAAGTCATTTTCTATAACTGTGGATATGTTGGTCATTATGTGCATGACTATCCTAATCCAGCACGACAGTCCCGCAGGTATTGTAGAAAATTTGATCATGTAATAGAATAGTGTCATGTATTGATTGCTAAAATGCAATAGAAGAAGACACAAACTCCAACAGAAAATATTTAGATGGTAAGAGCTGGAACCCATGAAGAAGAACTCAGTGTGAATGTGGTGACTAAGGGTGGTGTAACCACCAATGAAGATAAGGGAAAGAAACTAGACACTGATGTATGGATCCGTAAAGCACCTGAAAGCAAGGAAGAATTTAATTTTTGGGACACAAAGGAAACTTTTGTTGAAACACATAAATAATTTGCAGAAGGAAGTGCATCAACGTCAAGAATACCAATGAATGAAGTAGGAGGAGATGAAGAGATCAAACCATTTCTACAAGCATGTGTAAAGTTACTGCACAACAAAAAGGCAGTATAAAATATTTAGGCTCTGATAGATAATTGTGCAGAGAAGGAACAACCGATGGTAGAACAATGAGTGATCAATAAAATATACAAGAATAAAAATGTAATAGGTAGGGAGATGCATATGACCATGCAAATTGGTGCTTATGAGATGGACTAGGTGATTCTAGATCTCGGATCGGATGCTAATGTCATACCTATGCAAACATGGAAGCGCATCGGGGAACCAAAGCTAGAGTGATATGCCATTAAAATGTGCATGTCCAATCAGTAGAAGATCATTCCTTTAGGGAGGTTGTCGCAGGTTGTATTGAGTATCAAGGGTGTTAAGGTGATGGCATACTTTGAATTCATACAAATTGTAGATGATACTGATCCTTATCTTGTACTACTAGGGTTGGATTGGGCTATTGACATGGATGGTGTCATAAATCTGAAGAAAAGAAGAATGGAATTTGAAATAAATGGAGTTAGGGTAATCATTCCTCTAGATCCTGCAGAAGGAAAAAGATATATTGAACCAGTGCACATTGGTGATGAGATCGATAAAATCTATAAGCTTACCTTGCGTGAGGAATATTGGATTAATCCAACAACAAATGGAAATCTTAAGTGGGAGAAGGATAGATCTTATTTTTCAGACTTTGATGAGGAATTAGAAAACTAGAAAATCCGGTTGCATGAGGTATTTGCGTTGTGTTGTAATCGTGTGAACTGATCGCTGCGATGTATAACATCTAAGGTATGTGATTTGCTGCACTACAATGGATTAACTAATTTAAATATGTTTATAGGGGAGCTTGAAAGGATTGTGACCGAAGGACATAGATTCCATGATTTGGATATCGTTTTGCATGCTGCTCGAGTAGGATGGTGGGAGACTCACAAGGAAAACACGGGAAACTGGGAGGAATGTGCATGCATGATGAGGTTGCAGTTTGAATGTCTAGTCATTAAAATGGAAGATGTCTACAATGGAAAAGAATATCCACATAGAAATTTGGTGAGATGGAATCAAGTATGGGGCATAGAACCAAGACCTGAATGGTTCCACATGTTTATTCACACGTTGGGGAAGGTTCCTACCGAATATTATTTAGAAACAAAGCTACATCGAGGCACTAGTGAATGGTCTACACTGACAGAGAGTTTTATTCTTACCTTCCACTTTGAGAGTGTATTTGATAAGATTTTCCAATTGCATAATAGTCAAGAATTCATGAACTACAACATTCTGACTGTTGTGGAATGTGGGGGATAGCACGTAGTTTTTGGAACCTCAATCTCGCCCCCTACAAATGTCGTACGAGTGCACTCAATGATTGGCCTCGTTGGGTACTATATCAAGCACATTCCAAACTATGTGTTGATAATTATTTCCCTGACTAGAATACTTTAAAAGGGTGCGAAATTCCATTGGGATTAATACTGTCAGAGGAGTTTTTAGTTATTGAGAGACGTGATGGATGCTACCTAATATCCTTTGAATTACCTGTTCAATAAGCGTGTGTTAGGGGCAATAACCTACATATGGTTTTCCTTAGCTCTAAAGTATATATGCAGACATGTGCGACGTGTGCGCGGTAGCTATGCAAGGATGTTGAATTGGTCACACAGGTGTCCAAACCTATTTATTGGAAAAGTAAATTTGGAAAATACAGCTTTATTACCGTTTATGGGAGCATTTAGGTTGCATTTAATGAAGGGATTTTTCCAGATTTGGGACCATTTTTCCATTTATGGATACATATTACTATAGAAGGAGTCGTTGAAGACGTGCCACAAGTGTAAATATGACCTATGGGGTTGCAATAGTTCCCTTTGATTTCTGAGTGAATTATTTGCTTTGAGCTCCCTGATTTTCGTTCCATACTTTGAGTCTATGTCTGGTTTGGATCTGCGTTTCGAAGAAGTGTTGCATCGCACAGGGTTGGGATACATGTTTCCTGGAAGTATAATGGCCATGAGACCTGAAGATGACCTTACTGCGCCCAAATTCCCTATTGTTGAAACACCTGCTCCCTCAAAGTCTAAGAAGGGGTAGTCATCTCGCACTAGAAAATCCCTGAGGGTGAAGACCCCAAATCCATGCTCCATTATGACTGAGTATCTAAAAAAGAAAATGGTTGAGTTCCATGAAACCATTGTGGAAGGAGAGGAGGATGTGGTGGCAGTGGCCCCATTCTCACAGTTGCCGAGCTATTTTACACTGTGAAAATCCTCCGTCTGATTTCCTAAATATATAGACAAGGTGCGTGCAAGTATTCAAATGCTATTAATCCCTAAAAAAGTCCCAATGAAAGGGGACATGTTTGTTAAAGTCTCGCAACTCGGACTAGAGGACTGGGACATTACATATGTCGACAAATTTCCAGAACTTGCGCAAGATTTTTACCTAGATCGCATCGCATATGAAGGAGCCATTGTGCACCTTGATCCAAAGATATGGGCATTGATTCTTCACAAGTAAGACCTGCTAAACTTATTGTAGATCCCTAATTTTGGGCATAGGCCCATAAATGGCATCTACATCTGGCATTTGCTCATGCTAGTGCATGATGATGCACTATGGTTGGGAAAGCACATCCCTATTGATGCCGCATTGATCCATAGGATCACGGATCTTAGCACTAAAGGAGTCAACCCCATTGTTTATTTTGGTGGAAAAGCCCAAGAGAAAACTATTTTTGAGAAAACTAAGTAGAAATACCAAGTCTCGCACAATATCCAAGGCTTCATTGTAAGTGATATAAACGAACCAACAGTTCAATTCGGCATGCTCATATTGGCCTACAAGATGAAGTGCAAATGCATACCAAAAGAGGTTCCCACGCATGTCATTCCTCTCATTGGACAGTGTGAGAAAGGAGCTATTTATAACTAGTCCAACTATCTATGCAAGGAATTCCTAGAAAATGTGCATGAAGCATGAGAGGAAGGCAAGCAGTTCCGTTATGCTTGGTTGTTACTGTTGATTGCACTGATTGGGTGGAAGACCCCTGAGGAAACCTAGTTTCTAGAGATTGAGCCTCTGATGTGTGAGGTTGCGTGCTATTGCACCTTATGGAACTCATCAGACCCCATGCGCGCCAAGGATAATAAAACCTTTTGGGTCCTTTATGACGCTACCCTTTATCAAGTTGTACATTCAAATTCGTGACTATCTCCCACGCTATATTATTAGTACAAGATGGTAGGTGACTTCAAGGCCACATTCCACAACATGCACATCTGCACGAAAGGCACCGTGGAAGGATTTTGGTACGAGTTACCATATTTAGTGATGGAGGATGATTTTCTAAGAGTGATGACATAATGGGCACCAACATGGTTGACCCCTATAATGCCAAAAAAGTTGTGCATTGGCACTCAGCTAGTGAAAACAACCGAGAAGGTGACTGAAAAGCCGGTAGAAAAAGAAGCAACAACAAACACCACTAGCGAGATGATTTAACTCGAAAAATAGATTGAGCTCGAGAAGAATGGGTCTACGTGGAAAGACACAACCGAGGAGGTTGAGGCATATACATCCAAGGGAAAAAACCATGGCTCTCATGCCACTAGTGGATCAAGAAAGAAGAGAAAGGGATAGATGCTAGGCAGGAGGTCTTGAAGTTGACAGAGGGTGACCTACATGAAATTTCTAAAACAATCACGTCTGTGACCAAGGATCACTGGACCGATATGGAGGCGCAATACAATACTACGTTGGAGATTGTTCAGGTGGGGATACAATAATTGAAGATGCAAGAGAGCCAGATCCAATCGAGCGTAGCTCAGGAGAGGCAGAACAATATGCAAGTCACAAGCTCACAACCCTTACATATTTCATTACCAGCTACCAGGGATTCTTGCCTTGTATAAATCTGAGCACCATCAATTCATGTGGACACCAGCTGGCACGACCAAATCCACTGTATAGGTGATATAAATATTAGTATTTTTGTGTTACCTGTAGGGAAGCTACACTTGATGCATTCAATGATCACAGATAAAATCTAGTTTAGAGAGGCTGCTACTCAGACACTTACAATGGAATCCCAGAATCAGGAAGATGTAGCACAAGAAAAACAACAAGCTTCCGGATTAGCCTTCCACGCCGTCGAAGCCCAACACACTACATTAGAGGAAAAAATACATCAAGTTTGTTGTGATGTTCCAGTAGTCTTGGCCATAGTGGCACTAGAGGAAAAATTAGAAGGATTGCTTGCCACTCTTAAATCATTGCGCGCTAAGATCCAAACTGTCATAGAAGAATATGAAATTAATATCACAGGCCTGCAAACAAAGTTGTGGCCTGAGACTCCACTAGAAGTTCATGTGCAAAGAGAATAAAAAGTGAAGAAAGCTACAGATAGTATCGCTGATGTAGTCATGCAGTGTGACAGTTTGTTAGATGAAGCTATGGGTGTATGGACATCCATGCAGAATGATCCAGTCATTCAATAGCTGTGCAACAAGCTGCATCAGAAGGAGCAACAATTTGAAGAGATCCAGACAGTGGTGCCAACCCTAGCTCTTACACAGCACCTCACTCATCTACAGAAGTTCTGGATGATATAGTCAGAAATTGAAGACCTACACCGAAAATAATAGTTGTTGTAGGCACACATTCAACCAAGGCTGAGGAGGCCCTTCAGCTTTCACAAATTCTAGACAACACCTTCAAGGAAATTCAAAAGACCCATCACATCATAGAGATGGCCACTGAAGGTCCCACTATGGAGAAGTTATTTTAGCAAGCACAAGAAGTTGTGGTGCAAAGTTTAGACATGGTGTTGCCTCTCAAAATCTTCTATTAGTGAGCTCCAAGGCAAGCTAAAGGAGCAGATGCCTCAGTGACTCGGGATGACTCACATATTTGTTTTTGGGTCCTGTTGGAGTAGGATCCCCTGGGTAACACTTTTTGATGTAATTTTGTATAAGTATTGTATATTCACGTTGCATGAAGGATTCAAGGGGATTTGGGGTGGGTCAAATCCCTATTTTTGATGTAAATGGGTTTAAGGGTAAATTGTGGGCCTCAAACCATGGTTTGAGACCATAGTATCTTTGCACTAGAAGAATATAAATAGATAGATCGAATCTAAGGAAATTAGATCAGTTTTAAAGTCTAACTTTTTGATGATATGATTTTTTATGCATCTGTAAGACTGTATAAGGGTTTTCTGGGTTGGGTAGAAAGGCTCTTTCTGGCTGTGTGTGCGAAGACCTAGTCCTGGCTGTGTGCGTACTCTAATGGCTGCGTAAGGGGAAATTCTGATGTATTAAAAAGATATAAATTAATATAAAGGACAGATTTTGGTGAACTTATTGTGTTATCGATTTTAGTTATTTATCTACTATTTCTATTCTGTCGAGATCAAATTTTTTCTTTGTTGCTTATTTATCACTACACGAGGATATTTGTTATGGTTATGAATGAATATTTATGATTGAAAAATCTTCTTAAGTGGTCACGCATAGTTTAGATCTAGATTTTTTTTTGTTATTCTTTATCTGCGCTGAAGTGATCTGTGATTATGTCTTATTTTGTTAAGTACAATGCACATCTTTTTATAAGTTTGCAATCGATATTCTTAGGGCCACTTCATTATTTTCTTCCCTAGGGTGAGGAAACCTAGTTCTAGTACCCCCCGATACTGCTCCAGGTAAGACTTTGATCTGTGCAAGCAGGTGATTGTCGAAAGGGCCAATAGTTGGAGGTTTTGTTGGTTTTGCAATAAACTCTGAACCTGGGTCTAGACCCCTCAACCCAAAAAACATATATATGGTCACGTCAATTTTGGGGGGGAAAGTACTCTAAGTGGATGATCATTCTCCAAGTGTTTGACCTATATTTCATCAAATCCAAGTTGAATAAATCCATATTTTTCGCTGAGATTATATGAAACTTCCTTGCCCTGATTCCTAACGAGTCATTATTTCTAAATTCATCATTTGACCCATGCTATGGATATTTTATGATTTACCTCTAGACCCAGAATTTCTGACCTAATACCTCTCGCTCTGAGCATCGATGTATTCGATACAAATCTAAAAATCATATCATTATCGACGACATTATTTAATTTTTCGTATTGATATGATCTTATGGAGGTTCCTCGCCCTTGAGAAATCTAATAAAGTCCTTAACGAATTTCATTTAGGGGCATGTGGTGGCAATCTATCTAGTTACGCTATCGTGCAAAAGATCCTACGTGTTGGTTACTTTTGGCCCACTATCTTGCATGACTACAATTTCCCTATCCATAAGTGTCATGCGTGCAATATCTATGATCACAAGATCCATGCTCTGCCTGCTCATTTACATATTGTTGTTGTTGTTGGTCCTTTTGTGAAATGGGGCATTGAATTTATGACATGTAACCCTCACTCAGCTTGGGGGCATGGTTATATTATTGTCTTTGTTGACTACTTTACTAATTTGGTCAAGGTGATGTCTACATTAAACAACATTGGCGAGATTACTACATACTTTTTCTTCAACCACGTTATTTCTAGGTTTAGTGTACCACAAGAGATATTTATGGATCACAGAAAGTATTTGTGGAATTATATAATGACCAAACTAGTTGCCAAGTTGGGACTTTTGCATGAAGGTTCCACTCCCTACTATCCACTGACTCATGGAAAAGTTGAGGTTGTCAACATATTTCTTAAAAATATGCCGCAACATATGGTAGGGGTCCATAAATCAGATTGGAACCTACTTCTTTACGTAGCCTTGTGGGCATATCAAACCTCAGTTAGGACTACTACTAAATTAACACTCTGTAATATCCCTTTTTGGGGATTCTCAAAATTCTATGCCAGATATGGACTACAAAGGCATTTACTGGTCATGTCACCTCTGAAAATAGGGTGAGAACTAGAGGCTACCTGGCCAACTGTAGACTCTGCCTATAGAACTTGGAATAATCCCAATTCAGGAATCTCAACAAGGCCTTCAATGAAAATGATGTATAATAAAATATGAGCAATGAAAATGTAGATCAGGGCTGGGATCCCCTTTTTCAAGATGTATGTAACATTTATGTACAATTTCAGCAGAAACAAATAAGTTTAAGCATGTTAAACAGATCTCCCGGAAACAAGACTAGCTAGAAATTAACCAAAGAGGGAGTCTGATACAAAATGAAAACCCCAGCTACTAGAATTGCGTAGATATGACTAGAACTCAGAGGAGGTCAGCCAAAGGCATGATATTTTAGTAATGTAATAGTAAATCAGAATTACATATTAGCTTATTTCATTTACAATTGATTACAAGAAGAACTAGGGCAAGATCCCTTCAGAAATAAGGGCTGCAACTAGAAGTAAACTGCATAAATACATAGACGGTGTTATTTTCCAGGTGGTTCAGATGATGTACATTAAATTTCAGATCTAGGACAGATCTATGGATGAAAAATAATATATAATACAGATCTGGAAGCTACAAGACTTTGAGAACAAGATCCAATTGGAATTACATCAAAATACTGCATATTAAGCTGTAGATCTGAATTACAATATAATGTGCTGCAGAAAACCCAAAAATTTCTGAAGATAACTTTTATTACTGAAATATATCAGATCTCAGAGAGACATGGATTAGAAACCCAATCCATGGATCACCAAGGGAAGGCAAGCCTAACACCAAGAGATCTGCCTCCGAACTGATAGCATACTAAAATAACAAAGCCCTCTCACAAAATAATGCAGTATGAAGCAGAAACTACGCAGAGGGTGAAGGAGACTGAGTACATGGAATGAAAATTACAGATCTGATATAAAATATAGATCAGCTAACTCCTTGGAGGCTGAAGAACACTCTCCAATAGAGAAAGCCTCTCAAAAACAACTAGATCTAAGCAGATCTACAATGCCACTTCCTACAAAAGTTAGCAGCTGCAAAACCCTCAATGGGCCAGCGCTGCTCAAGAAGGATAGAGCTTGGTCTCAAACTAGATAGTGGCCAACTTTAGCAAATAACTCCTCCAATGATCCTCAAAGGAAGAGATGAAATCCATAAACAGGAATTCCAATCACAATCCTCCACTAAACAGTAGAGAATGGTATTTGTCTAAGCAGACAAATACTTCAGAAATATAATTCTTCGACAACATATTCATGTGTCTTATCCTCCTTTTTATAACATGAGATGGCCTTTGCAAACCCTAAACCACTTGGATGAGTTGGTCCTTTTCACATTAGAAGCTCCCTTCTAGAATTGTGTAGTCCCTCTTGGTAATGCATTGAACCTAGACAACGCAGTTGATTTGGTCAAGGTGGACCCAATCTTTGGCTCAATCCTCTTTCACACCTACAAGTGATTATTTACATAGCCGATATTTGTCTTTGTTCACATGGGAATTGATTTATTATGAGTTTTACATGTCATCCTTTATTCATTTATTCATAAAACATAAAATAAATCAAAATTCAATGTCTCCTCTTAGCTAAGGCTAAGTAGGGACATTACAGTCCTCCCCCTCAAAATGTTGCTTGTCCTTGTTAGCCACCCATAAATTCTATCATATCAGGTGGTGGGTAAATGATGTTGGATAGCCTTCAAGAAACAATTTCATTGCTAAAATTTCTTATGCTTAAAGTCTTTTGACAATATCCTATCCTTTGGATAATCTTCACTGCTTTTCCCCTTCGCAACTCATAAATTTTGTTGTCATTACATGAAGAAAAACTACTGCAAGCACCATTTTCCTTTTTCTCCCTTCTTCCAAAACTGATCTTATCTTTGCTTTCTTTTTCCATAAAATCCCTCATTTTCATGTTTTTCCCCTTTCCCCTTCATCAAAATCCCTTTGATAAAGTTCTAAGACCCTTTCTTAGCCTTATCGAAACCCACCAACTCCTTTGAAAATCATTGAAAAATGCCTAAAAAAAACATTTTCATATTATGGACTTAAGCCCCCTTAGGCTGAGTCTTTAGCCCTCCCTTCCATACGCCCTGGTGCTGGAACCAAGCGCCAACTTTCCAAGTGCTTATCACGTTGCCCAGTTGCGATTAGCCCCTCCTTTTTAACCCTCGGTCATATGTTTCTCCATGCGCCCAAAGGCCTCGCAATCGGGCGCCAAACCATATCAAAATATAAATATTTCCGCCCAAAGTATAAACCTTCATTTATATTAAATTGACATTTTTATTATGACCTAAGGTTTTCCGTCGGTTCAAAGTTCAAGTCGATATCCACCGTCGATCTGATCTGCAAATCGATGGTGCGCAGTCCATCCCCCGGTGGTCCCCACCATCCATTCACCGTTGCAAAAAACCACGCGGTATCCATCGCACCACTTTTGAGAGCGGGGCGGTATTTTTCATTTCGCAACGATTCCATACACCATTTGACGCGTGGTCGGGGAACTGTTCATAAAACCACCGTCCATCGCATGTTAAATATTGGACGTGGACCTAGCGCTATATTGACGTCCACCGTCCGATCTGAGGCCGCCCATCGGACGACGATCGCTCACCAAAGAAGCCCGACAATTAACCAGGCTACGGTGCGGCATTTAAAAAGATCTCCGCCGTCATTCTAATCTGTAGATCGATGGCCCATATTTCATCGTCCGGTCCCCTCGTCCACAGCAGTGCCGGTGGTCCTAGTGCCACATCAACATCCATGCAGTAGATTTCTATTAGGGCAGGTCTCCGTGGTTTCTCGTCCAGTCAGCAAAACCGGGCCCGGGAATTTTATTTAAGATAGTTTAATTGGAGTTTTGATGTCCGGTCACATTTTCTAAGGTTTTTAAGGCCTATCCTCCACTGTTGATCATGTGGGCCAATCTCATCCGATGGCCCACGATCATCCTGAACCCCACACACCAGTTTTTAATCTATTTTCTCTGTTTTTTCGATAAGGTGACCCTGTCACGTTATTTTTTTGCCTCCACTCCCGACCGTCGATCTCTGCGCGAACAATGGCTCTGATTTAAAATATTCTTCCACCTTCTCTATGACTTCTCCCAATCAATCTCGACCATTGGATGATGCCATCCAACGGCCATGCTCATTCCACGAGCCTTCCGAAGCAGTTAACCAATGCATGCATGATTTCATAACGTTTTTGTATTTTTGCAGGGTTTAAAGGTTTTTTCTGCTATGTCTGAAGGAATTTCAGAGGCAGAGGGTGAAGATCCTCCTGCCTTCGTCTCGCCAGAACTAATCATTTGTAGGTTTAAAATCCATGTTTCATCAGTATTTCATGAGGCATTGATGCCATATTACCCCTACGCAGCCCTGTACACCAGCAAAAAACCATGAATCGAGCACAGTCAGAGAGTATCAGTGCCGAAGACAAAATATATCAGAACAAGAGGATTAAAGACAGGTCTATGGGGATTACATCTAAGATGGTTTATCAAAAGCCTAATCCCCAAATTTGAACATAGTTAAAGGAAAATCAAAGTGTTTTATCAGACAAAAAGGCCTCCACCGCCACATCTGAGGAAAAATTTATTCCTCCCAGCCACCATAGTGCCACCTATGCCTCAAAGCATTCAAACAGAGGTTAGAGTTTTTGATCCAAATCAGATATTTGCCTCAGCGCAACCACACAATGAATTATGCAAATACAATAATGACAAAATATCTGTAGAATTACTCCAACATGACAGAGAGCCTCAGAAGTCAACAAAAGCTCCCACCGAGCTTAAATCTTTACGTAAATGAATTAATACAAAAGACACCTATGTAAGATTTTTCGTTGAGCCCCCCAAAGGCCAAGAAGCCATTTAAATCTGTATTAATTATCTTCAGAGATCTTTTTTCAGATCTCACCTCCTCATTCTTCTATATATACTACAACAGAAGATGAGTGAGGCGTTGGTTGGTTGTTGGTTGATCACTAGTTGTAATATTGGAACTCTCTGAAATAATACATAGTCTGTTGAAGTTGAAGAAGAAATTGAAGTCTTGGACGTCTTGATGATGTTGTTGCATGCTTTTTACTGTGAAGTCTCTATCATTGGATCCATGAGCTTGCCTGTTGGTGAAGTTTTCTGAACTGTTTAATGTTCTTCCCCTGTTTTCATTAGGTTCCATAATTGCTTGCTACAGTAGGTTGAAAGTTTTAGGCTAAGAAATGACTCCTGGAAGCACCTTAGACCTGTTCATCCTTCACTATTTCATGTTTTCTTCTGCTGAAGTATTTTAGAGTCTTTAACCTCTCTCTTTAGTCTTCATGCTTGTTTATTTCCTTAATAGTTCAAATAGTTGGTTTCAGCATGATTTATGGTTCTCCCTGCTTGTCTGCTGCCACTTTAAAACTGTTATTGAAGTCTCCCTTTGTAGTTTTCTGTTTACAGTGAGTCAAGGAGGTCTGTTCTGATCTTGCCCTTTTTCCTTACTTAAACAGTTGTCTCAAAGGTCTTTATAGTTGTAATCATAGATGTGTTAGGTGTTCACTCTTCTATGATTGCAGTTATCAGTGAATCTTTTATGTTTTCTAAATCATTTGAAATAAAATCTTTGAGGAAATAGGGCATTCCCCGAATCTTAGATTTTGTTTTAAAATTTATTTTGAAATCATTGTTTGCTTAAATGTGTGATTTGTAGAATTCATGGTTAGCCCTATCTATCAAAAAGTTGTTTACTGTTCAAATTGTGTTTTCAAATTCCCTTTGTTGAGAATTAAACTTCTCTTTCCAAATCATGGATTTCCATCTCACTCCAAAAACCAAAGGATCCTGTGGCCAAGTTACATTTTCCCTCTGATATCCCATATCCATTGATGAGTATTTTATGACCTCTTCTTGACTCCATTTCCCAATAAACCAGATGTTTCTCTATTCTATATATCTTTCCTAAACCTTTCATGTTTTGATGTATCAATTCAACCAAACAAACAAACAAACACCTGCACTTAACAACTAGTCTAAAACCAATACTCAAGGCACACAAGATAAACCTTTGCAAACAAAAATTTGAGAGATCCCTCTCTGAGAACAGGAGGACTAGATTTTGGAACTCTAAAGTTGGTTCTGATGTTGCCTTGTCTTTTGATTTGCCAAACTATGAAAACACGGGACACCGAAAGTCCTCAAGAAACTGGTAGGGTAAGAGCTGTGTCTCTTCTCCTTCTCCATTGATGACACCATCAAGAATAAACCTCTCATCATGAAGCAAGTGTTCACCAAGGCAATACATCAAAAACTGCTCCTCCAATGCTAGCATGATAGGTTCATAGTCTTCCCCTTCAGGAGTGTAAAACTCAACAGAAATATGCATGGGTGAACCAATGTCACATCTAAAACATGTATCATGAAGTACTGGATATAGTTCCATCCCATGTGGCACATGTACACTATTGACTCTCTACCCATACATACCCATAAAAAAAACCAATATTTCATCTATGTATGGTAGCAAAATCACATAAAGGAAAACTGTAATTTGCACATGAGGAGGTGGGTCACAATCCCACATGAGGTACCAACGCAGTACACTCCTTGTTCTGAGTAGATCTGAATGTGACAGGTAGTACTCCCACCACATATTTTCTACATAAGCCACTTTGACATGGCTGAAATTGAAACTCTCATTAGGTGCCTTTGGAAAGCACCCATCATGAAAAAAAATTTCCCTTTGCACCTCAAGGGAGTGGCCAGCTTTGGAGTTTTCATTGGCTCCATATTTGCCATGAAATCTACATGTAATATTGCTCCTTGTAGGAGCCATGGCCTGCATACATATGGTAAGAGAGTGTGCCAAATCAGAAAAATAAACTTTCTCTACAAGATCAGATTTCTTACCATACAAATCTCCCATACTCATAGAGTTAGGCATGGGATTTTCCCCTCTTTTGAGATAAGAAAGAGACGGCTGAAATATATCATGCATAGGATCCTTTGGCTTCCCCTCTCCACATAGATATTGCACTCTTTTAAGTGCTGATTTAGTTCCTCCCAATCATAATGCTGATGTAGCTCCTCCTCCATACCCTCCCAATCAAAACTCTTCAAGACTAGGGAGTAGATTTTTGCTGATTGCATGTAGCTAGAAAGGAACACCTTATGTGCCCTTTGTAGTATTTCTTTCTTAATATTTGAGGCTTGAGACAAGAATACTTTTCCAAGATGATAGATGACCCCTTCATGGAACATATAGCCTCCTCCTTTCTTTATACCATCTAGGATCATCCTGGTGTGCAGATCTTTGGAGTACTCTACAAGTTGTTGAGACCTCCAATATGGATCTACACTTCTCAACAAGGATAGTGCTATAGATGTATCTATGGTGGTGCTTGCCTTGTTGCAGCTTGTTCCTTTAGCATTATTCATGCCAAAATTTTGCGTGGGAAGGATGATCCTCCCCTTTGCTTCCTCCCACAACGCAGTGACTCTTTCTTCCATTGTTTCAGCACTTGGTGAAGCTTTCTCCATAGATTCTAATGGCATCCCAAGAGGCTTGACATGATGTAGAAATGTCCCTTGCAGCAATCTCATGAACATGAGAGAAGGAACCATGAGATACTTTCCCTCACTGCGCAATTCCATCTTTGTTGTGTGGGTAGAGACATCAAGTGAAGGGTAGGTGTGCATGCCTTGAATAACTTGTTGCTTCCCACTCTTCAGATCCACCCACTCCATCTGCAAGGCCCTCCAATCAGTGGTGACTTTTCCCAAAGTAATCAACCACTGGACACCCAAGATGATATTGGTGTCTGGTATATCCACTACAAAGAAGTGGTCCTCCAAGGTGTAGGCTCCCATGGTCACCGAAAGTGATGGAACATACTGCATGAACTGCATAGTTCTATTTCCCGGAACCAAAACAGAGAACCCATAAAAATTATCACTAGGGATCCCTCTCCTCTGCACAAAGTGAGCATCAATAAAATTGTGGGTTGCCCCACTGTCAATAAGAATAGATTCTCTTTGGTTCATAACTGAACCCTGCTGTAGAGCTATAAAAAGGGTCTCTTTCACCTCTAATTACCTCACATTAATATGTCAATCCGGGAGCGTTTTGTTATTACAAAGAGTGACTGCCTTGAGCTGTAATACTACCGGTCTGTAATGAACTGCTTTTTAATGTGAAAAACTTTGTTTTCAACTTAATTTGTGTTGAGGATCGTTACCAAAGTTGCGTAGAGGGCCCCTGCTCAGCCGAGGTTCTGTGTATTAATGTATATATTTTTCATTTCATTTCTTTAAACAGTCATTGTATCATAACCCATTACATGTTCATATTTCATAGTTGCTTCATTTCTGTTCATTAATTTCCATTGCATTCTTGTCTTTCATGTTTTTATGATTGTCAAATCACTGATCAGTTTTCTTGTGCAGGTTTTAGGTAGACAGCCCGGGGCATTTTCATAGTATTTTGGCTAATGATATGAAACTGACATTATTCTGCTGCTAGTTTTCTTTCCACAGCTTTTGTTTAACTTCAGTCCTGTTTTGTACATTTCAGTTTTGCTTATCTGATTCAGTAGTTAAATTTAAATATATTAAGCTACTCATAGTGTCTTCAGTTACCTCCGAAAGCCACAGCTGGACTGATGGTGAGGGGCTGCATGATGAAATGTGTAGTTTAGTATTAGTTTCCTTTCTGTAAAATTAGATATATTAAGCTTCTCATAGCGTCTTCAGTTACCTCCGAAAACCACAGCTGGACTGATGGTGAGGGGCTGCATGATGAAATGTGTAGTTTAGTATTAGTTCCTTTTCTGCAAATTTAGATATATTAAATCATGTATGACATCTTCAGTTGCCTCCGAAAGCCACAGCTGGACTGATGGCGAGGGATTGAATTATGAGTGTATGGTTTAGTATTAGTTTACTTTCTGCAAATTAAATAATCAGTTACACAAGTTGTTTATGATTACTTCCGCAAGTCATAGCTGGTCTAATGATGAAGGGTCAGAAAATGAATTGATGTAATCTGATTTAGATTTATTTCATTGCAATTTTGAATTTACATAAGAGTAGTTTCTTTTGTGTTCAGTTGGCAGCAGGAATAGTTTAGTTTTCATGTTCACTAGTTTCTTGTTTTGATTCATTAGATTAGCGGCACTTTTCATTTCAGCAATACACTTTTACTTTCTTTTGTCATTGTAATTTCAATTTGCTTTTAAAGTTTCGAGATTGGTAAATCATTATAGGGGATATCACTTCCTTGAATAAATATAACCAAGCTTGTTTTTCACTTTAGAATTTCCATTTTACCTTAGAAAGACCACAACCGACAAAAAGTTAAGAAAGAGGTTATCTTGCACATATAGTGCGCCGCACTTCATCAGCTTACGATTCCCGGATTGACAATTAAATGCAGCAATTTAGGACACACTAAATTGACCAAACATTTTGGCGCCGCTGCCGGGGAAGTGTAACTAGGTAGCCAATTTCTTAAAAAAAAAATATATAAAATCATAAAAGAAGGGAAAACTTGATAACTTCTTGAAGTATGCTCTCCTCTTGCACCTAGTGTGATCTGGAGGATCAGAAAAGAGAGTTATTGGTTTTTCTTAAGTATGCTCTCTTCTTGCACCTAGCGTGATCTGGAAGATCAGAAAGAGAATTATTAGCCCAACTTTTTAAAAAATAAAATAAAAATGACATGCATAGAGCAAGAGATTCTAGGGGAAGGTTTATAGCTAAAGCCAAGAGTTCGATTTTCATAACTCCATCTTCTTCAAGGCATAGACCTGATTCACCACCATCTACCCCTAGCCTTAAGATTTTTGGAAGTCAAGGAACAGCTGAATTAGAGGATTCTCCTATACCACCTACTAAAACCCACTTAGAAAACAAAGAAACTTTCTCTCATCCTTCCTTGGTGGAAGAACTAGAGGACTATAAGGACTCTAAAGAAACTATCATGGCAGAGGAAGTAATAAATAGAGGTGGAGGTAGAGGAGGAGGAGATAATGAAGATAACAATGGTGAAGGAAATAACGGTAGAAATAGGGAAAATCTGCTTGGATTCCCTATAGTTGATGAGGAAACTCATGCAACAATGAAAAATATCTCACCATCTGTTCTCCCTAACTTTTATGGATTGCGAAGTGAGGATCCTGAAACATTTCTGTTTGAGTTTGAAGTGGTGTGCCGAACTTATGACTATATGGAAGATTCTCAAAAACTCAAACTGTTTCCTTCAACATTGAAGGGATCTGCTTTGAAATGGTTCATGGGATTAGCCACTCAATCTATCAAGACTTGGAATGATATGAAACAAACATTTTTGGATAGATACTTGGACTATTGTATGCCCACCAATCACAAAGATGAGGTATTCAAAATGATGCAAAAAGAAGATGAAAATTTGGAAGACTTAATTGAAAGATTTCAATACAACTTGAAAAGAGCAAAGATGAGCAACTTAGATAATGAAACCTTGAAAGCCCTCCTATTAAAAACCATTAGAGATGAATGGATAGACATTTTAAACATGATGGGTAAAGGAGACATTTCTCAACTCCCATTTCATGATATAACAGAACTATGTATCCAATTCTCAAGGGGAAGATCTAAAACTGGAAAAGGGTCTAGGGATTCTTCTCTTATTAGGGCTAACAAATCTGCAACTGGATCAGTAAGTAGGGCAGAGATTGGTAATATGCTTGATGAGTTTAAAACTGATATCTTAGGGAATCTTAGTGAACAACTAGATACCCTTAAAATCCAAAACAAGCAGAAAGCAGAAACAGATGCTTTAGCCATCTTTTGTCCGAAATGTAGAAAGAAACATGCTTTAAGGGAATGTCCCTTGGATGCAAAGGTTGTAGAAACATGTATGATTTGCTGAGAAAATCATGAGATCAAGGATTGTCCTTCAATCCCTGGACTCAAAGTTGTTTTTCAAGAAGATCCAAATTCAATAGAATCTCTCTGTTTTGTCGCAAGGAGACCTTGGCAGGGACAACAATCTCAAGGGTTTAATAACCCTATGAATCTTCAAACCCCACCAAATTGGACTCCTTGGCAACAATCTTGGCCCCAACATCAAAATTCATATCATCCATGGGTACAAGGGATGCAAAATCCTTATGGGAGATTTGCTCAATTTTATCAATATCCTCCATCTTTTCAAAACCAACAAGCTCCACAATTTCCAAGCCAAAATCCACAACAACTTTCATTGCCATTTCCACAACATCAACCTTCTCAATAAAATACAAATCCTCAACTCATGCTCCCATACCAACAGAAGACAAATCAACTTCCAGCTCATCCATTGCCAAATCCTAACAATAAGAATCCTCAAACTACTTATATGGTAGAAGGACAACAATTTCCTACCTATATGATTGTTCCTCTCAACGATGTACAACTCAGATCTAGTAGAGTTTTAGAAAAACCTTCTATAGACATTCAAGAGCAAGATACCTCTGAGGAGGACTCTCTTCAAGTCAATAAGGGTTCTGAGGAAGAATCTCTTCAAAATTCAAAAATTCAAAAAGAAAAAGAAAAGCTAACATCCACAACTCGTATAGTTGAGAAACCTGTATCTTCATCTACACCTCCTTTCCCGGAAAGACTACAAATTGATAAGGGGGTGGAAAACAAATCTTGTTGCCTAACTATGACTTTCTAGATGAATTGAAGAATGTTTGTATCAAGATTCCATTGCTACAAGCCATTCGAGAAATTCCTATTCTAGCAAAAACCATAAAGGAGTTGAGTTTCAAAAGACCAGGAAGAAAGCTAAAGGACACAAGAAGAATCCACCTGGTAGGAAAGATTGCGGACATTATGATGGGAAAAATTGCCATGCAGAAATATGTAGATCCAGGAAGTCCAATTGTCAAGACACATATAAATGGGATAGAAATTCCAAACACATTGATTGACTTAGGGGTTGCTATCAACATTATGAGTAGACAGACTATGGAACAGTTAAAACTTCCTAATCTTCTCTTTACACCTACTTTACTGCAACTTGCAGATCGATCAGTTATTAAACCAGATGGTGTATTAGAAGATATTCCAGTCTCCTTAGATTCTTGGGAATATCCAGTAGAATTTATGATTTTGACTCCCAAGAATAATCTAGGAGGACATCCAATTATCTTAGGAAGACCTTGGCTGGCCACAACTGATGCTTTTATTAGTTGTAGATCTGGAGACATGTACATTTCTAATGGTAATTCGACAAAGAAATTCAATTTATATCCTCCCGCAAGAGCAATTACAGAAATAGGAGACAATGAATGGGTCGATGATGAGAACACTATACAACCTGTCTTTACCATTTCTGAAATTAGTGAGGATAGTCAAATTCTGAACACATTAGAAAATTTTGAGATAACTTCAGAATATGACCCCACACAATTTCAGTTGGAATCTGACATAGAATATTTATCATCAAGACAAATGTCTCTCTACTCTATGGAAGAGTTTGGTAATTCTGCTTTTGAGATTTTTCCAGAAAAGACATTGAATATTAATAAACATCTGGAAAAGTCACAACAAGAAGAACTAACCAGAATCTTGCAAAAACATTCTACTGCATTTGCATGGGAGTATACTGACATGAAGGGTATTGATCCTAAGACTTGCATCCATCATATCTATATTGAGGAAAACAGTAGACCAATCAGACAACCTCAAAGAAGGATGAATCCAAATCTTATGGAGATAGTGAAAGAAGAGCTCCAAAACTTCTCAATGTAAACTTCATTTATCCAATTTCAGATAGCCGATGGGTTTCTCCTTTGGTTATAGTACCTAAAAAGAATGGTAAATGGAGAGTATGTATTGATTACAGGGAGTTGAACAAAGCAACTTTGAAGGATCACTTTCCTTTGCCTTTTATTGATCAGGTATTAGATACATTAGCAGGTAAAAAGTACTTTCATTTTTGGATGGTTTTAGTGGCTATAATCAAATTCAGGTAGCACCTGAAGATCAAGATAAGACCACATTTACTTGTCCATGGGGAACTTTTGCCTACCGAGTACTTCCTTTTGGATTATGTAATGCACCGGCAACATTCCAAAGAGCAGTACTAGGAATTTTTTCTGATCTAATCCATGATTGTGTAGAGGTTTATATGGATGATTTTACAGTTTATGGTAATTCATTTGAAGAGGCATTAGAAAATTTGGAAAAAGTTCTCATAAGATGTAAAGAAACAAACCTTTCATTAAGCCATGAAAAATGCTTTATGATGTTTGCTGAAGGGATTGTTTTAGGACATCATATTTCAGGAGATGGAATTAAGGTTGATAGATCAAAAGTTGAAGTCATCTCCAAGTTGCCTATTCCAAATTGTCAAAGAGATGTTAGAAGTTTTCTAGGATTTACTGGTTACTATAGAAGATTTATAGAAAAATTCACTAAAATAACATCTCCACTCTTCAAATTGCTTACAAAAGACTGTGAATTTAAATGGGATCCTGATTGTCAATCAGCCTTTGAAACTTTGAAAACAAGAATATTTGAAGCACCTATCTTGAGAGGACCAAATTGGAAACTCCCTTTCCATATTTCTACGGATGCTTCAGATACAGCTCTAGGAGCTGTGTTGGGTCAAAAATATTTAATTCCTTATGCCATTTATTACACCAGTAAAAATTTGACTCCCACAGAGTTGAACTATACTGTGACTGAAAAAGAGTTTTTAGTTGTTGTTCATGCAATTAATAAGTTTAGACATTACATAACAGGCTATGAAACTTTTATTCATACTGACCATTCTGCAATTAGATATTTAATGAATAAACCTGTTACTAATGGCAGAGTGACAAGATGGCTCTTACTTTTGTAAGAATTCAATATTACTGTGTTGGATAGACCGGGGAAACAAAATACAGTAGCTGATTTCTTGTCTAGGATTCAGAATACTAAAGAAGATTCTCCTGTAGAGGATAAGTTTCCTGATGAATACTTGTTTGCAGTAACTATTAAGACTCCTTGGTATGCGGATATTGCTAACTATTTGGTTACAGGGAAACTACCTTCACATTTATTTCCAAGTGAAAAACGAAAAATTATTCAGGAGAGTTCAAAATATTCATGGATTTCTAACAAATTGTTTAAAACAGGGCCAGATCTTGTGATCAGAAGATGTGTCGGGGAAGATGAAATGCCTGATATTCTTAAGGCATGTCATGATGAACCATGCGGCGGACACTTTGCGGACAAAAGGACGGCCTATAAAATCCTTTCCTTGGGATATTATTGGCCTTCTCTCTTCAAAGATGCAAAACAAAATGTCAAAAGGTGTGATAGCTGCCAAAGAGTAGGGAAACCTACCCTTTCAAATGAAATGCCACTGCAAACACAGGTACTCATTGAACCCTTTGAAAAATGGGCTTTAGATTTCATTGGACCGATTAATCCACCATCGAAACAAAAGAAGTATATATTGGTTTGCACTGATTATGTTACTAAATGGGTAGAAGCTAAAGCATTAGTATCTGCTACTGAAAATTCAGTTGTTCATTTTCTTTATGAGGATATTTTTACTCGCTTTGGTGTTCCAAGAGAAATTGTAACAGATCAGGGGAGCCAATTCACATCAAATTTGGTGGAGAAGTTGATGGAAGAATATAAAATCAAGCACAGAATATATACTCCTTACCATCCACAAGAAAATGGTCAAGTGGAGTCCACAAACAAAGTTCTTGAAAGTATCATCACCAAAACTGTTCATCTACATAGAAGAGATTGGGCAGAAAGGCTTCCAAAAGCCTTGTGGGCCTACAGAACTACATGGAGGAATACAACGGGACATTCTCCCTATGAACTTGTTTATGGGAAAGAAGTCTTGCTCCCCATTGAGTTCCAAGTCAAGACCTTCAAGATAGCAGTTCAGTTGGGAATGGACTTATCGGAAGCCCAAAAGCATAGAATGGAGCAATTGAATGAGCTAGATGAGATCAGACAAGAAGCAATTCTAAGAACTGATCTAGTTCAATATCAAAGAACTAAGTGGCATGACAAATATATCAAAGAGAAGAAGTTTCAAGAAGGAGATTGGGCATTGTTATTTGACTCCAATTTTAAATACTTTCAAGGGAAATTTCAGACTCATTGGCTTGGGCCATATGAGATTGACAAGATCTTTAACAATGGAGCTGTAAGAATCAAGACCATTGATGAGTTTCAAACTCCTCTTTTAGTGAATGGCCATAGATTGAAAGTTTATCAAAAGCCACTCTCTAAAGAGGATTTTGTCAAGTTTTTTCAAGAAAGTTCTGCAATCAGGCTGGTAGAGAAGAATCCTTCTTCTCTACCAAGCTAGCTTTTGTTTTTCAAGTTATAAAAAAAAAAAAAAAAAAAGAGAAAAAAAAAGAGAAAAAAAAAGAGAAAAAAAAAATGGTATAAGCCTGAAAACCAATCATTGATTGGCAGTCTTATACAGAAAATATGGAGTGAAAATCAGGGACACCTGACACTCTATATTTTCCAAAAAAAAAAATCTGTTTTTTATTTCATTTCATCTCACCACCCACTCCATTTCATTCCACTTCATTTCATTTCATTTCACTTCATTACACTTCATTCC
The DNA here is from genome assembly GCA_034641835.2 of Pinus albicaulis. Classification (NCBI taxonomy): domain Eukaryota; kingdom Viridiplantae; phylum Streptophyta; class Pinopsida; order Pinales; family Pinaceae; genus Pinus; species Pinus albicaulis. The sequence continues at coordinate 958,145,970 of CM076582.1, forward strand.
ACTTCATTTCATCCATTCCATCAATAAAAATCCTTTTATGACCATTTTCACCTGGTCATTTTTCATTTGTTCATTTCTATTTCAGCCAAGTGATAGCTGTGTCAGTTTCCGCAGCTGACATCTGTTTCCGCAGCTGACTCCAGTTTCCGCAGCCAGAAGCAGATTCCGCAGCTGCTACTACTCTGTTTTCAAAAAAAAATGTACAGTTAGTTGTTATTTTCATAAATCATGAAATAAAATGCAGGAGAGGATCAATGGGACATTCAAGACACTAATGAAGATCAATCAGTTGAGGACCAAGGGCAAAAGCAAGGATTCCAAAGGTATGAATAAAGTTTATTTCAAATAGTATCTAAAAACACATTTTTATGTAATTTTAAACTATGAGCTCTACCCATAACGCGCAATGATTATCTTGACAATCCCGTAACCTTCCACGATCTCTATGTTATCCTCTTGCATTTATTCACAAACGGTTTCATTATTGAAATTATGACTCTCACTCATGTTCAAATATCCCACCGTAGATAATGATACGTATTTGAGTTGACAAAGGACTCTTACAAGCCGCATAACTTCATAATCATTGATTGAAACGTGTTCATATTTATGACACAGCCACCAAAAATTCAAAATGCGGCCGAATGCATTATGCTTTGTTAACCTCTTTGTCGTTTCTCTGTCGTGTTTAAAAAACCTCACTCTACTCATTCTCATTCCCTGTTTCATTCCATTCCGTTCCTTTTGCTCACTCTCATTCCCGTATATTCACCCACAGTCGTATTCCATTCTGTTTATGGTGCTCATTTCCGTTTTGTGATAACATCCCCACAGCATTGTGCTCGATTCTGTGTATTCCATCGTTCTATTTCCACTTAAACCCTCACAGAGGCAAGCCTGTGAAGCACAGAGAAATAAAATGGGAAAATTATTAAGGGCAGAGCCGGAAGGACCAAAGTTCATAGAGGGATTTCCACAAGCAAAAGAGATGCTGAGGAAAGCTAAATGGCTGTGTTTTATTCAAAAATTCAGGGTTACCACAGAGAAGTTACCAAAGCGTTTGCAAGATCATTTGATGGCTCGGAAGCATAAGTGGGAGACCTCAAGTTTTTGGTTAATGAAGCATCGATAGCAGCAGCCACAGAGCTTCTTTAGGAAGGAGAACGTTGGTTCAAAAACAAAAGTATCAGTGATGAGGCATGGAGAACAATTCTCCGAAATCAAGGTATGGATATCACTGTTTTCAAAAGAGGAATCCCTGTGCATGCAATAAAAGATGAATGGGCCACTTTATTACTCATTGTTCTGAAATTTATCACATGTGAAGGCCGCTTTGGCTCTATGTACATGTATCATACTAGGATATTGATGAATTTTCTTGAAAACCAAACTCTCAATCTTCCTTACTTCCTATCCAATAGTTTGAAGAAAATGGTTGTCACTGTGCAAAAACACCTAGGAGATGTAGAGCCTCATTTATATCATCATGGGCTTATAAAAATTCTGATTGAAAAGGAGCTAAAAGAAAGAAAAGATACATGGGAACAATTCCTAGTTAGAAACTTCTTTGAAGAACCTCAGGAAATTCCTGAAGGTAATCCAATTAGAAGAAGTAGAAGAAAGAAAATGGATGTTGAAACCCAAGTTGCTCCTACACAGGAAGTTCCCGCAGCTAGCACAGCAAAAAGAAGTAGAAGGAAAAGAACAGTAGATGAAATCCAAGATACTTCTACTACTACTATGAAGAAAAATGAGAGGGAAGAAAGATTGATAAAAAGGAAGAAGAAGGAAGTTAAAACTAAGAAGCCAATAATATCAAAAGGGAAAGAAATTATTGAGGCTGTCCATAAAACTTCTTCTTCTGAAGAAGAAGATCACCAAGTTCTATCTGAAAGATTGATTTTTCTTCAAAAACAGTCATCTCTATCCAAGAAGGCAAAAACAGGAAAACAAGAACAAAAGGGTAGTGTACCACAGCATGTGAGGAGAAGCAGCAGGCTTAAGGGAAAACTGAGAAAAACACAAATTAAAAGTCCTCATTTCATTGATTTGGGTGAGGAGACATCTGAATAGTCTCCAACTGACAATAGTCCATTTCAGTCAGTTAGTGAACCTGACTCCTTTCACTCCCAATCAGACAATGAGCGTACTCCATCTTATTCTCAGCAAAATATTGATGAAAGTTCTCCTCGGCCAAATTTTGAACATAATTCTCCCTTGCAGCATTTTGAGGACAGTCCAATGAAAAAGACATCGGAAGTAGACCCCAAACAGCAGGAGGTCTATGACTATATAGAATCCCTGGAGAAGGCAGCCACAGGTCCAAGTACCTCTTCTACTCAGCCTCATACATTGCAGGATGACTTGGTTCAGTCATTCAAACAGGAGATTTTTGAGCTTGAGCTTTTGAACCGGCATATCAAAAATGAAAATGAAACACTCAAAGAGCAAGGCAAACTGGACAAGATTATCCATGACAATACTATGTTACATTTGGGTATTTGGCAAAAGAAGAATAAGAAGCTAAAAAGGAAATGCCAAAAAATTGAGCAGAGCACTTGTGAATATCAAATTCAGGTGCTTAATGAAGAAACCCAGAATGATGGCAGTACCAAAGAAGAAGAGAAGGGGGTTAGATGTGCTGGCTGAGGTATCAAGGCACATGAATTGAACAAAGAATATCAAAATTTTGGTTGCATGAGGACATGCAACACCTTCACAGTAGGGGTATGTTGAGTCCCGAATTTGTCTCTTTTCCATACACTTTTCCATATCTTGTGCACTCACCTAAACCTCCAAAATTGTCAATATCATGTGCAAAAGGGTATCTAACATGGTTTTTAATTATGTTTGTGTGTTTTCTATTTGATTTAGATTTTGTTCATACAGCTGCGGAAACTTGTCACTTTCCGCAGCTGCTGCAACTTTCTGTAGCTATTTTGTGGAAATCGATGTTACAGGTGTCTACGAAGGAAACGAGCCACATGGGCAGGCTAGGAATGACAAGGACATGGTTCGTGTCCTATTGGTTCAAGTAAATTTGTCAAAGAAAGCCGCGGTCAAAGCCATCCACGTGGAAGTCAACTGTGGAGTTCTATGTCGGCTGGACTATGTTTCGTGGCATATAAACATCCATACGGCCGTTTCCAAGCTTGCGGAGGTTAATTGACATCTTTGCAAAGTTCTGGAGTTGAATTCAAGCGCCCACCTTCCATAGATCCGTTTTCCAACATGGCCATACTCCTATATCCGTGGCCTTAGTGGTCTACGTGCTGGCTGCTATCATAAACTTCAGGAAACAGTTACATTTTATTGCTTTATAAAGAGCGTTTGCATATGCACGTGGAGTTAGTTGATAGTTGTTAGTTGATCATAGCTGTTGAGTTGATGTGCGTACTCTGTTATGTAGTGATTATACTGCCTTGAGCCGTAATACTACCAGTCTGTAATGAATTGCTTTTTAATGTGAAGAACTCTGTTTTCAACTTAATTTGTGTTGAGGATCGTTACCAAAGCTGCGTAGAGGGCCCCTGCTCAGCCGAGGTTCTGTGTATTAATGTATATATTTTTCATTTCATTTCTTTAAACAGTCATTGTATCATAACTCATTACATGTTCATATTTCATAGTTGCTTCATTTCTGTTCATTAATTTCCATTGCATTCTTGTCTTTCATGTTTTTATGATTGTCAAATCACTGATCAGTTTTCTTGAGCAGGTTTTAGGTAGACAGCCCGGGGCATTTTCATAGTATTTTGGCTAATGATATGAAACTGACATTATTCTGCTGCTAGTTTTCTTTCCACAGCTTTTGTTTAACTTCAGTCTTGTTTTGTATGTTTCAGTTTTGTTTATCTGATTCAATAGTTAAATTTAAATATATTAAGCTACTCATAGTGTCTTCGGTTACCTCCGAAAGCCACAGCTGGACTGATGGTGAGGGGCTGCATGATGAAATGTGTAGTTTAGTATTAGTTTCCTTTATGCAAAATTAGATATATTAAGCTGCTCATAGCGTCTTCAGTTACCTCCGAAAGCCACAGCTGGACTGATGGTGAGGGGCTGCATGATGAAATGTGTAGTTTAGTATTAGTTTCATTTCCGCAAATTTAGATATATTAAATCATGTATGACATCTTCAGTTGCCTCCGAAAGCCACAGCTGGACTGATGGCGAGGGATTGAATCATGTGTGTATGGTTTAGTATTAGTTTACTTTCTGCAAATTAAATAATCAGTTACACAAGTTGTTTATGATTACTTACGCAAGTCATAGCTGGTCTAATGATGAAGGGTCAGAAAATGAATTGATGTAATCTGATTTAGATTTATTTCATTGCAATTTTGAATTTCCATAAGCGTAGTTTCTTTTGTGTTCGGTTGGCAGCAAGAATAGTTTAGTTTTCATGTTCACTAGTTTCCTGTTTTGATTCATTAGATTAGCAGCACCTTTTCATTTCAGCAGTACACTTTTACTTTCTTTCGAGTCTTGTCATTGTAATTTCAATTTGCTTTTAAAGTTTCAAGATTGGTAAATCATTATAGGGGAAATCACTTCCTTGAACAAATATAACCAAGCTTGCTTTTCACTTTAGAATTTCCATTTTACCTTAGAAAGACCACAAACGACAAAAAGTTAAGAAAGAGGTTATCTTGCACATATAGTGCGCCGCACTTCATCAGCTTACGATTCCCGGATTGACAATTAAATGCAGCAATTTAGGACACACTAAATTGACCAAACAGGTTGATCCTCCCCTTTTCTTCCTCCCACAGCACAGTGACTCTTTCTTCCATTGTTTCGGCACTTGGAGAAGCTTTCTCCATAGAATCTAATGGCATCCCAAGAGCCTTGCCATGATGTAGGAATGTCCCTTGCAGCAATCTCATGAAAATGAGAGAAGGAACCATGATATCCTTGCCTTCACTGCGAAAATCCATCTTTTTTGTGTGGGTAGAGACATCAAGTGAAGGGTAGGTGTGCATGCCTTGAATAACTTGTTGCTTCCCACTCTTCAAGTCCACCCACTCCATCTGCAATGCCCTCCAATAAGTGGTGAATTTTCCCAAAGTAATCAACCACTGGACACCCAAGATGAGATTGGTGTCTGGTATGTCCACCACAAAGAAGTGGTCCCTCAAAGTGTAGGTCCCCATAGTCATAGAAAGTGAGGGAACATACTGCATGCACTGCATAGTTCTGTCCCCCGGAACCAAAACAGAGAAACCATCAAAAGAATCAGTAGGGATCCCTCTCCTCTGCACAAAGTGAGCATCAATAAAATTTTAGGTTGCCCCACTGTTAATAAGAATAGATACTCTTTGGTCCATAACTGAACCTTGCACTCTAAGAGTCAAATATTTTGGCACTCCCCTCAAAGAAGCAAGAGTCCCACTAGTTGGAGCAAATGATCCTTATTCTTCTCTGGATGATGATGGATTCTCCTCCTCATCATCACCAGCGCTGTGACCTCTCCTAGGTCCATCATTTCCTTCCTCCTCATCACAATTAGATAATACTTCAATATAATGTGCTCTTCCAGCAGCACATCTATGTCCCGACACCCATGATTCTTAACAAGTGAAACATAATTTCTTCTTTCTCAACTCCCTCCGGAAATCATTGTCAAGAAGATTTTTCTGTGAGCTCTCCTTGGGTGGATCATCTTTCCCTTCCTTCCCTTAAGAAGAGTGAGTGGCTTTTCTAGGAAGGGTTTCCTTTGCTCTTGGCAAGGCATCTTGGAGATCTCTTGTTCTTTCAATGGCATCATGCAGTGTGGTGGGTTTGGTAGACTTGACCAACCCATGCAAAGGTTCCTCTAGGCCATATATGAACATATAAACTCTCCTTGCAATTGAAAGATCAGGAACCATAACAGACAGCCTCAAAAATTCAGAAATATAGGCTTCAGCATCTCCTGTCTGTTTAAGCTTGGCCAAGCTTATGAAAGGGGCCTCTGGATCCTTTCGATCAAATATTTCCACTAGTCTCCTAGTGAACTCAGCATAAGTGGACACATTTTTGTGCCCCAATGTAGAAAGTCCATGAAACCACCAGTTGTGGGCTTCTCCATAAAAATGCAGTGCATCAATCTTAATGGCTTCTACTTCAGGCACTTTATTCAGCTGGAAGTAGACGTCCAACTTTGCACCCATGCTTTAGCTGAACAAGAGGGTGATCCATCAAACTTAGGAAAGAAGAACCTGCCCATGGTGTGGTGCCTCCCATGAAGGAAACCTCCATCTCTATACTGCTGCAATGGTCTCCTCTGGTCATTTAGGTGGAAGAAATCTTGAAAGCTAAATTTATCCTTGAACCTTTGGCTTTGTGAATCATATTCTGCAAAGTAACCTTCCAAAGAGGTTGACTCTTGAAGCTCTTCATTCTCTATAGCTAAGAAGGTAGGCATTGTAGAGCATTGTGAGATCTATGGAGCTTGTGGCAAGCTCACCAGTGGACCAGTCCCAAACTGAGACATTTCAGAACTCTCTCCTTGATGGAGTCTTCCAAGGGAATCCCTCATTCTCTCTATCCTCATCTCCTTTATTTACTTGGATAGATCTTGCATGGTTTCCAAGATATTTTTTTCAAACTCTCCTGCCTCCTTATCTTTATCATTCAACTCAAGGCCTTTCCCCTTGTCTTGACCCTTGTTAAGGTCAACAGTAGTATAGTCATACTTTCTATGACTTCTATTTTGGTATCTCCTCTCCCTCTCAGAAATATGATCTTCATCTTCGGAATCCAGCATGACTAAGGCTCCAAAGCTAGCACAGGTTGTGCCAAGAGTGGAGCTCCGATACCACTGTAATGTCCCTTTTTGGGGATTCTCAAGATTATATGTCAGATATGGACTATAGAGGAATTTAATGGTTATGTAACCTCTAAAAATAGGGTGATAACTATAGGCTACCTGGCCAACTATAGACTCTGCCTATAGAACTTGGAATAATCCCAATTCAGGAATCTCAACAAGGACTTTAATGAAAACGTTGTATAAGAAAATATGAGCAATGAAAACGCAGATCGGTGTTGGGATCCCCTCATTCAAGTTGCATGTGACATGTATATGAAATTTCAGCAGAAAAAAAATAATTTTAAACATGTTAAACGGATCTCCTAGAAACAAGACTAGCTAGAAATCGGCGAAAAGAGGGATGCTGGCAAAAATGAAAACCCCGGCTACTAGAATTGCGCAAATCGGCTGAAACTCAAAGGAGGTCAGAAAAAGGTCTGATATTTCAGTAATGTAACAATAAATCAGAATTTCATATTAGCTTATTTCCTTTACAATTGATTACAATAAGAACTAGGGCAAGATCCCTTCAAAAATAAGAGCTGCAACTAGAAATAAAGCTGAGAAATACATAGACTAAGTTATTTTCCGGGTGGTTCAGCTACTATACATTAAATTTCAGATCTAGGACAGATCTATGGATGAAAAATCATATATAATATAGATATGAAAGCTACAAAAATTTAAGAACAAGATCCAATTGGAATTACATCAAAATCGCATATTAAATTTGTAGATACGAAGTACAATATCTTGTACTACGAGAAAAACCCCGAGAAATTTCTAAAGATAAATTTTATTACTAAAATAAATTAGATATATAGAGACATGGATCAACAACCCAATCCAAGAATCACCAAGGGATGGAAAGCCTAACACCGAGAGATCTTCCTCCAAGCCCCGATTAGCAAAGCGAAATAACGAAGCCCTCTCACAAAATAACGCGGTATGAAGTAGAAAGCGTGCGAGAGGGTGAAGGAGGCTGAGTACATGGAATGAAAATTACATATCTGATATAAAATATAGATCATATAACTCCTTTGAGGCTGAATAACACTCTCCAATAGAGAAATCCTCTAAAAAAAAACTAGATCTAAGCAAATCTACAATGCCACTTGATACAAAGATAGCAGTTTGTAAAACCCTCAATGGGCTAGCACTTGCTCATGAAAGATAGAGCTTGGTCTCAAACCGGATAGTTTTCAAATTCAGCAAAGAACTCCTCCAATGATCCTCAAGGGGAGAGATGAAATTCCTAAACAAGAATTCCAATCACAATCCTCCACTAAACAACGGAGAATGGTATTTTTCTAAGCAGACAAATAATTCAGAAATATAATTCATCAACAACCTCTTGTTCTATCTTCTCCTGCTTTTTATAACATGAGAAAGCCTTTGCAAACCATAAACCACTTTGATGAGTCACACCTATTCACATTAGAAGCTCCCCTCTAGAGCTGTGCGGTCCCTCTTGGAGATGCATTGAACCTGAGACAACGCAGATTAATTTGGTCAAGGTGGACCCAATCTTTGGCTTAATCCTCTTTCACACCTGCAGTGATTATTTACATAGCCCAGATTTGTCTTTTTTTCACATGGGCATTGATTTAATAGGAGTTTTACATGTCCTCCTTTATTCATTTATTCATCGAGCATAAAATAAATCAAAATTTAATGTCTCCTCTTAGCTAAGGCTAAGTAAGGACATTACATGTAAAGTCATCAACTGTAAAGGACATTGGTTGTTACTACCTACGTTCTCAAATTTATTATCTTGTTCATATTTGATTTCATTTACATCGAGTTGACAAAGGAAAGAGTTATTACTACTGCATCCTTGGTGATGATTTCGAGTGAAAGTGATTGAATTTAGAACATTGAGTTTCATATTGTTGTAATTCGATTTCATTTTCAGCATCCATTTACTCTTGTATTTGAAAGATCTATACTAAATTGTAAGAAAAATTACTCTCAGGGATTATAGCATGCACAAATTGTGTGCACCTCTTGAAATAAGAGGAATTTCCCGGGTTGATAATTAATGTGGGATAAATAGGAGTTTTAAAAGGCACCTTTTAGCACCCAACATTTTGGCGCCATTGTCGGGGAGAGTGTTTCCATTTCACAGAGAGTGATGTATGTTTGATGTTTGTCTGTTGTGAAAGAATTGGGTATTAAAAACAAAAGGTAAGAACCTGCGTAACGAGCAAGTAAAGTGCTTGCTCCTCCGCCCGCTTTTCAGCAAAATTGCGTAGGAATTGAAGTAGGAATTTTAGAGGCAGAAATTTTGAAAAAAAATTCTTGTAATTCCACTCGAGTGGTGATGTAAGCACCACCCATTTCACTAACCAATTGACAAGAACATTGGAAGGAGGATCCTTAAAGAAACATATGAAGAACATCTTCTATTATGGTAAGAAATGGCTCACATTTCAACTTTTGAATTCCCTATCAAAGATCTAGGAGGAGTGACACAAATGCACATAATTCCCCCATTGTCTCTACCAAATTTTCATGGTTTGACAAATGAAGATCCAAATACATTATTATTTGAGTTTGAAATACTTTGTAGAGGATATGATTATTGTACTAATGATCAAAGGTTGAAAGTGTTTCCTCTTACTCTAAAAGGAGCAGCTCTCTGATGGTTCATGAACCTAGGTGGGAACTGCATCCAAACATGGGAGGACATGAAGAACATATTCTTGAAGAAGTACCAAGACTACTGCAAATCCAATGAAGATATTTTTGGTATGATACAAGGGGAAGATGAAATCTTGGAGGACTATGTAGAGCGATTTCAATATAACCTTCAAAAATCAAAGCATAAGCATTTGGAAAAAGAAATCTTGAAAACACTCATTCTTAAAGGAATCAAAGATGAATTTTTAGAACTCTTAAATCTAATAGGAAAAGGTGATGTTTTTTAGTTATCATATGATGATGTTTGTGAATTGTGCATAAGGTATTCAAGAGGAATTTCCAAGGCTGGTAAGAATTCTAGAGAAGTTTCTTCTTTCTTTTCCAAATTTACTACAAGAACAAGAGACATAAGAGTTGAAATCAATGTTTTATTTGGAAATTTTAAATATGATTTTATTAGCTCTCTAAATTCACAATTGAATGTTTTGCAGGTTCGGAAAAATCAAGAATTTGATGAAGTGTTTTTCCCTCATTACCGAAAGGAGCATCCCATAGATGGTTGTTCTTCCTTATCTAATTTGGAAGTGGCATATCAAAGAGATGGGGAAGCTGCAACAAGGTCAACAGGTATGGTTCAAAACACTTCCTCTCCATTCTCTTACTTTCATAATCCATTATGGAATACTCATATGTTAGGGCAGCCATGCCAATCTCAATATAACCACCATCAATCTTGTCTACAAGTTTGGCATGGTTCATCTTATGATTGCATGACTAATCTCCCTCATCTTGTAGCACGAACACATCCTCCATATTCTCCACCAGCTCTTCCACAACATCTTGCTTGCCTATCAAAATCATCCATTCAACCCAATCAACTACATCATCAAAATGCTCCATTCCCTATGCAATTTCCTGCTCAACTCATTCCACACCCTCACCATAAGAAAATAGTACAACATGATTATAGTGTTGAACTGAAAAATTTATCCACCCTTCCCACCCATTCTATCTCACATGCACCATTGGAGAAAACTTATACTGAGATTCAAAATGTCTCAAATCCAAAAATTGTAGAGGCTATGAAAGAAAATGAGGTTTCTTCTAGCCTGCATCAACAAGCTATTTTAAAAAATCAAGAACTTCATGATATGATGGCTATGGGAAATCAAGAAAGTAAGGGATACATTGAATATTGGTTTCACTCCATTTGTTTGCAATATCACTTCATACTTCAACAATTTTTTGCACCATCTTTTCAAGGGAAGTTGGCTTCTCATACCCTAATATTTATTAACATGCATTTTTCAAATTTGGGTATTTACATACTAGAGGTCTTATTTCAAAAATGACTCCACTAGAAGTACTCTTATATGTAAGCACATCCAATTTCAAAGAAGAGTAGGTTAGTGGAGAAAATAAATAAATAAGGACATAAATAAATACATTTTTATTATGATGTAAAAATTGTTTTTGTTACAACACCCTGTGGAAATAAACATCGGTGATAAATATTTTAATTTATTTGTGTATGTAGATGCATTATATTGAAAATAAAAATTCTACAAACACTCATACTCATTTTTATCACCAATATGGAAAAATTGCTTGAATATCATATTTTTTTGGCTTGTGGGCTTGATGAAATTTCTGAAAACAGAGTTGGGATAGTCATGTTTTGAGGGACCAAAAATGAATATTTTTAAAACTTTATTCTATCATAATTAGCCCTTTATTTCAAATTTCCAATACAATTTGAATCACTCCATTTGGATTTGAAACGAAAAACTTATAACCAAAACATTGACAGGGCATCTAGTAGGCAACTCAGCAACAGAGTTGAGACAACGAGTTTTTGGAGGCCTAAATTACTATATTTTTAAAACCTGATTCTAGGGTATATTCCTCTATGAATATAGTTTACAAATAAATTTGAATCACTTGATTTTGATATCGTATGAGGAATTTATGACCACAATACTGATTGCTTATCATAAATCAGCACTCTTGAAACTTTGTTTTCTCTGTTGTTCACTAGCGTATTTGACCCATCAATTCTTCATGTATTCAAAACCTGTTTCTATTGAAGATAAATAAATGAATCTGCTTTCATTTCCAATTTGAAAAAATGCATGCGAAAAAGTGTTGTTCCTTAAATTCAAGGGAACAACACTTTGGGAATATTTTTGAGAACAACCCTTCCTCCCTCTTGTGCGATTATTTCGAATTCATCTCAACCACATTTTATTGATTCTCTTGCATCACATGAAGTACAATACTTTTATGAGGAAAAAAATTATGGAGTTTATTGAAGCAGGTGAATATCCTTGACGTTATGATCTTTAATGAGACAATTTGTTGATGATAGGTTTAAAAAAAAAAAAACAAAAAAAAGGGACACAATTATTTATATATTACTTTACTGCATTGATTTCTGTTGTATATGATACTGATTGATCATATTTACCATGCTGGTTCCACTTCTCCTGGCTACAATTCTCTCTATTTATTATAAGTAATATTATGGGTATATTTTATTTCTATTGACATGTTCAAACTTCTTCCACCATCCTCACTCTTAAGGAGTACCGAGCCTTCCTCTATTTATCATAAAAGGTGTAAAAACAACAAAATCTTGTCTATAGATAGAGGATAGGGGCTCTCATTAAATAGCCAGCCTACCATGTTCATAAGGTTGTAGCGAAGTGACATTCCCACTATGGCCACCACACCAGGGTTATGATCCATTGGATAGCCACAATATCCTTGGAACAGGAGGTCTCATCATGAGCTGGCCTGAGACCTGATCACTTTTGCTACTTCCCAGTGAATTACAGTGTAGTTATTTGGGTACCACGCTAGCACACTGATCTCTTTTGTAGAACAACAGTGGAATTCTCTAACTATAAATTGAAGATCCTGGCTCATATGGGTTAAAAAGAAACTCTGCCGAGGCTATGGACACCTGCTGGTAGCAGAGGCTCTGCTTATGGTATTAAAGTTCTATTTTCAACATCAATAATTATTATAATACCCTCTTCCTACTTTTCTTTTTATCAAAGAGATTATTTCCCAAATTTCTCCCTACTATGAACCTTTACGCATGAGTTAATGCTTTTTTATTCAATCATATCATTTTCAGATGGAATATCGTCAGCAAGGTATCTTTTCTTGCATATTGCTGTCCTTTTTACTTACCACATTACCTATCGTCAACCCAAGCATCTTATCTCTTATTCATAACTATCTTTATACACTCTGCCCTCATTACAACCATACGTCTTGCTATCCTATCATTTGATATGTGTATTCTGCTTCATTTACTGTTGTATTGTTCATTCCCTTGCCTTGTCGTCAGCACAACACTTTTTCTATGCTTTATGGTCATGGAATCCATTTTTCAATTGAAAGGGGGAATGTATGCATTATGGATAGCACACGATATAAGTACATAATTCTATCATAATTTGTTGATTTTCCACAATATTCATATTGCATTTCTATAGAATTTTTTCTGCTTGAAATTTTGGCATACATCTTATCTGTTGCTCTTCAAAATTAACACTGTGGATTCAAGAAAATTGCATGCAGAATCGTGAATTGGTTACAGGAGAACAACAAGTATGGGGGGGGAATTCTATTCACAGCACGACCACACTATTGCAACTAACAGCAAAGGCTTGTGCAACTCGCGAACGCGCACAATTTTTCAGACATGATGTGCTTGCATGGCTTCCACCTTTTGCATCACTTTCAGTATCTTCTTAGCCTACATTAGCTTCAACAAATGCCAGTCCCTACATGTCATTCCACATTTTTTTTCGAAGGTAACACTTGAGGTAAAATAGCATAATTTTATGATTTATTATGAATTTAGGAGAATTTCATGAAAATCCATTGAGCGTTATTTATCATCATTCATTCCACATCTTTACCACTTCACATTTTTCAGAGACATATCATCTTTCAGTTTGGGGGAGTGTTGATTTCCTTCATTTCCTTCTTATGACCATGTCAGTAATATTCTTTATCATCCATTGATATTCTTATTCATTCTCAACACCTCCCTTATTCCATGTTGTGTTACACCAAGCATAGATTTCAACATATTGTAGCAACCACCTCTCTTTGTTTTCTAGCATTGCATGAGGACATGCTGATTCTTCAGTTTGGGGGAGGAATCGCTACACATGATGGATGTTTTCTACTTTCTTTCTCATTTAAGGCATACAATTTCATTTTTATACAGTGCGTAAATTGATTTACAGATATCTTTAAAACTATGAACTGAATTCTTGTGATTTCTGGATAACAAAGAGGTATCATTAAAATACACAAACCCGAATAATTTCACGCTAAATTAGTTCATAAAATTTCGAAAATTATGCACTATCACCTACAGCCATTTTGTTTATATCACATGATTCGTGCATCAAAACAATATGATTTTTGAGAAAATGGTTAATGAAGTTTGTTGTTACTTATATCACATTTTTCTGCAACTTCATATACATATAGTTGAACGTCAACTATAAAAATTGTTACGCCTTCATCAAGATTGCTAAAATTGAATATTCATTATTTGAGGAAAAATTCATTTGTTCCATCCATTTCATGAGTTGGGATGAATTTTTTTTTTGCTTGGTTAACACATGGGTTTTGTCTTTGGGTTGCATGAGGACATGCAATATATTCAATTCTAGGTTGCATGAGAACATGCAATATATTCAGTTTGGGGGTATGTTGGGCCGCTAATATGTCATTATTATTATCACTTTTTAACACCTATTTCATCAATATCTACTCTTCTTTATCATGTCATTTATCATAATCTATCATATAATTCCATTTTATAATTATTTATGCTCTTATGGATAAATATTATTTCTTCTCCTTTATTTTTAATAAATTTATGATTATGCATGATTTCACCAATTACTATTTATTAATAAGTTTTTTGTAATATCACTCACCATTTTAGCCTCCAAGATATTTTCCAGATTGCAGAGTTGATCTCCAGCTCATCATTAAATATGCCAAATCAGAAATTCGTTGGAATAAGAAGTGAGAGTTTTTCATTGGACGTATTGGGCAAATGGAGAAGAATATGGAAAATCTGAAACATGGGTTTTGTCCAGAACGAACCGAATTAACTTTTTAAAAGAAAATTTTGTCCAAATTCATCCTGTATTGAGAGAAACAGAAGATTCTATGAGGACGATTTTCCTAGATTCGTTGTTGTAGCCGTTTTCCAAATTCTTCTAGTTGCAATACCAAATTTGACTTGTTCCTGTTAAATGATTGATGGAAGGACATTTAGATGTGATCTTGCTGATCAATTGGTTGTGATTAATCCAATTTTTTAATATGAATCATTTTTAATCATATCAGTTGTAACTTCTCTTTTCTCTATGTGTATTTAAATCAGAACAGAGATCAGAGAAGGGGGGTTATTATGGGGATTCATGATGGATGATTGAAGAGAGAATTAGATGGATTATTAGATTAGAGATAGATAGGATAGGATAGGAGGAATGGGATAATTACTATTGAAATTGTAAGTTTGATCATCGACTCTCGTTTTTGAAGCAGAGCACGAACGTTTTGTAACGATTATGCAATAATGAATATATAAAAACAATTGCAGTTCCTTCGCATCTCCTAAAGTAATCCGGCGGTATTCACGGGCGGCTAAGGGCCCGGCTCCTGGTGGATCTACTTTCAGTTCCTGTACCATACAATGTGGTTTGCCTTATTTCTGATTTCTACAAGTGTGGTTTGTTTAATGATTACTTTTTGTAATTGAATTGCGTTGCTGTTATTTTCCCTCATAACAAGATCATTTCTTTTTGCAAGTATATTGTTGTGTTTCTCATTCTAATTATAGAGCTTCGCTGTTCATTTCAGTAACTTAGTTTTTCTGTCCATTGCAGTCACATAAGCGTTTTTGTCTATTTCTATTATATAGCGTTGCTGCTCATTTACTTTCTGCAATCATTTAGTTTTTCCTTTTAGCATTCTTACAGTTAGCATAATTATCTCATTTCCATCAGTTGAAATAGCATTATTGATTTAATTCATTGCCATTTCCAATTGGTTATTTAGTGTGTTTTGTGTGAGATCAACAACTATAAATAACATTGGCTATTGCTGTCAAAGCTCTTAGATTGAGGATATTATTTATGCTTGATTAGTTTACATTAGTTAAAAGAGGAATGATTTATTTCTACTGTATCCTCGATTGATAATTGGTGTTACTTTGTTGAATGAATGATTTAGTTTTAGAGCATTGAGTTTCCTTTAGTTGCAAGTGGGATTTATTAAAAGCTTCCATTTATTCTTGTATTTGAAAGATCTATACTACATTTTAAGAAACATTAATCTCTAGGATTATAGCGTGCACATATTGTGTACACTCTTGAAATAAGAGGACTTGCTTGGGTTGATAATTAATGTAGGATAAATAGGATTTTTAAAAGGCACCTTTTAGCACCCAACAATTGGTAGCTTGTTAATAAGGTAAACTTGCAATTTTGTTCACTTCCTGTCACAGCAAGTCAAACCGGTTGTTTGATCAAATCATCATGTATAAACATATCACATGCGGTTAGCTCAAAATGCAACCATCATAGGTCAAAATCCTGAATGACATGTAATCATCATAAACCATAATCATAAATCACATGTAACCATCATAAGTCATAATCGTAGATCTCATGAATAATAGAACTGAAATGAAATATCAATACTTATCCTTCTTTGGTCCTTACTTATGCATTTTTCCTTTTGTACACTCACCGGATCAGTTTCCACACTTGGCAAGCACCCAATGCCCCTACTTCTCTTCAATAACGTACACATACACATAGGGTACAACACATTCATCCACACAAGGTGTATAACACCACACAATACATACACCTACACAGGAATACAAAACATACACCTACACCTGATGTACAATACAACACAATACATATACATATATAGAGTACAACACAACAAATACACATGTCACGATATCGCGACTACACCATGCACATAAATAGTACTACATGCCTGCAACACAACATGTATGACATGCACACAATACCACATATATACCAGTACCATATGCACAAAATGTACATAGTACCACATCTACACAACGCTACCTGCACAACGTTTGTGCAACATCACATGTACATGGCACCACCTGCACAACATGCACACAACGCAAAATGTACACCAAACCACTTGTATAATGTGTACACAATACCACATGTACACAACACCACATGCACGAAATGTACGCGACACCACATGTACATAATACCACACGACATGTACACGACACCACCTACACACAACACCACATGTACAACATGTGCACAATACCACATGCACACAACACCACATGCATAATCATGCACACGACACCATATGTACATAGCACCATATGTACATAGCACCATATGTACAACACACACACATCACCATATGTACATAGCATTGCATATACAACGTGTACATAACAACATATGTACACAAAACCACATATCCAACATGCACACAACACCATATGCGCACAACACTACATATCCAACATGTGCACAATACAATATGTACACATCACTCCATATCCAACATGTACATAGCACCATCTATATCTAGCAATGCATATGCAATATACTCACAACTCCATATATAAAATAGACATACAACATCATACATACACAATACTACATATGTTACATGTATAGATCACCATAGGTACAATCACTGAATATGCAACATGCACAACATATACACAACAATACTACTGCACATACATAAACCACACACTAACCCCACAAGTAACCTTATTTCCATTGTTTCTCTGCCATCTATGCTTATCCTAGTGTGCCACAAATCGCACTACTTTCATTCTGCTTATGTATCCTTTAGCATTACCTATCATAACATAAACATAGCCATAGTACAAGCATATAAGATCAATTCATGTCCACATTATAATTACCTCATAGATCTGTCAGGGCTACTCTTCCCACTTGATTCCTCGTAAAACTAGGAACCTCTTTCATGCCATTCACCTGCATTAGAAATCATTCCTCCATAAGAATGATCCCTGACAACCCTATCAGACAATGACATATATAGATATATTCATACATACATATATATAGTCACTATCATAAATCAATCATGATCTCATGAGACAATGACATACATGCACACATACTAAATATAAACATTAACATTTAAACAATCATGATCCATGATTACCATGTTAAACACACCATACATATATACATACCTATATATTTATATAAACATCAACATAATCATGATAAAAAAATAATTACAAAATAACATAAGGTCAAGGTTAAAAGAACACCCTTTATTCATGCACAACGTGCACAATATTGAGAAAAATAGTTCCCAACATAGTCATGACATATAATTCCTCAAAGCTATTTACTTTACCTTTCTCATGTATGTATTACCAATGTCCATTTACCACAACAAACCCAACTAGTCCAACCAACTGTCATATCCTTACCTTCCGTTGCACTTACTCATACACCGAGATTCATTTGGGTCTTACATGACATAATGGGTACCACACAACTCTCCTCGAGCTCCATTAAATTTCCTCTTTCCCAAATAATTCCAAAGACTCTCAACCAAAAGGAAATAATAACAAGAAAAAAATATTAAAAACATGAAAATCCAACAGCAATAGGACACCGCAAACAAAGTGGTATGTCCATACACCAGAAATAAAAAAACCCAAAAATCAAGTGCAAAAAACCACAAAAAAAGCACAAGACTATCAACAAACACCATGGCTCAATCCCAATGGTTCCCAATGCTTCCAAAGGAAATCTCAACCTGAGGCTTTTGCAATATTTTATGGAAAGATATTTTTCCATGCAATCCCTACATCATAATTCCATAACCACACAATTGTCACTGCATAAATATAAAATTATATGAGTTATCTTACCTTGTTATGCCAAGAATTTTGACCTGCAACTGAACACATCCATACCATATCTCAAGGGACTTCAATTCCCCTAACGGACCTAGATATAACTAGAAACTAGCTCATATACATGTCAAATACATGTTCATGAATATATCATATATCCACATAATGTCAGACAAAACCAAGGTTATGAAGACTTCTCGTATGCAAAGCACACATTCGATTGGAATTAAGGTTTCTATACATAACCAAAGAAATCATTAACCAATTCCTTTCTTTTAACATTTACCTTGTCGTAATCGAGTCTTACTATGTAATATCATATCACCCATCTGTTAGGTATGTAAACACATAAACTATTACCTTGTCATGCTAATACCAAACATGTTTCCCTGCAACTGTTCACACATGTCAATCACATGTTCCAAATATCAAGAAATCATATCTATTAACTAAAATTAGTCTCTACGAGGACTAACAACCATGTCATAATCAACTAATAGTCAAGATCATAATATTACAACTATCACCTACTTGCACTCAAGTACATATCAACTATCTCAACACATGTGTTTTGGTACGACCTATTAAAAATTTGGAGGGGTGGTGATTAATTCAAATTCTCTCCTTGATAATTACTTGTTAGCTTACTTGTTTTACTTATGTCCTTTCTTCTTAGCTTATTTAGCCTTTCATCGAGTGAATTACCAAAAACACAAGAGACACAAATTTAGGCTCTTCGAGCCAGGGAAAAACCTCTTCCTCTTGGAGAGGAAAAACCACCAGAAATTCTTCTTATATATTTTCAAATGACAAGTACCATGACCATGACATAAACCCTTAACCTTCGTATGCTTCCAATACCTTGTCACTGATTGATCCTTCTCTTCTACACTGACCTCCACTGACTGGCACCTTTCTTCACCAGAACTAGAGAACTCAGTCTTTACTTGAATTATTCTTCCTTTGTGCCTTTACTTAACTTAGTTGACTGTTCACTTCTCTTATATTAACACAACTCTTAATTTAGCACAATAATTTAATACAATCATGCACTTTTTTGTACCTTAACTCATCGATATATATCACACTTTGACACAGTTAAATGCAACCTTCTTCAGCACCTTGATCTGTCCTTGAACGCAACCTTCTTCAGCACTGTGATTCACACTTGACTGCAGCCATAACTTTAACACTGTGATCAACACTTGATCACAACTCTAACTTCAACACTGTGATATGCACACTTGAACACAACCCTAACTTCAGCACTGTGATCCGTAGACTTGAACGCAACCCTAACTTCACATATATCTTAGACTTCACGCTGCTGTAATATCACAAAGACATCCACAAACATTTTTCGAAAATCACAGAAGTCTGAATTTTGTTCTATAATTTTTGCGCATATTTTTGGGCTATTTATAGTTGATCGAACCTATAATTAGCCAACCTTTCAGTGAACTAATGTGAGATATTATTAAGCCAAATTTTCCAGCATTTTGCAAGCCAACTTGTAGGGCTGATCTTACAACGTTAAGGAGGCTATCTTCATGGCTGCTTGAGCATCATTCTGGAGCCATTTTCTTCACAGTTAGATGACAAGGTCTTGGAACATATTATTTTGACTAGACACTTCATATGCATGACTCATGAATACATTTATAATTAGAAAATCGTAATAGAAATCAAGAAGAAGTCTATTGACCTACAATAAAATCTGTCTCATGAAACCCATGAAGGAAGCATAAAAAAAATACATTTTATTATCTCTGTCTTCTTCTTTACTTAAATACATAATTACATATTCAATATGAAGACCGATCTTAGTTACACTTTTCAACACGACTATCTCAAAAAAATATCATTTCTCCATGCAACCTTATAGGCACATACTCATATCATGTGATTAATCAACATTCAAACAAACTATAAACATACCATGTTAGTTAAATCATCAATACAACATAATAGACACCAAACATTCAAACACCAAATAGACGACATAATCAAAAAATCAAGCACCAAGTAGATGACATAAGAAAACTCATACCTTAATGTATCTCATGGTAGGCTATCTTATATGCACAATAAATATAGATTAGCAATATATAAATTCACAACATATCAACTCAAACATAAATAAGGTCATTATATTCATGACAATAACTAGCTAACATGTTCACATCATAATATTATAAAAAATTGTCATTCATGCATAGTAATCACATATGCACAATAAGTCTAGATTAGTACAATACAATATCATAAATATATTGACTTATACATGAACATAATAATCGTAACCATCTTCATATGCCAATCCAAATCAACACGATACATATAAAATCAAGATCTTAATGAAATAATACTAATCATCAAGTTAACTAACACATAACAACAAAATTTAACATATAACATACTCATCAACAACAATAACATAATAATCAAGTTAACTAACGTAAAACAAAAATGACAATTCATATAACAACACATTACTATCATTCATGACTATTCGACACACGTGCATATGAACACACTAATTCACTAACATCTACCTTGCATGTAACCTCAACAACGATAAAATGACTAACATGTATATAAATATAATGCATATAAAAATCCATTAAATATAATACATGCATTCCAATCATATAGTATGTGTATGAAGATTCCCTCTTACCACAAAGTCTAGTGCCACAACTTCACTTTGAGGATCTACATCTCCTACTCTATCTCAGCCAACACATTAGCATCATAGCATACCAAAAAAATCATGATGACCTAATTGCATACAATTACCTCATGGAAAACAACCATAACCATGACAATGCATGCATAGAAAAATATAGACATTAACATGCATAACAATTGCATAACCAACATGAACTCATGACGATCACATCCAACAAAAAACACCATCAAGTTCCACATGGCAACACAACTGCAACAATGAACACCACCATGCATACACAAAAAACACATATTCCACTAGCATACAAAACACATATGCAAATGACATGCATGCATGAAAAACACATCACAACACATAACCAATCATACACACATGATGGCACAATTCGCAACATCAAACACCATCAAGTTCCACATGGAGAAACAACTGCAACAATGACCACCACTATGCATAAACAACAAGCACATAGTCCACCAACATACAAAAAAAATACAAAACTGCATGTATGCACACCAAAAACATCACAATTCATAACCAACACACACTTCCCATCCATTCCAAGGGGTGAACCATGCTCTGACACTACTCTGTAACACCGTCCTCCCATATCTACCCAAGTAACTGACCAACCAGGGTAAACATGCAACGAGAGGATACTATGATCTAATTCAACCTCCTTGGTTACCTTAAGGTAGTGAAATCAACAAAAACACATCAAACATACCTTCCACATCAACAACAACACTCCCAAGAGCTATCACAACCACTAAGGTATCTTGCGCCTGGGTTCCACTGATTTTTAAGCCACTAAACCTCTAGACACTCCCACAATATGGGCATGGGTGCATTTGGGAGGCTTTGGATGGTCCCACAAGCTTGGATGCCCATGTCCAGGGAATTTTTCTAGTAGACATGTGCCAGAGTCCACAGGATTTAAGGAAATTTTTAAGTCCAAAATTTTGGGCATTAAGAAAACTTCGTGCAACTTCCGAAATACATTAAACACATGATGAAAAGGATAATAAATCAAAACCAACTTTAGGACTAAGCCTGACCATCCCAAACCAGGACTGAAATTTTGTCAAACACATATCATCAATGCATTCTACATGTTTAAAAAATAGATCAGAGCATAGGGGTCCCATACTGATCTGAGAATTAATGAGGAGCATTGTTCCCTTACATCCTTAGTTGCATTATCATATATTAGGTCATAGATACATTTTCCATTCATTTTCAAATCAAAACATGAGGAGAGCCATACATCATCACTACCATAGTACATGCTCATAAGTAACATAATAACAATAGAAATATCAGGGATACATAAACCATAGAATCCACATATAAAACAATATAATTACACATCAAATTCTAAATAAATAAAATTATATTAATGAATGTAAAAACCAACTGGAGATGGGAGTACCACATTCCACCTAACCATAGATTGGCTGAGCCAAATATCTCTTCAACCAATCACCCCCATCCCATATTCCAAGAATGAACATGGGACTCATAACCAACCAAAAATAACCAACAAGTATGGATGCTACTAGATTTATCACCTAGACCATGAGGAATTTTACTTCCTCCTAGTCTCTCAGGCTTTACAGTAATCCACAGTCTAATCCAGGGATCACTAGGCCCTAAACCGAGACCCACTCTCCAGGATTTACCGTACATCCCATCCGAAGAATACTAGGCCCAAAGGAGAGAAATCCACCTCTTGGATTTACCGTATATCCTGTTATTCATCGGTAAGGATTCCTAGGCCCACCGAGGAAAACAATCCTGGATTTACCGTAACCCATAGTCTGGTTCAAAGGTCACTAGGTCAATGGCTTTACAAGAATCCATAGTCCGGTCTAGGGATCACTAGGCCATGTGTTTTTCATTTCAGAGATCCACCTCGCTCAGCTTCAAATCCATTTGGAAATCAAGATCAACTAAACATGAGAACCCATCACATCAAGGCTAGGCTAAAAACACTATCACACCTAGAAAAACCAATTCCATGATAGAAAAGAAAGATATTCAATACCATGCATGAAAAATATAGTGAGGAAAACATACATGTAACTTGTTACCTGCAATCAAACATTTTGTAGCTGATGATCCTGCTGTCCTCTTACGTTTTCCTGCTCTTCCTTTTCCTTCTTACTCCAAATCTCCAAGTATGCCACACTCTCCAATAGTGCTCCAAGAAAATTCCAAGTGTGTAAGAGTATGAGAGAGAGAGAGAGAGAATAGAATTAGAGTCATAAGTATGAGAAAAAATATTCCCAAATGATCCTCAGAAACCTTTTTATTATTGAGGCCTCTATTTTCTTCATTTTCCATTATTTTCCTTCATTTTCCTCCTCACATGAAACCTGTGACCTTTCACCTCCCTTTTCTCCTATTTTTCTTTATTTTCATAAATAAAATGTCAATTAATGCCTCATGCCATTCCAAAGACTTTTCCAATTTTCTTTAGCAATAATAACTGAAATGAACACCCACTAGGATGTTTTTGCCCACCATTCAACTTGGAATACGTGTCCCATGGCCATGGTCTTATATTTTTTAACATGGATTTTTAGCCAGGGTTCATTAGAGAATCTTTGAGGTCTAAAATGGGCCTCCTAAGAAAAATTTACAACCAAAATAAAATTTATAAGAACCAATAAGATTCAGGATGATGATGTCAACCATGGGGGATGATTTACCATTTTTGGGGTAAAAAAGTAAAAAGATTAAAAAATTAAAAAATAATAAAACTAATTTTTCAACTTGTATTTTCAACTTACCCCTAACATTTTACTCAAATTTTGAGTGGGAGTACTCAGTTGATGCAAAATTTAATTCCTCGTCCAAGGAGTACCCATGTTACATACTTTCGATGGACCCTGCTACATGAAAAAAGAGAAATACATGAAATCACTACATGAAAAATGAGAATTAATACATGAAAAAATGTGATTGCAATCACATTTTTCATGTATTAATTCTCATTTTTCATGTAGTGATGTCCATTTAAAGTATGCAACATGGGCACTCTTTGGATGAGGAATCTAATTATGGATCCAATGACTATTCTCACTCGAAATTTGAGTAAACCCATAAGGAGATAAGTTGAAAATACAAGTTGAAAAAGTAGTTTTTTCTTTTTTTCTCTCTAAAATTTGATGATGTAATCTAATCTAATTTTATTATTTCCACTTTTATTTTTAATTTCCTTAGGAGACCCATTTTAGACCTCAAAATTCCCCTAATGGTCACAAAGTTTTGGCACTGACAATATTTTCATGTAAGGAATATCATTTCATCTCGCCACAGGGTTTTCAACAGCAATTAATAGGAAGAAGAAAGTGCCATAGCCCACTCTTCCTTTGCAGATTAGATTATATGATAGTAAGTGATCTGTATATGTAAACTTGAGATTTTATGGTGAAAATTTCAAGTGAAATGTTTAGGGTTTGAAGGAATTTATGTCAATTACATTAACACATAAACATGATTTTAAACTTAGTTTTGTAAAAAATAAAGAAGACATCACTAAAATAACAACATACAAAGAAAAAAAATGATGAAGGAGTTCACCCCTCATGGGCTACAACTCTTGGCCCAGCTTCTAATGTTGGGCCTCTTTCATTATGCTAAAAAATATGTGTTTACATCAAGTTACATTTCCCTGAATGCAAAAATAATGTCTCCAATGGCTTCAGAACAGGTAAAAATCCCCAGCTGGGCTCCTTTTACACTCGAAAAGGTCGAAAATTGACTAAGTTATGCTTCATAGAAGTTTTTCTAATAAATGTCCTCCAACTGGCACCCACCTGCTATCCATCCTACAAATTTTTCCTTTTTCAGCCATGTGGGGCGACAATTTTACGCCTCGCCAATGAGATTACCGTATGCTCGGGTGAAATTTGTCGAACCACTAATTTTCCCATGTCATCCCATGATCTGGCCAATTTTCGCCTCTTGGCGTAGTTGGGACTGTTGGATACAAGGTTAGTTCATACCAACTACCCGCCAAAACATATGAACCAAAGTTGTGATCGGGGTTGGGTTTATTGTACCGCTGGTTATGTTTGAAACACATCGCAAACTATTAACCAACCCCCTTTATATCGTGGTTAGTCTTGTGGGTGGTGTTAACTATGCCAACATATAATTTAACTTCTCACTCAAATCATGCCTTGTCACCTGTGTATTGATCGTTGGCTGTTGGAACTATGCCAACAAACTTAAACCATAACATTAAACCGTGACCTTTGAACCATCATCTATTTGTTAATGAACCTTATTCACATGCTCACATTTAATTTCAGTGGTAATGTTACATAACCTTCACCCAAGACTTTGGGTTATAACATAATATGGTTCATAGAAATGTGATATGGTTTGTTGAATAATATATGGTGTTGGCATTATATCCACTAGTAGAAAATGATGAAATTAGTGACGAGGTGACTAAAAACGTTAGTCACCACAACTATTTCAAGTGAATTACTACTAAATTTGAAAAATTTTAAGTGACCCAACTAAAACGACCAACTCAAACGACTAATTTAGTCTAGGGATATAATAAACGACTAGATAATAAGTGAACCAAATAAACACTACTAACTTAAATGACTAATTTAGTCCAGGGATAAAATAAACGATTAGATAATAAGTGACCCAACTAAAAACAACTAACTTAAATGACTAATTTAGTCCATGACTAAAATTTATGACTAGATAATAAGTGACAAAATTAAAAATGATTAATGTAAATGAACACTATAGTCTAAGAATAAAATTATGACCAACTAGCAAGTAAAAGAAGTATATGATTTAGTCATTTATGCTAGTCATTTTTAATTGTGTCACTCCGGAAATAAAACATTGCAATTTTGATATTAAACTGTTACATTTCACTAAAATTTGACACTGCGGATGGATTCAGAGATAAAGGGGATCTATGAATCCATCTCCAGTGTTAAAATTTAGAGAAAAAGGGTTTGCTTCCCCACATTTATGGATGACATCCACAATAAAATTGTTAGTGTGGACTGACGCACTTTACTCAATAGATTTTATCTTTTGATCTAGGCATTTGATAATGTAAAACTAGCCAAATACCCATCAACACTAATAACAAATTGTTTAGCTAACCCTTATTTTCCATGCGAAAATACTCAAGAGATATTTTTCCACATTTATGAATACATGTTAAAAAGAATTATAACCCATGTAATCATAAATTAATTATAAATATATTGCTATATGTTCATATGCTTTGATATAAAAGTGAATGTTTAAAAATCTCTTCAATGAAATGAATGTTTAAAAATTTAATCATAATATTATTCATTTAAAAGAAAGGAGAAAAAATTATTCAAAAATTATAAATCTTAAAAATAGCTTAAAAGATGAATTAACCTATTTTTCCATTTTCTTATTTTACAAACAAAACAAAACAAAAAATTCCATAAAAATAAAAAAATTCTCTTCAAATTTACAACTTGATAAATATTTAAAAAATGAAAGACTACTCAATAACTAAAACCAAATCAAAAAAAAAAAAAAAACTAAACTAAAATCAAAGTGGTGGAGGGAAAAAATAACTAAATCCAAATCAAAACGAAAATCAAAATAGTGGAAGGAAAAATCAAAATAATAGAGGGGAAAATAAAAAATCTTAAAAAAATGAAATATCAATAATATATTGCCATACAACATTTCCAAATTCCTTTTGCTGTGACGACCACACAATTCTATTATTGTAAACCAAAAGAAACATAGCATAGAGAAAGCGACACATTTTACATGTCAATGTAAATTTATGGCATCAAAATTCCACGCGTTCTGTAGGCGTTGGAGCAATTTTCTCTCTGTCTTTCATTTTTAAACTAAAATGAGATTGAATTTGCTGCGTTTTTGGGGATTTTTGTCCAGTGAGTAATGATATTGAATTTGTTGAGGTTTTGGGAGTTTATTTTGCAGTAGAACAATGAATTGGTGAATCTATCCCTACGGCTTCATGAAGCTCTAGTGCAAGAGGGTTTGAAGGGTTTGGCCCGGTTTTTGGTAGAGGGGGTCAAAAAAGACTATTTTGATGAAATGCGAAAATAATATGTTGTGCCTGTTTGGTTTACAATTGTGAGTGTCAACCATGCTTGCACCCATTTCAGAGCTTTGCAAAAAGGCATGTGGATCGATGATTACATAACTAGAAGTGGGTTTGAATTATATGCTTTTTTGTTGGAACTTCACTCATCGATATGTATGAAAAGTGTAGGAGTATAGATATTGTGTGTGTTGTGCTTGATAAAATTCTTGAAATGGATGTGGTCTATTGGAATGACATGATTTGATTATTGGAAATGTGGTCCTGAAACTTGCAACAAAATGAATATTTTCTAGAATTGATTATCAATCACCTATATTTTTGGGGAGTGAAAGGGTGCACGGAACTAGTGGAAAACGAAGTTCCTCAACCCTTATGACTTCAGCATGCATAAGGTAAGGGAGCCATCTGGGTGAGATTATTTCATCCCAATCCTATTCTGTTCAATACTTGTTGCTAATTACATGACTTTAAAATGCATGCTTTGGATTGTAAATGGTAAATGATGGATAGATAATGCTAGTGAATAGCTAGTGTTTGCATGTGCTAATGATCTCTCAATTAGTTGGTCACCGTTATTTTATGGAAGGATAGATACCTTTTTTCTATAGGTCCTTTTTGATTGAACAATCACTGTAACGACAGGTGTTTTATTGAACAATGCTTTCTCCTCCTTTCCTAGGGTTAATATGGGATAAAGGGCAACGATATGAGCTTTAATTCCTGGCTGCTTATGAGCTTTCATAATTGATGGTTTAACCTATGATCTGCCTTTAAGAGCCTTCTCAATGTGGATTGAATGTAACCAATGAATTTATTGAATGTCCTATCCTAGTGTTGTCTTTGTGTTTTCTTTTATTTTACATGAAGAGATTGTTCCTACTAGCTGATTTCCCTCTTTATAGACCTGTAAATGAATGAATTTCTATCTTTGTGTTCATAATGAAGAAAAGATAGGTGTAAGAGTAATCTCCAAGTAGTGGATGAGGAAATAACTAGTTCAAAGAGCCCAAAGACTCGCTAGTTACATCCCACTTGTTCCATTCTAGGAGTTGTTGGTGCTCGTGACTAAGTGCCTATTGATAATGGTAATTGGTATTATTACGATGTTGTCTCAATGGGAGTTGCTATGCTAGCCAAAGCTATAAATACTAGCTATTTTGGTAGGTTGTTTGGTCTTCTTAAGTGCCTTGACCCATGTGGAGTAATTCCTAAAGGTTTTAAAGGTTATCAAGAGCATATGAGCTAGTTTTAAAGCCATCTGTTGGAAGATGGGGTTTACTAAGTAGGAATTCTATCTCAGTAACCAAAGTAAGAGCAAGGTAGTAGATAGGATAACCAGTAACAGGAATACGAGTCTTAAGGGCAGACCTAGGAGTATAGGTAGGTATGGTAGGAGCTCTATTATATGCCGCATAACCAGTATAAAAGCCCCTAATCAACCCAAGAGCTTACCAGTTTTCTAAGCCCTAGAAGTGCTAGTTTCGAAGGCTTTTTATTCATGATAGGTACCTCAACCCATATTGAGTATTTGTTTGTGTCTTGTAGAGGGAAAAAAGGGTTCGTTAAAGAATTCATAGTTTTGGTTCCCTCCTGTCTTGCTACTAGATAATGCTGGGTATCATGAAGATAGAAATCCAGGGTTCTAAGAAGGTATCGAAGCTATCCGTCCGTATCCATACTTAGAGAGATATAAATCTACTTTTGTTAATTATAATCTATATATGAATTAATGATGGTTTCCTAAGATTGATAATGTTGGTTTCCCTACCCATACCAGGTTGGTTTGTTGATCCGTTTGGTTGTGTTTCTAATAATTCAATAGATCTAGTTATGTAAAGGAATTAAAATTGGCTTGGTAAAGGGTCATGTGCACTCGCTTGGGAAAAAATCAAATATGCACAATTATTCAACTATAAAAGTGTTAGAGATAAAGTTGGTTGTTAATATGTTTTATAAAATTGCTAGAGATGAAGTTGCCTGTTAATATTTTTACATGCCAGTGAACACCATTGCAGGATTTCTGAAGAACACTGAGGTTTCCAACCTCAGTTCAGTTGATGGTTTCATAAACTGCAAGAGAATATGGATGCTTTCTTAGGCAAAATTCCAAACATTGTATTCATCATTGTTTTCCCTTCTCCATCATGTTCCCCATTCTATTCCATAACTGAACTTTGTAGTCAGAATCTTACAAGACAAAATCTAATCAGAAAACTACTTTTACATCATACTAACACACAAAGAAAAATTATTCTCCACACAAATAGCTTTAAAATAACAGCCAAATAATAGTGATGCTCTTTTAGCATTAGTATTTGGGAATATATACAGAAATTTTTTCCTAAGTTTTAGATGAAATCATGTTACAGATGGAATTCCAGAAGCCATGCCAGTTCATTTAGATGAGAAGGCCTACACGAAGAATACAACATAGGAAAATTACTGTTAGCTTTCACATGCAAGCTGCAATGCTCAAAGGACATTCTACAACTAGAATTTCAGAGATGAGTGTTAAATAATACCGCAAATACAACGACATGTCCAGGGTCTGAAAGGTGAGCCAATAAGTTGTCAATGGGACCAGTGCCAGTGTACTCTGCTTGGAACCAAGCTCCCATGACAGCCAGGATGGCCATTCGTCCATTCTTGATTTCCTTGGTCCTCAACTCCTTGATTTTCTCAGGAGAGCCAGAGCCCCAGCCAAGAGGCTCTAACCACAGCCCACCAGGGTACCCAACATCAGTTCCAATTAGCTTGTTGTTGGGGAAGATTGTAATATTCCTAAAGTTAGCATGCAGATAATATGAATAATAATTTTTGATCTTTGCACCTAGTAGATGAATAAATGGGGAAAAAAAGACCCATAATTACCTTGTATTAGAATAAAAACCCTTTTGGTATGAAAATGGGGCATTCTAGTGGCTGGATTTTTCACTTTCCATGTATGAACAGGAAGAGAACCATGTTGAATTAGTCAAGATGACTAATTCAACATCACAGTATGGAGGAGTAGCCTTGATGGAGCTACAACGTAGTTTTGGAGGAAAAGAGAACATGTGGTGTTGGAAACCCTAATGGGTGGGACCCAAGGTGAGCAGGCTCACAAACTTTATAAGGAGGAAGATAGCAGACACTTGGGGTTAGCTTATGGATTATTCAATTTGGTCTCCTTAGACTATTGAGCATTCTTCAGCTGTTGAGTTGAGTATGCAGTGTTGTTCAGCACAAGGCATTCCTGCTTAGGGATTCCTTCTCCTTCCTTGAGTGATCTCTTGGAGGAGATTTGTCCTTCATTTTCCCACATCCAGGCTTGAGGCCAAGCATCCTCCTTCAGCCACAACATTATTCCTATAGCAGGGGACATTGTGTTGTAGGGTGTTGCAGTGGGAGACTTACAACACCAGCTCCTAAGCTCATCTTTCAGAGGAGGGAGCTCCCCTTGCTTTGCAAGATCTGTATAGGAGATTCCAGAGCATATTTTACATATTGGCATGTGGAAAAATCATTTCCCATCTTCTACAATGCAGTTATTTGGAAAAACTGTGTCCTTTCCCAGAGTGCTACAATAGCAGGGTTTGAACCCTTGCCTGTGAGCTTACTCCTAGGAGGAAGGGCTAACCCTTCTCCCGGAAAGCTTTGTATTTCATTATTCTTCTATTATTTTCATATTTCAGCTATATTTATACAAGTCTACAGTATAAATACATTTTCCAGATCCATATTTGCAGTTCTTCTCTTTTACACCTTGTACTTTCTTGAATCCCTTGCCAGGTTATTCTTATTGTGTATAAAGAGGGAGAAATCTCCATTTTATCAGCCATTGGATGATTGTAGACTCTAGATATATTATTTCTCATTATTTTATGCATAAAACCTTAATAAAATAATGTTGTACATGCTTCAGTAATTTTTGCATGAGTTAAGCTATGGGGTTTGGGCTTATTTGAGACATATTGACTTGGGGAGATCTGTTTATGTTGGCTAGAGTGATTTGTTTCAGCTCTAATTCTGGATTTAAGTTTTATATGGTATATTATAAGGGATCCAAGTCCCATTTCTCCCATATATAGCATTATTTTATGAAGACAGCCGTTTTATGCCCTATATTGTTGCATTTCCCCACTTTGGAAGGAGTGTATAGGCCATAATCTTGTTGTTGTTCATTCATATGATGGTGAGATTTTATTTAACATCTAATGAGATGATTTTCATTTCCATTCTCATGATTTTTTGAAGCTCCAACTTAAGAATATCTTAAGATATTCTTATTGTTGTAGAAAATCCCTGTTTTGGGATATTACAGTGGTATCAAAGCATATTTCTTGGCTCAGCCTCTGGATTTCAGATCTAATCTAGAAGATAAGAAGAAGAGGAGAAAAAAATGATGGAGAGGATGAGATTACTCTCATTATTTTTTAGATCTAAGAAGAAAGAAGAGAGATACATTGAAACTCCAAAATGGTTTCAAGGAGGAGAAAGCTGCAGTGAGACCTCTAGCAGGTTTCAAGAGGAAGAAGAAGACCCGAGCACTTCCTATTCTCATAGAGGGAGTGAAGAGAAAGAATACCACTTGGAACATGAGATCCTGAGTGGATATTTGGTAGAGTACAAGTGCCAACCTAGAGGTTTCAAAGAGGCTCTAGACCTTCATCAATTTATTCGACTGAAATAAGAGAGGAGGGAATGCAGCAATAGGATGATGAGGGGCAATAGATTCCTATTGTCTAATTTTGATGGATCACCCTTATGTACAGCAAAATCTTGGGTGATAAAGTTAGAAGCATGTTTCCTACTACATCAAGTAGTGGAAAAAGAGGTTTTGGAGATCTCAGCGCTGCACTTGGAGGGCAAGGCAAGCACCTGGTGGTTCAGCCATGTGAGTCATGCAAGAGTGTCCACTTTTGTAGATTTCACTCACCGAGTAATCAGAATATTTGACAGTAGAAGATCAGAGAAGGAGGAGTCCTCTTCTCCACTTGAGGGGCCTTGTACCAACACTGTCACAATCATGGAGGGGTAGCCATCTATATTAGTAGTTGGATCAGCCAACACAATGGAGGAAGGAACTCTTGCAGCCATGCAAGATATTCCCAGGACTCACCAAGGTATGCATGGATTTCCATTTTTTATCCTTTCAAGAAATCTTATGGGAGATCTTGGGGAGTTGTCTCCACATGGTCAAAGATCAAAACACACTGCCGATGTGGAGAAACAAGCTTGCACAATGTTGTGCAACTTGGGTTTTATCCAAGAAGGGATAAACATTCATTCCTTTACACCTTTATTGAGTTTCATGCAGCATGAAGGGTTAAGGTGCAATATTTTGGAGGGAATAATGAATTTGTGCCACTTTCTGATGATGTTTTACCTTCAGCACACTTGGATTCTTTTGGATTCAAGAGGATTATTGATGAGAGGTCTTCTCTAGGAGATATCCAAGGGGTTACATCTCAACTTCCCATGAGGTGTAAGGAGAGAGATCTGCTTTGGGAGATTGGTAGTCTTCATTGGGAAGATACCGAGGGGGAGAATGAATGGAGACATCCACATTTGGATGAATGGAGGTGGATGGAGAGAAAGAGGTTGGTGAGCCACTTGAAAATCTATGACATAGGGCAGCAAGAAGCAAAGCTACACTGGCTACTCTTGAGATATTTTGGCCATCTTGGGTCATACTCTTTTTCGAGTATGTGGTGGATGGAGGCATGGCATAGCACCCATATGATAAAACAACCGGATTCTTGTTTGTATGGGTCATCATACAAGACCACCATCATGATATTACTCTATGGCTTGTATGAGGGAGATATGGGGGAGCAACAAGAGATGTCGTTGCTGTGATTACACTTGGGAGAGTATGGGCAGAATTTTTGCCATACTTATTATGATATTTCCAGAAAGGAGGAAGGCACATTCAAAGTGCAAGTAGGCTACCCTTCAGCATTGGAGGATTATGGGAGGCTTCCATATAGGAAAGAGATCTTCTCACATAGCAGCATGATAGTGGATAACTTTGGCATATGCAATGTCAAAGGGAGGGGTCATGGAGTGACAAGAGCCTTGTCACTCAGGTCGACATCATTGTCACTTGGGAGTATGCATCCTCTAACTCTACAGATTCTTATGAGGAGGTTCTCATGGGAGGGCTCATTTATGGACCTCAATTTTAGCTTGCTCACCATACATGGTAAGAAATACATCTCTGTACTTATTGATTACTCCATTCAGTATTTGTGTCTTCTCACCATATATGAACAATGCATTGGTCCACAAGAGAGAAAGAGTATTTTTGGGTTTCATGGTCACTTTAGGGCCAATATTTGTAATGCTAGTAGCCCATCTATACATGACTTTGGACAAGTGTATTGTTATTTTGATTATGTAGAGCTGATATACATTGATGCTTACTTTTCCATGATGGAGGAGCAAACATGCACATCTTGTAACTTATTGAAGAACCACTTGCCACATGATATTCTCAAACAACAGTTGGGGAGATTGCGTGGTATTCACTTGGAGGACCATTTGTACCATCCAAAATTGCACATAACCTTATAAAAATTTCTGATTTGGATGCCATATGGTGCTAGGGTGCCATTCATATTGTATGGGATGGTTTGGGTGAGCATGGCTCATGACATTGGAGAAAGGATCCTTGGGGATTCATTCTTTTTCTTGTCATTTAATGGCAACCATGTTGCAGCCCAAGATCAGCATGCCCTCTACACTTATCGTAAGTGGAGAGGTGGATAGAGTGGGATAGGCCCTCTTGCGTATCATGTTCATCTATTCAGCCCATCTACACTTCATGAGCCAAAGGTGGAGAATTTTTCATGATTTGCTATCCAGGAGAGTGACTCACTTTATATGGATGATAGCTTGGGGGTGGAGGTTTCACTTGGGAATGAAATTTTCCCTTACATTTCAAACTCCATTACTTGAGAGGACCTCTAGACAACACATAGTTGTCTCCTTGAGTATTTTACTTTGCATGATGATAGCCATTTGGGATGTATACCAAGTGCTAACTTGTATGCTTGGGAGAGACACTATGGAGTTTTGATTGTTGAGACAACATCTTATTCTTTAGGAGAGATCATCATATGAGGATGCTACTGGAGGAGAGGAGGAGACTTTCCAGTTCTATCCTTGCAGTTGCTTGAGGACAATCAACATTTGGGAGGGAAGGACTGTAATATTCGTAAAGTTAGCATGCAGCTAATAGGAATATTAATTTTTGATCTTTGCACCTAGTAGATGAATAAATGGGGAAAAAAAGACCCATACTTACCTTGTATTAGCATAAAAACCCTCTTGGTATGAAAAGGGGACATTCTAGTGGCTGGATTTTTCACTTTCCATGTATGAACAGGAAGAGAATCATGTTGATTCAGTCAAGTTGACTAAGTCAACAACGCAGTATGGAGGAGTAGCCTTGATGGAGCTACAACACAGTTTTTGAGGGAAAGAGACCATGTGGTGTTGGAAACCCTAATGGGTGGGACCCAAGGTGAGAAGGCTCAAAAAATTTATAAGGAGGAAGATAGCAGACATTTGGGGTTAGCTTATGGATTATTCAGTTTGGTCTGCTTAGACTATTGAGCATTCTTTAGCTGTTGAGTTGAGTATGTGGTGTTGTTCAGCACAAGGCATTCCTGCTTAGGGATTCCTTCTCCTTCCTTGAGTGATCTCTTGGAGGAGATCTGTTATTAATTTTCCCACATCCAGGCTTGAGGCCGCATCCTCCTTCAGCCACAATGTTATTCCTATAGCAGGGGATGTTGTGTTGCAGGGTGTTGCAGTGGGAGACTTACAACACCAGCTCCTGAGCTCATCTTTCAGAGGAGGAAGATCCCCTTGCTTTGAAAGATCTATACAGGATATTCCAGAGCATATTTTACATCTTGGCATGTGCCCAAATCATTTCCCATCTTCTACAGCGTAGTTATTTGTAGAAACTGCTTCCTTTCCCAGAGTGTTGCAGTAGCAGGGTTTGAACCCTTGCTTGCGAGCTTACTCCTAGGAGGAAGGGCCAACCCTTCTCCCGGAAAGCTTTGTATTTCATTCTTCTTATGTTATTTTCATATTTCAGCTATATTTATATAGAGTTGTAGTATAACTGCATTTTCCAGATGTAGATCTACAAATCTGCTCTTTTACACCTTGTACTTTCTTGAATCCCTTGCTGGGTTATTCTTATTGTGTATAAAGAGGGAGAAATCTCCATTTTCTCAGACATTGGATGCTTGTAGACTCTAGATCTATTATTTCTCATTGTTTTCTACATAAACCCTTAATAAAATAATGTTGTACATGCTTTAGTCATTTTTGCATGAGTTAGGCTCTGGGGTTTGGGCTTATTTGAGACATATTGACTTGGGGAGATCTATTTATGTTGACTAGAGTGATTTTTTTTTAGCTCTAATTATGGATGTAAGTTGTATATGGTATATTCTAAGGGATCCAAGTCCAATTTCTCCCATATATAGTGTTATTTTATGAATACATCTGTTTTATGCCCTATATTGCGGCATTTCCCCACTTTGGAAGGAGTTTATAGGCCATAATCTTGTTGTTGTTCATTCATTTGCTGGTGAGATTTTCTTTAACATATAATGAGATGATTTTTATTTCCATGCTCATGATTTTTTGAAGCTCCAACTTAAGAATATCTTAAGATATTCTTATTGTTGTAGAAAATCCCTATTTTGGGATATTAGAGTGGTATCAAAGCATCTTTCTTGGCTCAGCCTCTAGATTTCAAATCCAATATAGAAGATAAGAATAAGAGGAGAAAAAAATGATGGAGAGGATGAGATTACTCTCATCAATTTTTAGATCTAATAAGAAAGAAGAGAGATACATTGAAACTTCAAAAGTGTTTCAAGGAGGAGAAAGCTACAGTGAGACCTCTAGCAGGTTTCAAGAGGAAGAAGAAGACACAAGCACTTCCTATTCTCATAGAGGGAGTGCAGAGCAAGAAGACCACTTGGAACATGAGATCCTGAGTGTATATTTGGTAGAGTACAAGTGCCAACCTAGAGCTTTCAAAGAGACTCTAGATCTTCATCAGTTTATCCGACTGAAAGAAGAGAGGAGGCCATGAAACAATAGGATGATGAGGGGAAATATATTCCTATTGTCCACTTTTGATGGATCACCCTTATGTATACCAGAATCTTTGGTGATGAAGTTAGAAGCATTTTTCCTACTACATCCAGTAGTGGAAAAAGAGGCTGTGGAGATCTCAGCACTGCACTTTGAGGGCAAGGCAAGCACCTGGTGGTTCAACCATGTGAGTCATGCAAGAGTGTCCACTTTTGTAGATCTCACTCACCAGGTAATCAGAATATTTGACAGTAGAAGATCAGAGAAGGAGGAGTCCTCTTCTCCACTTGAGGGGCCTTGTACTAGCATTGTCACAATCATGGAGGGGCAACCATCTGTAACAGTAGTTGGATCATCCAACACAATGGAGGAAGGAAATCTTTCAGCCATACAAGATGTTCCTAGGACTCACCAAGGTATGCATGGATTTCCATTTTTTATCCTTTCAAGAAATATTATGGGAGAGATTTGGGAGTTGTCTCCACATGGTCAAAGATCAAAACACATTGTTGATGTAGAGCAACAAGCTTGCACAGTGCTATGCAACTTGGGTTTGATCCAAGAAGGGATAAACATTCATTCCTTTGCACCTTTATTGAGTTGCATGCAACATGAAGGGTTAAGGTGCAAGATTTTGGAGGGCATAATGAGGATGTGCCACTTTCTAATGATGTTTTACCTTCAACACACTTGGATTCTTTTGGATTCAAGAGGATTATTGATGAGAGGTCTTCTCTAGGAGATCTCCAAGGGGTTACATCTCAACTTCCCATGAGATGTAAGGAGAGAGATCTGCTTTGGGAGATTGGTAGTCTTCATTGGGAAGATACCAAGGGGGAGAATGAATGGAGACATCCACATTTGGATGAATGGAGGTGGATGGAGAGCAAGAGGTTGGTGAGCCACTTGCAGATCTATGACACAGGGCAGCAAGAAGCAAAGCTACGCTAGCTACTCTTGAGAGAGTTTGGCCATCTTGGGTCATACTCTTTGTCAAGGAGTATGTGGTGGATGGAGGCATGGCATGGCACCCATATGATAAAACAACAATAGACTTGTTTGTATGGGTCATCATACAAGACCACCATCATGATCTTACTCTATGGCTTGTATGAGGGAGAGATGGGGGAGCAGCAAGAGATGTTGTTGTTGTGGTTACACTTGGGAGAATATGGGCAGAATTTTTCCCATACTTATTATGATATTTCCATAAAGGAGGAAGGCACATTCAAGGTGCAAGCAGGCTACCCTTCAGCATTGGAGGATTATGGGAGGCTTTCATATAGGAAGGAGATCTTCTCACATAGCAGCATGATAGTGGATAAATTTGGCATATGGGATGTCAAAGGGAGGAGTCATGGAGTGACAAGAGCCTTGTCACTCAGGCCGACAGTGTTGTCACTTGGGAGTATGCATCCTCTCACTTTACAGATTCTTATGAGGAGGTTCTCATGGGAGGGCTCATTTATAGACCTCACTTTCAGCTTACTCACCATGCATGGTAAGAAATACATCTTTGTACTTATTGATTACTCCATTGAGTATTTGTATCTTCTCACCATATATGAATAGTGCATTTCTCCATAAGAGAGCAAGAGTATTTTTGGGTTTCATGGTCACTTTAGGGAAAATATTTGTAATGCTAGTAGCCCATCTATACATGAATTTAGGCAAGTGTATTGTTATTTTGATTATGTACAGCTGATATTCATTGATGCTTACTTCCCCATGATGGAGGAGCAAACATGCACAACTTGTAACTTATTGAAGAACCACTTGCCACATGATATTCTCAAACAATAGTTGGGGAGACTGTGTGGTATTCACTTGGAGGACCATTTGTACCATCCAAACTTGCACATAACCTTCAGCAACTTTCTGATTTGGTTTCCATATGGTGATGGGGTGCCATTTATCTTGTATGGGATGGTTTGGGTGAGCATGGCTCGTGACATTGGAGAAAGGATCCTTGGGGATTCAATATTGTTCTTGCCATTTGAGGGCAACCATGTAGCAGCCCAAGATCATCATGCCCTCTACACTTATCATAAGTGGAGAGGTGGATAGAGTGGGATAGGACCTCTTGCCTATCATGTTCATCTATTCATCCCACCTACACTTCATGAGCCAAAGGTGGAGGGATTTTTTCATGATTTAATATTCAGGAGAGTGACTCACTTTATATGGATGATAGCTTGGGGGTGGAGGTTTCACCTGGGAATGAAATTTTCCCATACATTTCAAACTCCATTCCTTGAGAGGACCTCTAGACAACACATAGTTTTCTCCTTGAGTATTTTACTTTGCATGATGATAGCCATTTGGGATGTATACCAAGTGCTAACATGTATGCTTGGGAGAGACACTGTGGAGTTTTCATTGTTGAGACAACATCTTATTCTTTAGGAGAGCTCATCATATGAGGATGCTACCGGAGGAGAGGAGGAGACTTTCCAGTTCTATCCTTGCAGTTGCTTGAGGATAAGCAACATTTGGGAGGGGAGGACTGTAATATTCGTAAAGTTAGCATGCAACTAATAGGAATATTAATTTTTGATCTTTGCACCTAGTAGATGAATAAATGGGGAAAAAGGACCCATACTTACATTGTATTAGCATAGAAACCCTCTTGGTATGAAAAGGGGACATTATAGTGGCTGAATTTTTCACTTTCCATGTATGAACAGGAAGATAATCATGTTGATTCAGTCAAGTTGACTAAGTCAAAATGACGCAAGCTTAGAGCTTGCGATACCCAGGAACTTCAACTCTGTTCTTATCCAAATGTATCATCATTATATACCCAAGTCAGAACCTCAATAATTGGCAAATTCAAAACCATCACTTGCAGAAGCTTATAACATGTATTCACAACTTTATCTGGTTTATAGAAACCATACTTCCAATCAATTTGCTAATTCACACAATCCCAAACTTCAATCCAATGCCACTTCAAAAATTCATAATTAAATTCATCAAACATATGATTTCACACCATTTTATAAAGTGTGATTTTAAACCATAAATAACTCTCTTAATCAAAGAAATCTTTCTTTTCATTATTTCCCAAATGGAACCCTTTTTAAATCACACCATCATGACTTTACACACTTGGTAAATGTCAATTATTCAAAAGTCGATTTTAAATCATAATCATATAATTTGAAACCTATACCTGATCCACCATTTTCTCTATTCATCATTTTGTTCCACCTGTAAGTCGATCAAGGCGAGGCGCTCTTCAACTCACACGAACCTTTCAACTTCTGCACTTCCATTGTTCTCACGAGATTGTGTGAAAGCTCTCAGTGATGATTCTGCTCCAATTCATGATTTCGCAGAAAACCCTTCTTATACAGCTCTACCATTGAGTCATCGCTCAACATCTCAGCATTTTTCCTTTGCAATTTATCTATTCCAGTCAATATGTTAATAGATACAGCCACGGGTTTAATACTTGTTTGGTAATAAAAAACGCGGCTTACCTCCTTATGACTGCGCTACTGCAATTCATTCACAATTTCCACAGCAATTCATTAAATAACATCACCCACAGGTATTGCTTACCTTTACATATACTCCGGCAAACTGCGTCCTTCCAGTGACAAGATCAGCTCAGGGTTATGCCATTCGATCAATTGACATAAACAGCGTTCAACTCCGGCAAACGCATTAACTTTCTGGTTCCATATTCCAGCAGATCGATTTTTAAAACTGTGTTATGCCATTCGATCAATTAACATAAACAGCGTT
This sequence comes from Pinus albicaulis, assembly GCA_034641835.2. Taxonomy (NCBI): domain Eukaryota; kingdom Viridiplantae; phylum Streptophyta; class Pinopsida; order Pinales; family Pinaceae; genus Pinus; species Pinus albicaulis. Next base: position 958,186,042 of record CM076582.1, read on the forward strand.
CAATTAGAATTCATTCCGGCACTTTCTAAATACAGCGTTCAAGACACTCATAGATTCGATTTCAAACCTGCGCTGTACATTAACCATTCAAATATAATTTCACCACTGTCAATCGGATTTTTAAAACTCCCATCTGCATTTAACACAAAAAATGTCAACGCATCCTATATAATATCTGCAATGTTCTCCGGATCCTGTAATTTCTCACCATATAAGTTCTAAACGCTAACTCTGCTTTAACACAGCAATTTTCTAACTTGTAAATGCACTCTCCTGTTTCTTAAGAATGCATGTCATTATTTCTGAACTATTACAGTGTATAATCCTACGCTCTTTTGCACTTGGCCACCACCACCAGCGTTCAATTACACTTATGCATTCATGACAGCATTCAGGATTTTCAAGTCGATATACAAAACTTGTAGACTCAATGCAAACAAGATTTAAATCAACAATTTGTACAACGCTCATTTGATTTATAAGGATTTAACAATCCACTTATGAACTCCGCAGATTTACATTGCTGGCGCTCTCCTTTGTATTTTTATTGATGTCCATCAAGCTACATATTGGATAAAGTGACCCATTCATTTGAAATCTAATTACCCACACAATTCCAGCATTACATATCACAGCAAATGCTCAAATTGTTGTATGTAAAAATCGACTTTCTCAACATATTTAATCGATTTCTGAAAATAGCCATTATAATGTGGAACCACTAATTGACATAGAACAACGCTTTCAACTTAATGAAACGAAATACAATCCTTCCCACAGAGAATGCAGACTTAATTTTGTTTTATTCATTGAACACATAAATCCAATCTCATGCAAACTCAATACTGGACATACAGTAAAAATCAAAGGCTGTATTTACAAAACACTTACAAGGACTTTCGATTCATGGCCAGGTATTCAACATTTAGGCCCTTACAATTGCGGAAGGCTTACAGCCTTTCTCAATCAACCTCTCTCACAATCTCCAATGTTGTTTTTCTCACAAATCTTCCTCCTATTTATACAATTTAAAAAATCATTAAATTAAATGCTCAATCCCTTAAAATCCTCAACAAACCCCTAAATTTCTCAACATCCCTAAAGGATAGGTTTTTATCCCTAAAATCCTTCAATTTATTAAATTTCCTCATATCCTTTTATTAATAAAAAGATATTTACATAAATCCTCACCTTCTCCTATTTAATTCAAATTAATTAATAAAATATTAAAAATCATCACACCCCCCTTTTTAACATATTTACAAAATAAAAAAATGCCCTTGATGCTCACTGCATCACAACAACGCAGTATGGAGGAGTAGCCTTGATGGAGCTACAATGCAGTTTTGGAGGGAAAGAGACCATGTGGTGTTGGAAACCCTAATGGGTGGGACCCAAGGTGAGGAGGCTCAAAAACTTTATAAGGAGGAAGATAGCAGACATTTGGGGTTAGCTTATGGATTATTCAGTTTTTTTTGCTTAGAATATTGAGCATTCTTGAGTTGTTGAGTTGAGTATGCAGTTTTGTTCAGCACAAGGCATTCCTGCTTAGGGATTCCTTCTCCTTCCTTGAGTGATCTCTTGGAGAAGATCTGTCCTTAATTTTCCCACATCTAGGCTTGAGTACAAGCATCCTCCTTCAGACACAACATTATTCCTGTAGAAGGGGACGTTGTGTTGCAGTGGGAGACTTACAACACTAGCTCCTGAGCTCATCTTTCAGAGGAGGGAGCCCCCCTTGCTTTGCAAGATCTATACAGGAGATTACAGAGCATATTTTACATCTTGGCATGTGGAAAAATCATTTCCCATCTTCCATAGTGCAATTATTTGCAGAAACTGTGTCCTTTCCCAGAGTGCTGCAGTAGTAGGGTTTGAACCCTTGCTTGTGAGCTTACTCCTAGGAGGAAGGGCCAACCATTCTCTCGGAAAGCTCTGTATTTCATTACTCTTCTATTCTTTTCATATTTCAGATATATTTATATAGAGTTGTAGTATAATTGCATTTTCTAGATCCTGATCTACAAATCTTCTCTTTTACACCTTGTACTTTCTTGAATCCCTTGTCGGGTTATTGTTATTGTGTATAAAGAGGGAGAAATCTCTATTTTCTCAGCCATTGGATGCTTGTAGACTCCAGATCTGTTATTTCTCATTATTTTTTGTATAAACCCTTAATAAAATAACGTTGTACATGCTTCAGTCATTTTTTCATGAGTTAAGCTATGGGGTTTGGGCTTATTTGAGACATATTGACTTGGGGAGATCTGTTTATGTTGGCTAGAGTGATTTGTTTCAGCTATAATTCTAGATGTAAGTTGTATATGGTACATTATAAGGGATCCAAGTCCCATTTCTCCTATATATAGCGTTATTTTCTGAAGACAACCGTTTTAAGCCCTATATTACTGCATTTCCCCACTTTGGAAGGAGTGCATAGGCCATAATATTGCTTTTGTTCATTCATATTCTGGTGAGATGTTCTTTAACATATAATAAGCTTATTTTCATTTGCATGCTCATGATTTGATGAATCTCCAACTTAATAATATCTTAAGATATTCTTATTGTTGTAGAAAATCCATGTTTTAGGATATTACAAAGATTGGATCTATGTTGAATGAGCGGGGCTTAAGTATATATTCCCATATGCAGCCCTCGGCCCATCCAAGGAATATCATCTCCACCACAAAGAGAGTTGTTTTATTTGTGAAATACTCTAGCTCTCCTGTAGTGTACCAAGAAGGGGTGTTGAGGAACCCAACTAGTTAACAGCTCTGGAATGAAGATTCCAACTACCCCCAACATTGCCCATATGAAATGAACAAGCTCATACTGTACCATCTAAACGCCTAGTACATAGAAAACACAGTTGTAGCGAAGCCAACATATTTCATGTCTACTACCCCACAAAGATAATGGTAAGCAAAAACCTCTTAGTATTTACACTTCCTTCAGAGAGTATAAAATCAAGTATACAAACATTAAAAATATAAACCAATAAGAATAAAACCAAAAAATCTAATACAGAGATTGTGCTTTTCAAAAACCAAGTTACAAACCTAGATTAAAAATCGTAGTATCCTTGTGGCATTCCTCATGGACAAATGGTGTCAAAGCTTCCTTCTCTGGAACTACAATTCCTATAAGCCCACCCTTCATCGTAATCCTCCAAGTATTCACTCGACCACCATCAATAATTTCAGCACACATACCGACCCCAATGGATACCTAGCTCAACTTATCACCATGTGGTATGAAAGGACCATGTCCATATAATGGGGTAGCTGGCACATTATATAGAGAAGAAATATGAATTGCAACAGAGCCTTGAGTCTCTAAAAGGATGTCAACCAATCCATTCAAAAGAAACATACTCTATATTGTAGACAAACTGGAACAATCAATTCCAAGAGGAATAGGATTCTAGCATATGATTGTTTGTCAATATTCTGACCATATTTCAACAATGCTATACGAGATCTAAATGGCTCCATCCCGCATTTGAAGCTACAATATTTTATTTAGATTTTTGAGCATAGAAGTGTGTCTTACCCACTGCAATTCATCATTACAATTTCAATAGCATCCTCATTTTGGAAATCAGGGTAGTGAGTTATTAGTTAAACTGGGTACATGCTCCAAATTCTACATGTAGCTAATGTCAAAATCAGAAATTCCTTCAAAATTCAACCAAGAATGTGCAAAAGGCAGTATAAAACGATCCTCGCACCCTTTAGAGACTTTCAAAATCATAAATGCCTTCCAAATTCAACCAACAATGTGAAAAGGTTAGTATAAAACGATTCTTACACCCTTTAGATATTTTAAGAAAAAAATTTCTTTGCAAGTATCTCGCAACAATTAAAAGGGCCTACATGTTGCCTACAAATGCTTGCAAGGAAGCTTGTTACCATTGCTTCATAATAGGAGTGGATCAGTTCAAAATTCATCGATACAATATACTGATGAATATCATTTACAAAGTTGTACATTAGGCATAAGTTGATAAGGGTGGTTTAGAAAAAGGAGAACCCACATATAGAAGTCTTAATAGAGTTGTAACCAAATGGAACTGTAGTTGAAAATTCAATAATGCCCTTCTATTCGTAATTCACTGCTAGATTTCACTGGTTTCTTCCTTGGTCCCATTCGACCTCTAGTTTTATTCTTGAAAAATACTATCAAGGATCCTTATACACATCTTAATTTCATGGCAGTCCTGATACCTGCAACAAAATGAATATTTTTCATAATTGATTATCAATCACCTATATTTTTGGGGAGTGACTATCACAAAAATCACATGCTTAGGAAAAAATCCAATATGCACAATTATTCAACTATACAAGTGTAAGAGATGAAGTTGGCTATTAATATTTTGTATAAAATTGTTGGATATGAAGTTGCCTATTAATATTTGTACATGCCAGTGAACGCCATTGCAGAATTTCTGAAGAAAAATGAGGTTGCCAACCTCAATTTAGTTGATGGTTTCATAAACTGCAAGAGAATATGGATGCTTTCTTAGGTAAAAGTCCAAACATTGTATTCATAATTGTTTTCCCTTCTCCATCATGTTCCCCATTCTATTCCATAACTGAAATTTGTAGTCAGAATCTTGCAAGACAAAATCCAATTAGAAAACTACTTTTACATCATACAAACACACAAAGCAAAATTATTCTCCACACAAATATCTTTAAAATAACATCCAAATAACAGTGATGCTCTTTTAGCATTAGTCTTTGGGAAACTACACATAATTTTCCCTAAGGATTTTAAGATGAAATAATGTTACAGATGGAATTCCAGAAGCCATGTCAGTTCATTTATATGAGAAGGCCTACATAGAGAATACAATAGTGGAAAATTACTATTAGATTTCACAGGAAAGATGCAATGCTCAAAGTACATTATACAACTAGAATTTCAGAGATGAGTGTTCATTAATATCGCAAATACAGTGGCATGTCCAAGGTTTGCAAGGTGAGCCAATAAGTTGTCAATGCAACCAGTTCCTGTATACTCTGCTTGGAACCGATCTCCCATGACAGCCAGGGCTTGTTTTATCAAACAATAGCTCTAACGATAGGTGTTTTATTAAACAATTCTTTCTCCTCCTTTCCTAGGGTTAAGATGAGATAAAGGCCAACCATATGAGCTTTAATTCCTAGTTACTTATGAGCTTTCATGATTGATGGTTTAACCTGTGATCTACCCTTATGAGCCTTCTGAATGTGGATAGAATGTAACCAATGAATTTATTGAATGTCCAGTCCTAGTGTTGTCTTTGTGTTTTCTTTTATTTTACATGAAGAGATTGTTCCTACTAGCTAATTGTCCTATTTATAGACCTGTAAATCAATGAATGTCTGTCTTTGTCTTTGTAATGAAGAAAATATAGGTGTAATAGTAATCTCCAAGTAGTGGACGAGAAAATAACTAGTTCAAAGAGCCCAAAGACTAGCTAGTTACATCCCACTTGTTCCATATCCAGGTGCTATTGGTGCTCGTGACTAAGTGCCTATTGATAATGGTAATTGGTATTACTATGATGCTGTCTGAATGGGAGTTGATAGGCCAGCTAAAGCCATAAGGAATAGCTATTTTGGCAGGGTGTTTGGTATTCTTAAGTGCCTTGACCAATGTGGAGTAATTCCTAAAGGTTTTATAGGTTATGAAGAGCATCTGAGCCAATTTTAAAGCCATCCATTGGAAGATGGGGTTTACTAATTGGGTATTCTGTCTCAGTAACCAAAGTAAGAGCAAGGTATTATATAGGAGCACTAGTAGCAGGAGTACAAGTCTCAAAGGAAGACCCAGGAGTACAGGTAGGTATGGTAGGAGCTCTATTATATGCAGCATAACCAATATATAAGCCACTAATAAACCCAAGAGCTTATTAGTTTTCTAAGCCCCAGAAGTGATAGTTTCGAAGGATTTTTGTTCATGATAGGTACCTCAACCCATATTGAGTATTTTTTTGTGTCTTATAGAGGGAAAAAATGGCCCATTGAAGAATTCATAGTGTTGGTTCCCTCCTGTCTTGCTATTAGATAATGCTGGGTATCATGAAGATAGAAAGGCAAGGTTCAAAGAAGGTATGGAAGTTGTCCGTATGTATCCATAATTAGAGAGATATAAATATTCTTTTGTTAATTATAATCTATCTATGAATTAATGATGGATTCCTAAGATTGATAATGTTGGTTTCCCGGGTTGAGAATGACATATCGTCTCTATAGAGAAATGGTATTTGCTGCCTGTACTAGGTTGGTTTATTGATCTATTTGGTTGTGTTTCTAATTATTCAATAGATCTGGTTATGTAAAGTAATTAAAATTGGCTTTGTAAAGGGTCCTGTGCATCAAGACCCTCATAGTAGGGTCTTTCCAGGACACCCAACCTCTGTCTCTGAAGGAAGTTAAATCTGTCCTTACCAAGGGGTTTTGAGGGGATGTTGGTAACCTGCACATCCATCCTGCAATGTTGGAGCTATATTTCTCCCCACCGTGCCATATCAAATGAAGTGACACCTGATGTTAAGCGGTAGATTCCAACACATGCTCGCATGACTCAAATGTCTTCATAATAGGCCATGCTAGCTGCTTCATTCGTTCAGCCTCAGTGGTTCTCCCAAACTTTAGTTAGACCTACTCTACATCATGATATCAATAGAGTGATAATTTATGAGACACAATTTTTTATTTACAGTTATGCTTTGTTTTATAAAGTATGGTGCATCATGATTCCAGTCTTCAGATTTATAAATTATCTAATGATTTCAGTTCTAATGTTTTGATTCATGGATGGTTTTGATTTTAAATTTGAACATGTTTTTTAAAATTAAAAAATTATTATTGTATTTTTTGTATGTGGTGTTTTCCCATGGTATCTAGATCCCCGCATTTCAAAAATTTGGTAGACCCATATCTTGATTTGTTTCCTTTTCCTGGTAACTTAAATTTGAACATAGGCAGGGTTGGATAACAACTTTTTTCTTAGCTTCTTGAGCCACCCAATTGACACACACTCACACATGCACCTGTCGATGTTCATTTGGAAATTCTATGAAGTATTACTGTTAATCAGATCTGGCACTTTATCAAAAGTTAAAACATACTGAATTGCATCAATATGTGCTTTTTTTATGTTTTATTGACATTCATGATTTATATCATATATTTTATTGAACTGTTTCTGGGACATTGATAATCACATTTTTGTTGTTTTCACCTATAAAACTATTCAGACATTTGTGGTACTCACCAAAAATTCCTCCATTTACCAGTTTTTTTTGTTAAAATAAGAATATGGTAGTACTTAAATGATATTCTAAACTGATTTGGAAGCAGTTGCTCATTTCTTAAATTTAAAATTTTTGCAAGAGGATCGTCAAGTTCCAATTCACTAATTCAGAGCAAAATTATGCCCAATTGAAAAGCTCAAGTCGTAGTACATTAATTCAAAGTTTCCATCTTGCATTGACATTGAGGAGAATTTCCCTTGATCAAGATTGTAAGTGTCTCTCTTTGCAAAATGTTTTAAGTGTTAAGTCCCTCATTTAATTTAAAATGCATGTTAATGAGGGTAATGTGTATTTTTAGAATACCATTATTGATGAGGTTTATGTGTAAGATCATGAAGCTTATGTGTAGCAGATCAATGTTGTTGATGAGGGTTACGGGTTTCCCTAGGGGTAGGATTCACCTCCTACATTACCAATGTCCTTAGGGACATGATAGTGCTTTGAAAAATTCTTTATTTTGGATGGAGGTACCCCTAAGCACCGGAAAAGGAAGTGCCGCTCTTTGTAATTTGGCATCAATGATGCCAAGACCACCCAATTCTTTGGACATGTAACAAGTTCACAACAACACATGATGAAATCCATTTTTGCCTTATACATTGGCTCAAAGAAAATACTTTGAGCTGTTGATTCTCTCTCACTTGTAATCTTGATTGATGGAATCTAGTATGATGAATAGTAAATGTGTGTAGTTGCTAACATTTTTGCAAAGATTGAAAGTTAATAGCTAACGGCATTGTTGTTGTACTCCACTATCTAATTTTCTTATCAATTATTTTTATCAATTCTTGGTGATGTCATGAAACCTTGAGGAATATTAGAGATTTAATTATCTTCCATATTCAGTTAGGTTCATTGAAAAGTAGAGAACCAATCTAGGCAGCGTGACCCACTTTTCCTGAAATTCAGTCTTCCAATTAGCTTTCCAACCCAAAGCCTTTGGAAATGTTTCATGTAATCATTTTTATTTTTACAAGATACTGTTCCAGTGTCAAGAAAGAATCATTATTAAAATTTCCATTAATAAATTGTTACCATCCTTGCTTGGTTAGAGAATTCTATTTATTCTACATGTTACCACCCATTTTGAAAATTGCAGCTAGATAGCCAAGGCCATCCCTTGAATGAAAAAATTGTTGGAGCCAATGAATAGGCTTATTTAATTGATATGAATAGGAAAATATTCCAATCCAACTCTGTTGATGGTGACAGAAGTTGTTGTGCAAGAGATTGATCGCATTGATTAACAAAAAGTCCAGAGTTGATAGCCTTCCTAGCAAATAAGGCTATTTGTTCCAGTCAGTCTTATAGTATCTATTTTAATGAACAAGTGTCTTGGGCTAGCATTGACCAATGGTTCAAGCCCATTCCATATCTTCTCAGACTGTTATAGTGACAATATATTGGAAAGGATATATCATTTGTGGATGAAAACGTCTAGGTTATTCTCATAATTTAAGTTAAAACTATGTACTCAATGCTCATTGTAAGTGCCTTCGCTAAAGTCTTGTATGAAATGTTAGGTAATATGATAGGGAACCAACTTGAAATTATTTTCGGATTTCTTCATTGTGGAATCATTTCTATATTTTCTTGGTTAATCATATCTGCCATAACTAGTTCCTGGAGGCTTTCCGATATGTTTTATAGAGATCAGACCTTGTAAAATTCCATTTGGCATTATAAAATGTACATGGAAAGCTATCGATACTTGGTGACTCATCTTCACCAATTACCTTCAGACTAAATTTCCTAACATGGGGACACAAGACAGAAAGGACACGGAAAAAATGAGTGCTCGATATGAGACACGACAACCTCAAAAACAAGACACAGAAAAATGAGTGCCTAACATGAGACATTGCAACTCTGGAAATAGGAAACAAAGGACACGGTTTATATATATAGTGCATATATATGAAAGAACAGAACTAATCTACCTTTACTACAGTTCTCAAACTTGGACCATAAATTTTTCCCATTTCAACAAATACTACTACTGGTGATGCTTCTTAGGATGAATACACTATTGTACTTCAATGTTATTGATATCCCTAAATGTATGGAGGTGCCAAGTAATTCACATCGAAACTGCCTTTGAGTGATTTTCTTTGATTTTTCTTTCCGTAAAAGGTGTACTTCAGATTTTGACACACTTGATATAAATGACCTTGAAGAGATGCCTTAAAGACCTCAAACCAACCTTCATCTATATATATTGATTGTAAAGTTAATACCTTTGATATGCTTTAGATCAACATACAATCAATATTCAAATTTTGAACCGTGGGAAATCTCAATAAAATCTGGATTTGACACAGATGATTGCCTTAGAAGCTCACTTTAAATGTTTCTTTAGTAAATATACTATCATACCTTAAATTCAAATCCTTAACAGAATTGCAAATCTGTTCTATAAGCTTCTGAGGAAGGGGTTGCATCTTGGTGAGTTTCAGATCCGATCACAGAATTTTTAGCCTTAAATTTGTGCAATTTTGTTCACTGGATACATCATATTTGTCTCAAATAATATTGAAGACTTTGCATTAATAAAATGCATGCTTCATATCTGATGCACATATTAGTTATTGAAGGAGGGACAGATGGCCTTTAAAATCACCAGAACATTAACCCTCAGACAATAATTCTTCAAGATTCAGTCTAAAGTGCTCCACAGAAATTTTTGAATGAGCATACAATATGTCTACAAATTTTTAGACTCAGTGTATTAGCCTAGGAAATTGCTACCTTAGGTTCAAGCTCATAACTGAATTATTCTAGAGGAGATATACCAACCCAATTATATATCACAACGATACTCAAGTGATACGAATTTCTTTAGAATTTAACCTTTCAATAATTTTCGCAGAGTTATGCATAACATAGATGAAGAGAAAGTAGGTCATGGGAATCTTCCAAGATTGATTGAAATAAAAAAAACATAAACACCCTTCGAACAGGCACTATGTATGTAAGCTCCAAAAAGTTTCAAGACATGATATTTGAATTAAGTTGAGATTTCTGAAGATATAAACTATGACTTTAATTTGATAAATTTGGAAGAATTTCATGACCTTGTGCACATATTGGAGCTTGGTGTGTTGAGTATCGGCAAGTTTGTGACTGTTGCAAGCTCCCACGGATTTTCTTCAGGACTCCATGCAGATATTCAACACTATACAAGGGCCACAACAGGAATAATTTTTTTTTCTTCCAATATTTTGGGAAAATATCGCAGGCATACACTGGAAAAGTTTGGTACTTTGAACACTAATTCAGGTGATTTTCTTCAACAAATAATGAACGTCCAATCATGAAGTGTAAATATTGTTGAGATGCAAGTTGAGGTATATACCATGATGGAGGAGCATACCATTGTCCGAGAGTAAAGTAGAAAGATATGGCATGAATCTTATACCTTCAGGAGTGAGAGGTCTTAGACATAGGTGTCGAGAAACCTTAACGTTGTTCCATAATTCTTCTAACTTGCATATTTTCCAAATGAAGTAGCCCTAAAATAGTCTTGGAATCTCGACCTTCAAAGATCATTACAGATGAATAAATTAGCAACTTCTAGAGATCCATCCTTCCTTCTACTGTAAATTAATTAGGCAGTCTGCACTCAGAGTCTGAACACAGAGATTGACTCCTGAATCCTTATCCAAAGGACCACAAAGGGAAATTTTGAAATTGATATTGTTGCAATCTAGAGATGGCTATGTTCACGAATCCTTCAAATCAGTTTTTTAATGCCAACCCTAGATAGTCCTACATTTCCTGTGTCTTCATTAAAAAGAAAATTGCCTTCAGTGGATGGCCCAAATAGGCATCAAAGAGTAGATGGAATTGGTTCAGGAGTTGTGGTAGAAGCCAAATCCATTGGATCGTTTGTTGATATAGGAGGTACAATTGTTTCCTCATCTGGTCCAACTGGAAGAGACACATTTCGACAACGCAAATGTAATACTATTATACCGCCTTCTATGCATGTTGACGATTATGTTGCAAGAGGGAGAAACAATGATGGTATGTGTAGAAGCTCTAATGTTGATAATGTTCAGTGTGGAGGGTTTACTGGTGGTAGGCCATCATCTATTCATGTGGATTAATTTTTTTCTAGACAACAGGAATGCCAATAGTCGATAGCTTCAGTTGGTGGAGATATGCAAAAATCTATGCAAACACTACCACATGAGGCTAAGAGCAGTGTTGATAAAAATACAAAATCTAGAGAATTGAAGTATCACCTTGAATATGAATTCAAAGAAATCAATATTGAGTTGGAATTTTTTTCCAAATCAGAAGACCTGTTGCAGTTCCCACAGTTCGATGACTTTTTGCAATCTGCACCAGTGAACTTACCTTAAGAGAATTCACCTGAATCTCTTGTTGATGATGCATAACACGATGAGATAGATGCAGAGGTTCCAATGAAATTTATGGAGGAGAAAGAGATAGAGCACATATGCACACAAACACTGAAAGTGGACACAATAAATGTTGAAAAATTTGGGAAAAAGTTCGTGATATTCCATGTGATCTCTATTTATCTCAAGCACATTCAAGATAGAGTTAGTGGGGCCTAGGACTACATTGATTCTTGAGGAATTTTACACTACTGTGGTATAAAATTAAACATGGGAGACATGTAGGCTTTAGCCTATCTTTCGAGTCGCCTTAAATTTAATATGTCAAAGTGACCTTGTTTCTTGGTAATGAAATTCTTTGGTTGCATTTTGTTGTATCTGCAAACAAAGAAAACTTGATAAGTCCTCATATTCAGTGCAGGATCTATTTACAAATTATTTAAGAGATCAAAAGAGGAAACAATGTCATTATGTTGAAATTATGAACAGATTGGTATAAAGTCAAACATAATTTAATTTGTTACCTGTTTTGTAGTCATCTAACCTATTATCATTAGATGGACCCAAATAAACCATGTAAGACCAATTTACCCTAGTAAAATTGCTTTTCCTGTAATGAAATAACTTAGTAAAACACCTTTATTGATTTGTTTGTAATTCTAAACAAGAAACACGAGAATAATAAAACAAATCTATGTTTATCTTTCCTCACAAATAATTAGTTAAACATCGAATTTAATTATTTTTCTGGTCCATATTTAACCCAAAACAAGGAAATTAATTAAATAAACCATTATTTATTTAATTATTTCCTAGGAATAAGTTATTTAAATCATTATTTAAATAATATTCCTAGTTAAATTTGACTAAATCATTTTTAAATGATTAAATAAATCATTATTTATTTAATTATATTCCCACCATCTCCCTAAAATAATAAATAAATCATTTATTTATTTATTGTTTATAAATAAAGGAATTGACCCAAGTCAAAAGACCTTTTCCCTCCAACAAATATAATAAAATAATTCCTAAAGGGTGGTTCTAGAATTTGATTAATAATATTTTATTCATGCACCAAGTTCTAGATAACCCTTCTATTTTATATCAAATGGGAAGGTTTTCCAATTCATTTCACCTTTGTTACATTGATCACTCTAGATCTATACTCTTGGTCTGACTTTGAGCCATTATCATTGTCACATTCTCCATCATTTTCTTTGTGAGCTCCCTTTGAGTTCTATGTTTGTCTGGGTTTTCTACACCAACAAGAGAGAAGTTTTAGATCTGAAATGCCGAGGACTTTTAAGAACCCATCCCATTGAGGAGAATTGGAAACATCTTTCTTTTTTTCCTCTCAGGTGCCCCCTTTAATATAAAAATTCTTTCAAATATATTGTTCTTGTCTTGTCTATTGGATGCATGGAGCAACATTTCATTTTCATTGCTTAATGTCTTTTATGCTTAGATATGGATTTGTGCAGCTTTATTTGGATCAACTAACTGCATATTTAAAGATATTGGCAACCATAATTGATGTTAGGGCTATTTTTTATGCGTAGCTAAAGTGGTCTTTTTCTGACGAAAGATTCATACTAACAATTGGCAACTCCACACAGGTTTTCTTTTGCGACTGCTGTCATTTTATATATTCCTGCATATCCATCTATTTCAGACCCTAGCGTTTCTCTTCAGTTTTCTATTCTTCCTATTTTTATGGTGCTTTTCACCTCTAAAACCCTCAAACATTAAATTTTTTAACTTCCATGTCTTTCTGGCCCTATTGCGCAGGTGACAAACATTAGCCGCAGCTGAGACGACAACATTTTCTGAAATCTGCCGCCGAGAGACTCGGATCTGCAAGTCGCACTTATTGGCCCAAAAACTGTGACCTGGACTGGAGGGTCCACTTTTCTGCCCCAAAACTGTGACCTGGACTAAAAACAGGTCAGAACCTGCGACCTGCACTTTTTTCTGCACTCTTCCAGCAATTTTTCTGGGTTTGTCTGAAGCTTCTGTCGGGGTTTCCCAGCCTCTTTCTCCACCCGTTTAGATCTGTTTCTAATCTGTTTTACTCAACTAAGTGGGAATCTCGCCCCCTTGGGCTTTAATAACCTCCACTTTTTGTGGAAGATTTTTAGCTGTTTCAGACGTCTGAATTTTCAGAGTTTCAGCCTTCTTCTTTTCAGATCTGATACCTCATTTTCAGATCCCTCTAGATAAGCTCTTCTCCCTTTCAAATCACCTCATATAGTTTTGTTTGGTTTTACCTCTAGGGTCACCTCCTTGTCCCTTCTAACTTTAGCTGATTTCCCCCTTTGTTGCAGCAACCTTGCCTCTGCCTCTTTGCTGTTTTCTGCACCCATTTTCAGCAGATTTCTCCTTTAGATCCCTGTCCCTCCCGACCTTAGATCTATTGGCCTCTTTTTAGCGTGTTTTGATTAGAATTTTTCCCTCTTTTAGACTAGTTTTGAGAGACCCACCTTCTTGGGTTAGATCGATGCATTGTTAGCAGTTAATTTTCTGTTATTTCAGTCTTATTTACTATTCTCTGTAGATTTATTTTCAGTTACGCAACACACTTTTTCTTTTACTCTCAAAACGTCTGGGTTTAAAAATTAAAATTAACACATTCCACACATAAACCCTAAGTGAAGAAGAGCCTGGTTAACACTGCCTGGAATAGACTTTAAAATCAATTGACATTGCACCTCTCTGCCCTTGTTTCGACATTGACCTCACTTGATTTTTCACCTCCCTGCCTTTGTCGGTTTTTCTTCTTCTTGTCATCATTGCACCTCCAAGGCATTTATCCCGGAGACTTCTTGGCCTTCACCCTCAGTTTCTGGTTGGTCGATTTACTCCTTCCCGTCGTCGTCGAGTTAGTCCTCCCTCGAGTCCGCACTCCGACTCTTCTTCTGATTCTTCGGGTTCTCCCCCTCCTTCTGGTTCTCCTCCTGTTACCCTCACCATGTCTAGTTCAGGACCTAATGCTAGCGGCAACCCCGGTCCTACTACTGGGTCTATTTCTAGCGGAACCACCATGGGAACTACCTCGACTGTCCCTTTGCTCCCTTATATGGCTGGTCTCAGTCTCCCTGATTTCAATCAGTTGATCAACGATCCTATCTGCCACGATGTTAGTTGGCTTGCTATGCCAACCAAACTCCCCTTTGACATTCCCAAGTTCAAAGGCCTTGCTAGTGAAGATCCCTCCAACCATATCCGATCTTTCCACATGTGGTGTTCATCCAATTCCATTACTGATGATTCCATCCGTCATAGATTGTTCCAACGCACGCTTACCAGCGAAGCTTCTAAATGGTATGTTGATCAGACCACCTCTTCCCATACCACCTTTGCAACCATTTCCCAAGCTTTCTTATCTTATTTCCAGCTCCCTCTCCGATACGACACTGGTACAGAACTCTTGACTTCTTTCCGTCAATCCTCTTCGACCCGCCTTTCTGCTCATGTCCAGGAATGGCAGAGAAGAAGGAGCTTATGTCGAGCTCCCACCTTTGAAGATCGGGTCTATATGGACTGGTTCCTTCGCTCTCTCTTACTTTCCATCGGCAAAGATGTTGCATCCTAGTTCCCTCAAACCGAAGAAGCCGCCCTCCAAATAGCCTTGAAATATGACCTCATCTATGCTCAATATGGTTATGTTTATACCGTCCTTCCTAACCTTCCCAAACCCAGTGGCGCTAACTCCCTAGGGGCATCCCACTCTACCGACGGTATCTTTGGAGCTCTTTCACATACCTATGCTCAACCTCCTATGGGCTATGGTTTCCCTCCGGGAGGGGCCAACACCTCCAGCACTTTCCCCCCTCCAGGTAGCATGTATCCAGGATACGGCATGCCTCCTCCTTTTGCCCACCCTCCTGCTTACCTCAATGTTGCCCATCCTAACCCTTATCCTTACCCACAACCTGGTGTCCCAGCTCCTCTAGCATTTGGACCTCCAACTCCCTTGCCTTCTCAACCCCCGCAACAATAACTACTACCCCCTCCAGGGCAAGTATTTGCACAGCAGGGCGCAACTACTCTTCCTTCTTCTCAAAGAGAGAGGAAAGGAAATCAAAATCAATCTGCCTCTGGTAATCGTGGATCCAATCCTCCAAGTATTGATTCTAACACTGCTAACCAGCCACAGGTCTCTCAGCCCAAGCTGGACAAGCCTCTTCACACCAATAATCCCTATTCGTGTTGCGGTGTTTATGGTCATTACACTCATGATTGTCCCCTATTACCACATATGCGGTAGATGTGGGAGTCTCAGGCTACATTGCGGGGAAAAAATTCCTCCCCTACTGTTCCTCCCAATGCGGCTACTTCTCAACCCACTGGTTTTACTGATCCTTTCCCTCAACAAGGATTCGTGGCTACTCAACCTTCCCCTTCTGTTTCCTCCGATTACCAGATTCTCACGATGACTTCTAACCAACCTCTCACCATCGACCTTAACCTTCAAACTCGGTCTCGTCAGTACCCCACGCCTCCTGCTTCATCTATCCCCGATTCACCTTCTACAGAGCCTCTTTCGACACCAGATGGTCCTTTACAGATCCCACAACCCAAATTCAAGGTCCCTATAAAGGTTCCTAAGGGCCCATTACGCCGAAATGTTGCTTATGGTCGAGCAACCCATTCGTATAGTGTAGTAGATGATTTGGTGCAGTTTCCTGCCGCCATTTCCACACTGGAACTCCTCCAGTTGTGTCCTTCTCAAAGGAAGGCTCTACTATCTGCCATGGGCGCTGTAGATCCTGCTGATGACCAATTAATTGTTTTCGACGCCCGTCAGTCAGATCATCCTTCCCTTCCTGCTTCCGTCACTTTCCAAATCCCAGTCAAAATTCAAAACGCTAATGTGTCTCGATGTATTATTGATGAGGGGGCATCTGCATGTGTGATGTCTGATTTGGTTTGGAAACAACTCGGATCTCCTGAACTGGCCCCTTCCACAATCACCCTTTGTGCATGGGATGGCCACACCTCCCAGCCCATTGGCCTATTCCGTAACTGTCCTATCACCCTTGTAGGAAAGACTGTTTGCATTGACATTGAAGTCATCGATGCCCCTCTTGACTATAACATTCTTTTGGGGCATAGCTACACCTATGCCATGTCTGATGTCCTATCCACGATCCACCACAAGATGTTTTCCCCTCATAATGGAAAGATAGTCACCATTGACAAATTGACATATCATGAGCCTAAATCTCAGACCTCCCCTGAGTCGACCATCTCTTTTGTAGCCAATAAGCAAACCATTGATTCTTTGACTAGTGTTTCCCCCGACGTCTACAAAGACTCCTCTTTGCTTGGAACCTTCCTTGGTCTTCCTCCTCCTCCTATCTCTGATCCCAACTTAGCGAATGTTTGCATGATGCAATCGTCTCAGGCTAACCTTAAGCGACCCGCTTCGGCTAGTCAGCAACCTCAACCTCGCCTGCCGCAACCCACTCCTAGCCCTTTTCCTCAGCTAGTCGAACCTCTTCCTTCTGGACCTTCTCATCCAGCTAGTACACCTGAGCCTCTATACCCTCACGGGTCGGTTCCCTTAGGTCTCAACAATCTGGGAGCTGCCCCTCCTGGCCATTATCCCACTGGTCAAATACCTTTCCTTGCTCCCCCTCCTGGAGTCTATTCGGTTCCCATCATGGCAACCCTTTCCCTCCCTAACTTGACCCTGAGAATACCCATCTGGTATCTTCAGCCTCCAGCCGAAACCCCACCAGGTCACCCCAAACCATACCTTGCTTTGACATCGGTTCAAGTGATTCCCTTAGCTTCTTCCATCTCTACAGTGCCAGTAGCACCTCAACAAGACCATCCTCATGCTGTGACAGCTACGAGAAAGAAAGGAAAAGCTCGTAAGGGGACATCCAAAGACAAGGCCACCCCGCCTAACCCTACCCCTCCTCCACCCACCAAGCCTTGTGCGTTGTGTGATGGTGTCGGTCATGCCACTCATACTTGTCCCGAGTTGTCCCGTATCAAACCCATGGTTAAAGTCACATTCCCTAAATCTACGATCCCTGACTCCTCTATTTCTTCCTCATCTGCAGCCAAGAACCCAAAGACTCTTCGCACCAACAAACCCTGTGCTCTGTGTGGTGTCCATGGCCATTATTCTCACCATTTTCCTTACCTCATGCATTACCGAGCCTCTTTATAGGTCATTTGCGAGTACGAGGTTGAACAAAATCAATCTGCCTCTCCCATCCTCGCGTAGTATGTGTCAGGCCAACTCGAGGATCCCCCTGCTACCATTGACATTCCTCCCCCTGACGTTGAGATGTCGGAACTTGCTGCCCCCCTCCTATACCTATCATCATCCGTGCGACCCTCGAAGTACATTCCCTCTGAATCCACTCCGTCTGTCTTATTCATTGGGCTCCACATCCTTTGACCATCTTTTTACTTGTTCTTCTGTCATCCCCCATGACGATCCGTATGTGAGCCGTTCTTCCCATGATGATGATTTAGGTAGCTTTGCAGCGTCATGTGGTTTCCTCGACCTTTTCCTTCCCACCCATAATGAGGAGGATACCATCTGTATCTATGATGTTCTCCGTAGCATGAGCTCCAGCTATTCCTCCCATAGCCCTCATACATCACCCTCTAGTCGATCTATGAGTCATAGCCATCCTACCCAGACTACTCCCTCCCATAGTGGTTGTTTGATGTCTACCCTACACTCACGCTGCCATCATTATTCTCCCTTTTCCCATTTCTTGTCTTGTGACACTATTTCGCCAGACCTCTCGTCCACACATTATATTGGCTATGCCGATGGGGCAAGTCGCTATTCCCGGAATCTAGCCTCGGCAGCTTGGGCCATATTTACCCCCTTGCATACCCTCGTTCTTTATAATGGGGTGTGCATTGGTAATGCCACCAATAATCAGGTCGAATATGATGCAGTACGTGGCCTCTTATCCGATTCCCTCTCTCATCGCATCCTCCATCTGCTCGTTCATTTAGATTCTCTGCTTCTTGTCTTACAACTCAATGGTGTCTATCGTGTGCATAACTCTATCCTGTTTAGATGATATTTACGAGTGAAACTTTTGATACGTGAATTTAGATTCATTACTTTCAACCATGTACCTAGAAGTCAAAATCACTACGTAGATAGCATTACAAACCAGGTTCTAGACTGGCATTTATCACACACAAGACAATAACATTTCAAATCATCAACACAATGCATACGCATAATATAGATCATATAACATGTTTTTAGAGTCCATCTGCTCTGAAACATATGACATGCCCATAGCATGTTACAAAAAAAAAACTCAAAAACTAGGGGGGAACCACTTGCCCCTACATACACATTGGGGGCACCACCTACCCTACATCTAATCACTCTCCAGAGGATCCCGAGCCAGTGGCTCTACTCTCGTAGCTCGTATATCACACAGAGTCTGACTAGCCATCGCCATGCGCTGCATGATACCTCGCCATTCCGAGGGTAGCCCAATACATAGCTCTATGTACTGGTCGTCTAAGTCCTGCTAACCCCACTCCAAAACACTGGTCAGCAGCCCCTCACATCTACGATGAATTTCCTCCAGAAGAACGGTCATGTCCTTGTTCTGTGTCATTCTCAATCCACTAGCACCTGTAGTTCCTGCTACTGCAGGTCGTCCCATATATCCAGCCGGTTTCACCGGAGCTATATCTGCATACCAAAAGTATAAGGATCAGTACCATAAATACTATTCAAAAACTTTAACATGCACGTAACAGATTAGTTACTTGTCACTTACCATCAGGACCCCATACTTGACCATGCGGAAGCTGCAAGTCTGGATCTCCCCAATAACTCATCCCACTATAGGGATAGTCGTATATGTACAACGACATCTGATCCCAATGGGCAAAGAACTCTGGTTGAAACACCCATCCGACCGCCCCTCCTCCTCCTCTGCATAGTAGTCGCCCCCACCGACGCATCCTGGGTTCTCTCGGACCCCCATCAGGTAGCTGTACACGAGGTCGCAAGGTCGAGATCTTCTCAAAAAATAAAGAGCACAATATAGTCCCATAAGCACAATCATGGTTCACTTTCCGCTTGCAAAGCGACAGCTGTCGTTTCAACAACACCAACATCATCTGGGCCCACCCATAGTAGGTCCCACTCAACACACTTTCTACAATCATCATCTGCCCTCCAGTGATGTGATGGAGCACCTGGCTGCCTAGGAGCCGCAACACTACTGCTGCCACTACACGGGTCTCCAACCTCTCTAAATCCCTAATCGATATCCAAGTCCCTTTGACTCAGACACCTGATCGACAATGTCGCTCTATGAACTCCATGATGTTACACCCCCGCGGTAACACTGGCTGTGTATTTCCCACCATCCCTAATGGTGGGAGACCAGTCAGGAAATACAGATCCTGGACTGTCAGCTCAATCTTGTGCCCCTGCACTATAAAGACCTCATGATCTGGATCCCAATAACTAACAATTCGGGCCAACAAGGGCTCCCCAGCTCTCATCAGAGGGTTCTCCACAAATTTCAGAACCCCAAACCTAGCCAATGCATGACGGACACCATCATCCGCTTGGATCTCCGACCGTAATGTACCCAGGTCTCTCTCTCTCCACTTGATCCATATATCTGCCATATCTGCACAAAACCATCATCTTTGTCAATCTATAGATAGGAAAAACTGCATTCAATTACATAAAACATGAATCTCAACCCACAACAGCACTAAAATCACCTCCATCTGACAGGTCACACTTTTTGGCCAAATCTTGGGACAGGTTGCACTTTTCAGGCCCAAACCTGCTTCCCAAGTCACAGTTTTTGCCCCAAATAGTGCGACCTGGCCATGAAGATGATGGAGGGTCTGTTCCTAAGATTTGGGACCCTAATCTGAACTTTTAATCCATCAAAAAGAAAGAGTAGGATTAGGCCGCTTACCTGCAACTGACGGATCTTGATTCCAATGGTCGGTTTATCCGCTACGATCACCGCAAGATTTAGGGCCTTCTCTCCTCTCCACATTCACCATAGCTACACAAGAATATGAATGCATTTGGAGGGAAAATGCCTTATTAGAAGAGAAATACGTGATTTTTCTTTTGCCCGCTGTGACCAAACCGTAGCCCTGTTTGACACACCATCTGCACCGTTGAAAATCTCTCACCGAGCACTCAAATGGGTATCTGTTAGTTTTTCATGATTTGATACCTGACCAGGACACATTTTCTCCATGGAGGGTCCATTCACCTCTCCTTCAAATCGGATTTCCTCACTTACAACACTTGTATTTGGGGCACCACTTTACCTCCATACTTTTTCTTGTTCATTTTGATTTTCGTCATGAGTTACCCTCTTGTACTATGTTTTTATGGTCCCCTATTGGACCTTTACTGTGTGGCAGCACCATCGTGTCGCCCTTGTTCAGAGCATCTGAGTTGAGTCATCATTCCATCCATGGAGTCTATCCCGAGTCTCTTTGTACCCTGCTGTAGTCCTCCATCCTTCAGTACATGGTCCCTCTCTCGTGTCGCACATGATGGCATTCAGTTCCATTGTCCCCTATCCCTCCTGATATTGTGTCAGTCGCTGCGAAGTCATCCATGCCCTTTATGCTCTAACAAGGGAAGTCATCCATCCGCTACTCAGTATCCCCCATTTCATCATCATCATTAGTGTTAGTCTGTCAGTCGCTCTACTATTTTCTCTTGTGCCTTAGTTGAGGATCCCTTATTGCCTCACCTACGGTGGACCTCCTTCTGTCAACATCATCTCATTCACTCCAGCAGACAGGTCTAGAGGGCGGTGTACCTTGGTTCCAGCTTCTCCATTCGTTTGGTGCCTTGGATCAGGCAAAGGGATTTCTCATTACCCTTTGACTTTATTTTTTCTCCACTCCAGCTCCTTTCAGCATGATTGAGATCCGTATACTTGATGGTTCAGTGATGCAGCAGATGATACCGGTGATTCCCGGGTGTGTGAGATGTTTCAGCCCTCATGAGGGGGTGGCCCTACAGGTAGCCCCTCACATGCCCGGATGACCTCTTCATTACAACCTTTGATGCAACTCCATATATTTGATGATGTCAGCCTCAGCCTCTTGCAGTGCCTTTTTGTTTGCATGTATCAGTCAGATTTTCAGAGCCCTTTCCTATTTACAGGGGCATTTGGGTTGTGTTTGTATCTCATGTACTCAGATATTATTTTATAAGTCCTGGCTGTTATCCCAGGCACAACATGTATGTGGGATTCCTCATTTTATCTTTTATCTGGCTCATGTTTATGCCAGCATGTAATTTATAGTTCAGTTCCTTGTTTACTGGACGCACTATTCTTTTGTACTTTGTCTCGGAGGGCATAGGTATGCCTCCCCCGCCGCCTTTAGCACAGGTGCCCTCTCATAAAAAGAGACTTGTTGCACCTGTAAGTCTGTTGCACCTGTAAGTCTCGTCTCCTCAGGGTCTAGTCCTTTAGCACATTAGATTACCTTACATTTCTCTCTCTCACTTCCCTCTTGATGTCTAGTGATTGAGTTCTTACAACGTACTTCGGTCATATGATTTGCTCCTAACACTCGTACGTTGGGGGGCAATATGTTACACCATTTTTGGTCATCTAACCCATTATCATTAGATGAACCCAAGTACACCATGTAAGACCAATTTTACCCTAAGTAAAATTTCTTTCAGTATGTAAAATAACTTAGTAAAACACCTTTATTAAGTTGTTTATGGTCTAAACATGAAACCCCAAAAGGAAATAATAAAAAAATCTATATTTGTTTATATTTCCCCTAAGAATAATTAGTTAAACATCAATTTAATTATTATTCCTGGTCATATTTAACCCAAAACAGGAAAATTAATTAGATAAATCACTATTTATCTTATTATTTTCTAGGAATAATTATTTAAACCTTATTTAAATAATATTCCTTGTTAAATTTGACTAAATCATTTATAATTAATTAAATAAATCATTATTTATTTAATTATCATTCAACCACTTCCTTAAAATAATAAATAAATCATTTATTTATTTATTATTTACAAATAAAGGGATTTGACCCAAGTCAAATTCTTTTTCCCTCCAACAAATATAATAAAATATTCCTAAAGGTGGTTCTAGAATTTGGTTAATAATATTTTATTCATGCACCAAGTTCTAGACTGTCCTAATATTTTGTTATAAATAGAAGGGTTTTCCCATTCATTGGTAACCTTTCATTGCATTAGATCACTTTGGATCTATACTTTTGGTCTGACTTTGAGCCATTATCATTGTCACATTCTCCATCATTTGCTTTGTGAACTCCCTTTGAGTTCTATGTTTGTCTGGGTTTTCTACACCAACAAGAGAGAGAAGTTTTAGATCTGAAATGCTGAGGAATTTCAAGAACCTATCCCATTGAGGAGAATTGGAAACACCTTTCTTGTTTTCCTCTCAGGTGCCCCTTTAATATAAAAATTCTTTCAAATATATTGTTCTTGTCTTATCTATTGGATGCATGGAGAAACATTTCATTTTCACTGCTTAATGTCTTTTATGCATAGATCTGGATTTGTGCAGCTTTATTTGGATCAACTAACTGCAGATTTAAAGATATTGGCAGCCATAATTGATGTTAGGGCTATTTGTTATGTGTAGCTAAAGTGGTATTTTTCCGACGAAAGATTCATACTAACACCTGGATACTGATACTCTTTGTTTGATTAATGGTTCACTATGTTTTGTTGATGCGCAGGCGTACAGAGGGCTCTTATAATGTTGCCAGTGTTCATGAGGCACCGGTAAACCTTGATGGGAAACCTTGCAGAATGATCTCCTTCACGCATAAAGGCCTGGGGGATCATCATCCCCAACCTTTAATTTTCTTTTAAAATAATTGAAAAGACCATTAAAACCTGCACAACAAAGAAAAAT
Organism: Pinus albicaulis; assembly: GCA_034641835.2. Classification (NCBI taxonomy): domain Eukaryota; kingdom Viridiplantae; phylum Streptophyta; class Pinopsida; order Pinales; family Pinaceae; genus Pinus; species Pinus albicaulis. The sequence goes on from CM076582.1 coordinate 958,209,657, forward strand.
TAGAAGAAATCTTGCGGGGAAGGGTTTAGACTGCTTCGGAAGTTTAGGCTTAGAGCGTAGCCGTTGGATGAAAGCATCTAATGGCAAAGATTGCTCGCTGAGGTCAAAAGGAGAGGTGGTTGGAGGGGTGAATGAAAGATTAAGTCCGAGCCATAGATGCATATTGATCAACGGTTGAGATCAATTTGGGTTTTATAATACGAAGGGGTCATATTATAATGAAAATGGAGGAAAATGTAATAAAAATGGAAGAAAAACCTTTAGTGGAGGGGGTAAATAGAGTTAAATGAAATTGGGGTTTTAGAAAAATTCTGGGCCATCGCATTGATTTAGCCAACAGAGATCAATGACAGAGAATGATTTAAGAAGTCCTTTGGAGGATGGGTGGAGGGTGATGAACTAAAAGTCGAGATTAAATGTGAGCCGTTAGGTCTCAGAGATCAATGACAGAGATTAAACATGAGAGAATGCAATATAAATGGGGAAAATGGTTTCGGCCAAAGAAACCACTAGTCTTGCGCAATGAAAAGGAGGAAAGGCGGTATTTCCTTTTTGAACGCGATATGCATTAGCGATTGACACATGGCTTTTTAAAACCACCTATATTGCGTAATTTTAAAACATTAACCTCTGGACTCAAAATTACGCAAAATCGCGCACTGGCCGTCAGATCTGGGGCATTAGATCAAACAGTTGTGAGGAGAGCACGATGGATATAAGATGCACGGGCGAAAAAAGGTGGGGTAGGGTCAAGGTGGTTTTAATCTTGACCGTCAGATCAGGGAATGGACGGTTAGGATTAATCAATGAGGGCGGTAGGTCCCAAATGAGTTGGGCCTACTGGGTTGAATATGGACCGTTAGATCTTCAATATGAATGGCCCAGATTCAATCTTGGGGCTAATTAAATGGAATATGATGCAGGGGTCAGGTGAAGAAAAGGTTATTGTGGGTCGTTGATCTGTAGAGATCAACGGTGGATATTCACCCAAAATATTTTACACAGTGGGTTTTTATGTTTTAACAAAGGAAGTTAGGTTTTAATTTGGACTGTCGGATATATGAAATGGACGGCCCAGATCTAATTGCGGGATCGCCAATCGGTGGAGGGGAGAGGAAATTCGCAAAGAAAATTTGTGATGCGATTACAGGAGGGCCATTAGATATTACAGAGATCTACGGTCGAGATTAATCTATAGGTTTCAATGTCGGAGGGCTCTGGTGGAGGGCGATTAATCTGGGCTGCGGTTCTTATGGATTCGACGGTCCAGATTAAATCACAATGATCATAATCGGAGGAGGAGAGAGGAATGGCACAAATGATTTTCGCGATGCGATTGAGTAAGGACCGTCGATCTTAGAACTAGATCAATGGCAGAGATTAAGTTACAGATGCCAAAGGTGGGTATGCAGACTTTTGAACAGAGCAATGTGGGCCGTCGAATCTAGACATGGTGGGGAAGATCAACGGCTGGGAAATCGTCGCGAGATCGCCAATCGGAGTGGGGCAATAGATTATTTCAATGCATCCAATGAATATTTGCAATGCAAGATTCTGACGGTCGTTGATCGGTTTCAGATTGACGGTTGAAAATTCACCAAACAATGAACTGTTGGGTCTTGATAAAACATAGGAAAAGTGGGTTTGTAAGAAAATACAAAGGAAAGTTCGCGTTCGGGAAGGGTTTTATATATAAAGGCTCAATCGCAATCGGAATTTTTTACATGCGAATAGGTAACAAGAAAATAGGGGAGCGCCCGATTGTGATTGCGCGATTAGGCCCCTCGAGCCATTGATTTAGAATGTATCAACGGCTGGGATCGCAGCGGAGGTTCATAGAATAAAGTTCATCACATCAGAAGTTTTTGGAGGAACAAAAGGAAAAGTGTTTAAACAGAAGGCTCCAATTGCGATTAGTGCTCGAGAGCATAGCGCCTGGTTCTGGGAGTTGTTCATAGGGAAGTGGTTAGGGGCTTAGCCGAAAGGGGCTAAAGGCCTTAGTTCAAAAGACTGTTTTTATGATTTTTCAAGGATTTCCAAAGGATTTTGGGGGTTCCGATAAGGTTTAAAAAGGATTTTTAAACCTTATTAAAGAGAATTTATGAAGGGAAATGGAGGAAAATGAGGAAAAAGGAGGATTTTTATGAGGAAGAGGGGATAAAAATGGAGGTTAATTATGAGTGAAAGGAGGGGTACAATGAAGGGGAAAATGGGTTTTTGGCAGTCTTTTTCTTCAGGAAAATAGCGGATTTTTCAGGGTAAATGAGGGAACAACAGTGAATATTTATTCAAAGGAAAGAAGAATATCATAAGACTTCAAAAGATGATAGGTTTGTTGATCAGCGGTTGTCATTGATGTCAACCCAAGGTAACCAGGGTCTAACCCAAAATTGAATGGGAAGTTTGACCTACCAAATTAATATATTCTGTGTCAATAACGAGGCCTTATCCTTCCTTTCACTTGTCGATGCTTCACATATATGGCACGCCATGTAATTCTTCACGGTTTGAGAGATATTCATGTTTGAAGTTTGTACCCCAGTTAGTGGGCTAAAACCCCATGGGGTTGGGGCATGGGTCATTGAAAAGTCATAATTAATATTTTTTATGCTCCTAGAATCCCTCCCACATTCACTTGTTGAAGCCCCTCTCAACTTAATCATTCATATATATTGTGATCTTCATTTCCTCCTTAGGCAAGGGGATTCAACCATCTGAAACATGTCATCGTGGAATTTTTTCTCTATAATTTTTTTTATAAGAAGGCTCAGAAGCTGAAATTTCTATGAGGTGAAGCTGAAATCCTGAGGAAGCTGCAGTAAAAATTTCAGATCAAGTTGCGTAATATTTTTGGAGATATGATCTGTGGAAGTAAGGGTTTTTGCAGGCTCTTGAAATTCATCTCAAAGAAGTGATCTTGGTAAAATCGTCATAACTCTCTCTCTGAGTATCGGATTGGAATGTCATAAAAATTTAAGGATAGTGCACAGCCTGTAATTTTTTCTCTATCAATTTCAAAAACAAATGAAGAAAAAGTGACATGTGGCACTCCGTACAAGTACGCTCTTTTGAAATAGTCCATAATTAGGGCATTGTGAGAGATTGGGTATAACTCTCTTTTCAAGAATCCAAATTGGGTCAGACCTATGGCATTGGAAAGATGACTCAAAGGAATACTACAGGAACAAAAATCAGATATTGAGGATTTGAAATGACAGAGATACACCAGATTCAATATCGAGCTCCTAGAAGGCAATAAAAAGCTAGATCGTGTGTTTCAAGGGTTGCAAAGGACTAGACTTTCTACGACAGAAAAGCAAAGCAAGGTGCAGCAGAGGGTAGCATGAAAAGAGTAGCATTCAAGTTGCATAATAGCAGTAAGAATTTCATCATATGAAGTCTTCATGTGGGCAGCACTGCATACAATCATTGTAAAGGTATCATTGTACCTAGTCATTGTAAATACATTATTGTACAAATTGTACTAGTATCTATTTGCCAAAGGTTGAAGAGGAAGTGTTGGGAGGTCTAGGATCATCATTAGGTGTTTGTGTCAAAGTTGGGGTTATGGTCTAGTATATCTTCTTCTTCTACATCATTCTATATCATTGTAAAAGTGGACCATTTTCCTTGGTACGGGAGTCCATTCTTCTTTTATTCTTCTATAGGGTGCTAGGGTGGTGCTAGGGTGAGTTGTAGTTCATTGGGTGTTGGGGCATCCGTTCAGTTAACTACTGAAGAATCTCGGGCGTTGGAGCTTCCATCCAGTGGGAGCTGGAGAAGAATGGTTTTCTAGATTCTAGGAAGTTGGAGCTTTATTTTCAATTGGAGTTGAAAAGAATTATTAGAAAAGCATTAGGTGGTTTTTGTCCCGGAGTGGGTTTCCACCTTAAAAATTTTGTGCATTTGTGTTCCTCTTGTTTTCTGCTATCATTGTACAAACAATGATAATAATTGAAGATTAACTAGTGCTCAATTGAAAGGGATACTGATTCACCACCCCCCCTCTTAGTATTTCCAACAAGGTTTTCAAAGGAAACTATCTCTTGAAGGCTTGAAGACAAAAGTCTAGCCACCTCTTGGTATAACAAAATTTATAGGTGGATAACAGTGGCTCCACTTGGGGAAGACAGTTGGTTATTTAGGTGTCTAGAACCTTAGCTATTGATCTCTGGTTTTTAAGTGAACCAGTGCTTTAATACATTGGGCAACAACCTTTCTCTTTGATAATATCTGCAACAATTTGAAATAATGGAATTCTATCAAAAAAATCATGTCTACCTACCCATTCCTAATGATCCTAACATTTTTTCTTCTTTTCAGAGTGCATTTAGACTAGCAAAATCTCTTCAAAAATATTTTATTCTTTTTAAAAACAAGAAACTAATCTAAGTCTAACCTTATTTCTCCGTGAATCCAGATTAAGCAGTTGAATTCATAATTTCTCAACCTAACTACTATCTGTCAGGATTAGACTGTCTGACAGACTTTTATTCTCTAATTTCTAAGACACAAATTTAAAAACAGTCAAGCCAAGATTAAGTTGTTTGAATTGCTGTGATCTATGACATAAAAACAAGCTGCACATAGATTATTATTTGCAGAAAAAGTAAAGCCAAATAGTGAAGGCTTAAGATCTGAAAATTTAAAAACCTCCTTCATTGTTTCTTCAGCTCTGTTTTTAAATTTGTTTGAGCTATCTTTCTTTCTTTCTTGGTTCAAGTTTTGGGCATATTAGAACCAATTTGTTTCTATCTCATAGGTTCAGAATTTGAGCTTGTTTGAACCTTTGTTTTTCTATCCTAATCTACCTTACTGATAAGCCAAGATTAAGCTGTTTGGAAAATCTATTTCATTAACATATCAGCATTAAATTGAAAACTAATTAGTCATGATTAGGCTGTATGACTATTTAGGAGTGGCATTTGAGTTTGCACACTTTCAGACTTTGTTTCTCTTTTTTGGTATGGGGCTGTACCTTTCTTGTTTTATAATCTGCCCTCTTTTCTCTTTTCTATTGTTTTTGTATTTTTAATTTTCTAACTTTGAATGCAATGTTTACCAATGATATTTATAATGGAAATTAAAAAAGCTTTAAAACTCAAGACTCTTGGCAGAAGTAATGCTTGAGCATCCTGCCGTTGACAGGACCTCCATACAGATCTTCTCCATTCAATTCTTTCAAGAAAAATGCATTGTGACCCCTCTCAGCATGAATAATATAGGGCCCTTTCCACAAGTTCTCAAATTTTCCATGTTTTCCCTTCTCTTCCCTCCTTGAATCCCATTTAAGAAAAACATTTCCAACTTGGAAATTGTTTGCTTTAGTTCTCTTGTCAAATATTTTTTTGATATTTTCCTGGACTAACTGTGTTCTTTCATAGAATTCTTCTCTAGTCTACTGTAAATGAATTGTTTGGTTGATTCTTCTTTGCATATCATATTCTTCAATCTACACTTCTTGAAGGAGTTTCATGACTGGAAATCCTAATGAAGTGGGAAAGACTGCATCCATGCCATAAACTAGTTGATAGGGGGACATATTTATTGATTTCTTTGTAGTTAATCTATCAACGCATAAGGCATGAACCAGCTTACTGTGCAATGATTTCTAATTATGCTCCAACAGCTTTTTGATGATATTGATGAGGCTCTTATTGGAGGATTCAACTAATCCATTTCCTTGGGGATAGTAGGTAGTAGAATGACCCAAGGTGATGTGGTATTTGTAACAGAAATCAACCATTTTCTTAGATTTAAAGGCAACATCATTATCTGTTATGATTTTACTGGGACAACCAAATCTGGATAGGATATCTGTTTCAAGGAAATTGATAATGACAGAGTCATTAGCATTCCTAGTGGGTATAGCTTCTATCCACTTGGTAAAGAAGTCAGTGGCAGTGAGGATCCACTTATGTTGGGCTTAGGAAGGTGGGTGAATTTCCCCAATGAAGTCTAAGCCCCATTGTTGAAAAGGTGCCTCAACCCTGATAGGATGTAATGGTAAAGGAAGGAGTTTTCTTTTTCCATCAAAAATTTGACACTTATGGCAAGACATGACTAAATTTTGAGTGTCTGGGAAAAGGGTAGGCCAATAGTGACCAGATCTAAGAATTTTGTTTGTTGTGGCCTTCCAGTAGAGGTGTCCTCCGCATTCTCCTTCATGCAGCTCATGCATGATCTTTCCTGCATCATCTTCAAGTAAACATTTAAGAAAAATTCCAATAGCATTTTTCCAATATAATACCCCATCTAAGATGCAATAACTCAAAGCTTTTTGTTTCAAAAATCTAGCTTTAGTTTTAGACAAAGAAGGAGGGGCATTTAAATATAAAAGCACATAAATAATGTTAGCATATCAACGAGAATTCAGAAATGCGTCTTCAATGAAAGGGGCAATGAATTCTTCTACTTCTTCCAATACATATACCATGTTCATATCTAGTGCTTGGAAGTTTGATTCAGCCATCAGTTTTGCTAATCCCTACCCTTTAATCAGTTTGGTGGACCTAATTTCTAAGTCATATTCAATAATAGTTGCAATCCATTTTCCCCTTTTACCATGAGGGTCTTGACTTAGAATATCCTTGACAATAGTATGTGGAACAAAAGAAATTACGTGAGAGTGTAGAATGTAGACTCTAAATTCCTTTAATGCTTTCACTAATGCTAAAGCTTTCTTCTCCGTGATGTTATACTGGAGAGGAGCATCTCTTAAGGCCCTGCTAAAGAAGGATATCAGTTGTTCTTGCCCAAAATCATTCTTTTGAAGTAATATTGCAGCTATTGTATGTTTAGATGCAAAAGAAAAGATATAAAAGTATTTGGTAAAATCTGGACTAATCAAGACTGGTGTTTGAGTGAGAGCTTGTTTAACTAGTTCAAATGATTGTTTAGCTTGTGTAGTCCATTTCACACCTACATCTTTCTTAAGCATGTCTGTAATGTTTTTTAATAGCTCAACAAGGTTGGGGATAAACCTCCTTAAAAAATTAGTCTTTCCAATGAAAGATTGTAATTCTTTGAGGCTTCTTGGATGGCTGATTTGAAATATGCCATCTATCCTTTTAGGGTCTATTTTGATTCCCTCTTTTGAAATTATGTGACCAAGAAGTTTACCTTCTTGGAGACCAAAGAGTGTCTTCTTGGGATTCAAAGATAAGTCAAATTTCCTACACTTCTCAAAAACTTTTCTTAAGTGAATCAAATGTTCTTCATCAGTTTTTGAGAAAATGGTTATGTCATCAAGGTAAATGATAATGAAATATCCAATATCTTTAGAGAAGGCTATGTCCATGGCCATTTGGAAGGTGGCCCCTGCATTCATCAATCCGAAAGGCATTTTGACATACATAAAGGTGCCCCAAGGTGTGGTAAAAGCAGTTTTGATTTGATCACTTGGGAGCACTAACACCTGGTTGTAACCCGAGAACCCATCTAAGAGTGATATCCTTTTTGACCCAACTACCCTTTGAAGTATATGTTCCATCTTGGGCAAGGGGTAGTTGTCTTTTCGGGAGGCTCTATTTAAATTTTTGAAGTCAATACAGAGCCTGATTTCCCCTGTCTTCTTTCTAACAGAAACTAAGTTTGATACTCATTCTGAATATCTAATTGGTACTATGATCCTAGCATCATGCATCTTTTCAATTTCTACCTTAACTAAAGGTAATAAAACATGGTTTATCCTCCTTAGTTTTTGTTTAAAAGGCTTTTGATTTTCCTTCAAAGGAATCTTGTGTTGAATGATGCTAGTATCATAAGATTTCAGATCTTTGTATCCCCAAGCAAAAGCATCTTTAAAATCTTTGAACAGCTCTATGTATTGCAATTTTATGTGATCTAGGAGAGTGCTAGACAGTTTAATCATCTTGGATTCTGCTAGGCTTCCTATTTTATGTTATTCTACATCTGTTTCCATAGGCTCCATTCTTGGTTCTTTGGCTACATCATTAAGGTCGAAAAGGTGTTCTAAAGGTGTGAGACCCTTGGAATTGTATTGCTCTTGCATTGTAAAACTTCCAAGTATTCTTGGTCTGTGTTGTCAATTAATTCTGCTTCAAAAGGATTCTCACAATGATTTATATCAACAGAATGCGTTATTTCAACTTCTGGGATTTGTTCAATATACAAACAGTTTTCTTTATGGCTGGTTTTTGATATTGGTACGGAAAAATCATTTTCTGATTTTAAGAAATCATCTATGTGTTTTTTAGAATCAAACACTTTCCAGTGATCTTTTTTATCAGGCACTATCGGCCTGTGTTTTACCTTTACGCTAAGCGGCTCATTTATGTCAGGTATTTGGCAGTTGCTAGCATTGAAAGCGAGTTCATTTGCTAGATGATTTAGTGCTCTTGGAATGAAAATAAGTTCATACTTTTCAAAGGTTTTTAATAAATCAAGGGTAGCATTCTGATATTCCCTAAGCTTTGGATTTCTAGCTGAGTATTCTCCTTTGATTTATCTTATGATAAGTTCAGAATCTCCTAAGATTGATATCTTTTGGGCTTCTAATTGTTTAAGCAATTGTAAGCCTAGGAGAAGTGCTTCATACTCAGCAATATTGTTGGTGCATGGGAAATCCAATTTATATGAAAAACTCTGATTTGTATTTTGAATCCATACACCTGCCCTTGCACTTGTTTTATTACAAGATCCATCAAAGTTTATTGTCCAAATTATATCAGCCTTATTTTCATTCTCTTGTTGCTGTTGATCTTCAATGTTTTGGATCTTATTTGAGGGAAGTTCTGATTGTTCTGGTAAACTGATTGGGTCTATGTTTTCCTTTTCTTGTTGAGTGATTTCATCTTCATTGTACAAGATAAAGGAATTTAAACTTGATTGAATAGAATAGATGGGAGAGTTATTTAGTTTATCTATATTGCTCACCATGTATTTCATGTGATATTCCTTGTATAATCTTCTGTTTTGGTTAAAAACAAGGATTGTGGCATAAGACATGTCCATTTGAAGGCTTCTCTGAATTTTGGCTCCCCATGATCTTGATAAAAGCATGCCATACTTAGGGGTAATTTCAGCTACAGCTATGTCCATAACTAGACTCTTAGCAGGGATTTGAGATAAGTTAACACATAAGTATTTGATTAAACCCAAACATTTGACTCTACTTGAATCACAGGAATATAGATCCTTGTATGGTTTAGTAATTTCTAAGCCTAAACTTTCCATTACTACCTTGGGCATAAGATTATGTGAAGCTCTGGAGTCTAACATGGCATTGTGCAAAATTTTCTCATGTATATTCAAACTGACATAGAAGGGAGGAACAACTCCTTCTTGGTATTTTCCTTCAACTTCCAGACCAAATAACAACTCAGGCTTGTCATCTGTCAATTTTAATGTATCAGTATCACTTCCTAAGTTCAAAGCTTTCAAAACTTTGTTTTTGTACACTTCTTGGGTTACTAGTTCAGCTAAGGGGATGGTAATTTTATCTTCGCAATCTCTCCCTCAAGGCCGAAAGAAACAATTGATCTGGTCATATTTACATCTGTTTTTTCAATGGAATTCCTTTCAGAAATTTTGATTTGCTAAACTTTGTTTGGACTAGTAATTGGGACAGTTTTATTAGGTCCACTAGCTGAATTGCTAGGGATGCTTGGCTCAACATTAGGCTGGCTACTTTTCTCTTTGTTTGAATCTGTTTTCTTAGCCAAAATGTTGGTTTTCTCTGCTATCTTCTTGCACTGAATTTCTACATTTTTCTTGGCAGCAGTGTTAGTGTTTCTATCCTTTGAATTATCTACGTTCCCTTTGCTCCTAAGATGATATTGTTTGTGCACCTCCATGATTTCATTTTCAAACCCCAATCTATAATCATTAGAATCTTCATAGGTGTTTGAATTTTGATCAGAGGAGAAGAAACCTTGTTCTTCTTCAGTGAGGAAAACATCATCCCCACTGTCTGATCCAATCAAGTTCACATGACCTTCTCCCAACCTTTCGATCTCCCTATCTTCCTCATATTGATCTACATAGTTTTGTTGGAAGGGAGGTCTAATCTATTGGTCACTTTATTTTTGTTTATCTTGATTGTTTTATCTTCTATAATTCTGATTTTTGTTTCTATTTTGGTTTTTGTGAGGTTCTCTTAGTGGCACTCTATCATTCAAGTTGATCTTTTCGAGCATCCTCTCAATTACCTTCACTAGGTTGTCAATTTTTGTGTCAGAAGTTGAGGTTGAGGGTACAATTTCATATTTATAAGTTACCCTCTTCTCTGATCTCAACCTATATATTTTCTCAATTATGTTTGCTTCTATGCTCATAGCTCCCTTCTACATGTCTTCTAATGTTAAGTAATCTCTCTCCCTTAATTGATAAGCCATTTTAGCATCAAAACCTTCAAGGTATCTTACTAAGGCCATGCCTTGGGGAGGTTTCATGTGAGGTGGAAGAGCATTGTAAAAACTATTAAACATAGTGGAGTAGTCATGAACACTCTCCGCTGGATTTCTTTTGAGACTGCTATATTCTGCTAATATTTGAAGAGGGTTCTTCTTGGTTTCCCATTTGTTTATGAATGTTTGGTGCAAATCAGGGAGATCATTGATGCTATTAGGAGGTAAGTTTTTAAACCACTTCTTTACATCTCCTCCTAAACTTTGGGCGAAGATCCTCATTTTAATGGTTTCTTCTTCTATCTCCATGTAATCAAATGCATCTTCCATCCTATCTACATGATGTTGAGCTGTTGTAGACTCTTTTCCAGTGAAATGAGGAATTTTGGATTGGTACTCATTTGGTAAGGGAAGGAGAGGTTGTGGTAGCACTAATGGGGCATACCATGTTGCCATGGATGGAAAGAAGGGTGGGTTTACAAGAGGTGGATTCACAAGAGTGAAAGTGGGCTGAACAGGAGTGTTTTGAAAAATGGTAGTATGGACTGGAGTGGAAGAAACAGTTGGGCCAGCAAACTGGTTTTGAGCATATTTGTTATGAAAAAGGCTAAAGTGATGAAGAAGCTGGGAATCAGGAGGAGTGGAAGGTGAGGCTTCTCTACTAAAGCTCTGTTGCAAATCTGCAATGTCGAGATTATTTTGGTTTAAATCACCTTGAGATCTAGTTTTAAAGATGTTCTTTGTATGATGTAAATCAAAGTGTAAATCCTCTAAGTAAACAAGGTTTTCAGGAACAGATTTTGTTCTTAAGAGGTTCCTATTAGCAGCTGATTTTCCAGACTTAGAAGTCTGCCACAGAATTCTCTCTGGATTGTCAACTATTAAAGGAGGATTTGGGTCTAGATGGGATCTAGTGTTGATGCTATGTGAATCCAGACTGCTTTTCAAAAATGAGAGAGGTTAAAGTTTTAGGGACTGTTTTTTGGAAGTTTTACCTCTCATGATGTCTTATATAGTATGGGACTAGGCTTCTAAACTTCTTCAAGGCTGGTTAACATAGTCCTAAAGAGATCTAGAGACCTAGATTAGTAATAGGCCTACTGGGGCTAGTGGAGTCACTAGGTGGAAAAGTTTTAGCTTCTATGAAGGTAAAATATTGGATGGTTCCACCACCATGTTTATTTTGAAGCCAAACTGAAATTTTTTTGGGTTTTTTTATGAGTTTTTTCGGTCTTATAGGTTATGAGAGTGTCCTAAATCTGATTTAACACTTAGCTAAGGTGTTTAAACATACAAATTTCACTCTTATGGTTTGGTAACTGATTCCTTCAAGGTTTGATAAGGTTCTATGAGAATCCTAAGGGTTACTTAGTTTGTCACTAATTCAAATAAGTCCTATCATGATTACCATTTTTTTAGGTAGTGCTTGAAGAAGGCTACTTATGTCATACCGAACAGTGAGTGTTTTGTTTTAAATATTTTACTCAGGGTCCCACCGTGATCACCATTATGCTGGGGTCATGTGTTTTGATAGTTTGGCAAATCAGAAGACAAGGCAACATCAAACCAATCTTTAGAGTTCCAGGATCTAGTCCTCCTGTTCTCAGAGAGGGATCTCTCAAATTATTTGTTTTGCAAAGGTTTAACTTGTGTGCTTTTTAGTATGGATTTTAGACTAGTTATTAAGTGTAAGTGTTTGTTTGTTTGTTTGTTTGGTTGAATTGATACAACAGAATATGAAAGGTCTAGGAAAGGCAGGTAGAAAGAAGGAGTATCAGTTTCATTGGGCAATGGAGTCAAAAAGAGGTTATGACAAACTTATCAATGGATATGGGATATCAAAGGGAAAATCTAACTTGGCCACAGGATCCTTTAGTTTATGAATGAGATGGACATTAATGGTTTAGAAAAGAGAGGTTTAATTCTCAACAAAGGGAATTTGAAAACATGACTTGAAAAATAAAGAGGTATCTGATAGACAAGGCTAACCATAAATTCTAAAAACCACACTTTAAGCAAATAATGAATTCAAAACAACTTTTAAAATGAAATCTAAGATTCGGGAGCACATCCTATTTCCTCAAAGATTTTATTTTCAAATGACTTAGAAAAACATAAAAGATTTACTAATAATTGCAGTCATAGAAGAGGGAACACCTAATACATCTATGTTCACAACTATAAAAGACATTTAAGACAACTGTTCAAGCAAGAACAAAGGGCATGATTAGAACATACCTCCTTGGCTCACTATAAACAAAGATACTTCAAAGGGAGACTTTAATAACAACCTTTAAGTGGCAGCAGACAAGCAGGGAGAACCATAAATCATGCTGAAACCAACTATTCAAACTATTAGAGAAATAAACAAGCATGAGGACTAAAGAGAGAGATTAAAGACTCTCAAATACCTCAGCAGAAGAAAACATAAAACAGTGAAGGATAAACAGGTCTAAGGTGCTTCCAGGAGTCATTTCTTAGCCTAAAAATTTCATCCTACTGTAGTAAGAAATTATGGAACAAAATGAAAACAGGAGAAAACATTAAACAGTTCAGAATACTTCACCAAAAAGCAAGCTCATGGATCCAATGATAGAGCCTTCTCAAGAACAAGCATGCAACAACATCATCAGGGCTTCCAAGACTTCAATTTCTTCTTCAACTTCGACAGACTATGTATTATTTTAGAGAGATTCAGTATTAGAACTAGTGATCAACCAACAAATTCTCATCTTCTTCAGAAGTATTTATAGAAGAAATGAGGAGGTGGAAGAGCTTTAGGTTTGAAATGCAATAAATTCTACACTAAATGAAACTCCTAGCCTCTAGAACCATGCAAGGCCTAAGGAAGGAGAGCATTTAATTTATACTTATCTTTTATGTACTCTGTTTCTGCTATTTTTAGGTTAAATGGGCAAAAATATTGACTCCGAGGCTTACTTATCCCTTACAATAACTTCCCTGACAGTTTCAAAATATGTTCTTTCTTTGGTAATAACTTTTTAGGTGTCTTTATGCAAATATCTTCGGTTTAAGCAATAAGTAGGCCTTCTTTTGATTTGTTTAGGCTACAGGTGGCCTTTGGTAGCTGCAGAGGATTCAATTAGCCTCTGATGTGGCAGTGGAGGCTTCTCGGACTGGTAGATATTATTGTTTTAACCTAAAACGCCTTTAATTTACTTGAGTTCTATGTTTTAGGCTTAATGAAGCCTAATTTCTTTCTTTTGGTCTTCAAACTATCTTCAATCGTGGATCGGGTCTTTGATTAATCGAATTAATGCCTTAATCCTTCCAAAACAGTGTTAACAATATTCAAACAGGTTTTCTGCTTTTGATTTTATCCCTGGATATTGATACTCTTTGTTTGATTAATGGTTCACTGTGTTTTGTTGCTGTGCAGGCGTACAAAGGGATCTTATAATGTTTCCAGTGTTCATGAGGCACCGGTAAAACTTGATGGGAAACCCTGCAGAATGATCTCCTTCACGCATAAAGGCCTGGTGGATCGTCATCCCCAGCCTTCAATTTTCTTTTAAAATAATTGAAAAAACCGTTAAAACCTGTGTTAGGACCCCATAATGTATCATTTTGACCATACATTTTGTTATCATTCCACTCTTTTCCAATCCACATTTAAAGCTTACACTATTACTTTCATCCATTTTTCCAAAGGTATATAATATTCTTCTCTTTACTATATGTTTAAATTTTTTTACATATAATTTTACATTACTTTCATATTTAATCATTAATCAAAGATATATAGTTGCTGAGATAGTTTGAAGACCGTAGATAATCTATTATGGCTGTCTGAAGACCACATTGCTGAAACAGTCAACATGGTACGCATATCCCATTGTTGAAACAACTCGTGATTTGCGATTTTGAAGCATCATTTCAATCATGATGACAACAAGAAAAGACAAGTAAGGAAGCTGTCACACGGGCCATTCTGAAGCCAGTACCATCGTAACCATTGTAACAACATTTTGGTAATGGAAGAACAGAAAGGTCCTATTTCAGAATAGAAGATGATATTGGGTTAAAAATAGGATTTCTATAATGTAAATCAATTGTAATAGATGTCTCCTCTTTAAAAAGAGGAGACATTAGCATTAGAGGGATAGTTAGAGACTATGGGAGATTCATTTTGAACAGAGAAGGAATGTGACTCTTTTGTAATATGTTGCTTTCGATAGATGAATAAAATTTTGTTCTGAGCATTTCATTATAATTCCTTCTTCTGGGGAATCTTGTGAGAAGGAAAGGGCTCGCCTTCTTCATAAGATTCACCCATTTGTTCCAGTAGCTTGTTAACTGTTCTTTTTCATGCCTTGGTTAAACTCTGTTTACTGAAGTTATTTATGCAGCATCGAAATTCTGTTGTTTATTGCTAAAGCTTTGTTTTCATTACTTGTTGCATTGATTTCATACAATCCATTCTTGAGAAGTTGTGGATTATTTTAATTAGCAATCTTGTTTATGAAATGAGTTTGTGAAAGCTTGGTAATCAGAAACAGGTGCTGAAGATTCCTACTTGGGGAATAGGGTCCTGTTCTCTGTTATAGCATAATTGGTCTTCCTTTTTGCAGATTGATTTCCTTTCCTAGATCGTTGTCTTTTTAATGTAATACAGGATTCTTTTAATGATAGTCTGCAATAGAAGGATTGTCTTTGTTGTAACTCAAGTAGACTTCAGTTTTGTTAAAGAAAGGTGTGATTAGTATAATTTTTACTACAACATTTCTTTGCTTTTGAGATTGAGCATATACAGTGTGTGATTGCCTTTGAAATAAATAGACTTCCCTGGGTTGACAATTTATGTAGCACTTGAATTGTTTAATTTGATAAACAATTAAAGTGAACAAAATTTTGGTGCTGTTGTCGGGGAAGGCAATTATAGATTTCAAAAGAATTGATGTTTTTCTTTCAAATGTGCAGATTGCATGAGAGGATGCAGAACCCATAAGAAAAATAACCCTACAGGTGGCAAGGGCAAAGGAAGGGGAGGAAGAAAGACTTTTATTGACGAGATCGTATCAAAAGCTGAATCTTCTTAGAGATTAAGCTCTCGAAGGCCAAAGCCTCAACACTCCCCTCAATCGAATTATGAAACAAAAGAAGTTGTGAGCCCTGAGAACATTGAGGAACCAGCAGCAAGTGTTGAAGAGCTAGTAGAAAGCATTGAAGAGCCATTAGAAAGTGTTGAAGAACCAGCAGAGAACGTTGAGGAATCGACAGGAAACGTTGAAAAACCAGCGGAAAACATTGAAGAGGCAGTAGAAAACATTGAGGATCGAGCAAGTGCAGTAGGAGATCAAACAATGGAAGGAAACAATGAAGGATTCTTCGACGGAGGACAAGTAGATCCTGAAGGAGAGGGAAAAGATGAGAATTCTCTCTCTACCTTAGGATTTCCTATTAGTGTTCTCCCTAGAGGAGCAACTCCCATGAAGAATATCCCACTTTCAGCCTTACCTAACTTACATGGTTTATCTTCTGAAGATCCTGACGAATTTCTTTTTGAATTTGATATATTATGCAGAAGTTATGATTATGTTACTAATGCCCAGAAGTTGAAGCTGTTTCTAGAAACACTAAAAGAAAATGCAATAAGGTGGTTCATGAGTCTTGGAGGCCATGTAATCACAACATGTGAACATATGAAACAAAATTTTTGCTTAAATATCAAGACTACTTTCGGACAAGAGAAAAAAGAGAGGAACTATTTAAGATGGTATAAAAGGAGGACGAGAATTTGGAGGACTTTATGGAAAGACTACAGTACAACCTGCAGAGATCCAATCATCCCGATGTAAGTAAGGATATTCTTAAAACAATATTACTGAAAGGGGTGAAGGATGACTATTTAGACATGCTAAATATGCTTGGTAAAGGAAATATATCTAAAGAGTCATATGATGAAATTTTTAACCTCTGTAAAAGATGTTCAAGAGGAGCTGCAAGGAATAGGTCAAACATCAAAGATACCACACATTCAAGAGTTCAAAAATCTGCCAGTGGAGGAGAAAAAAGAGCCAAAATAGGTAATTTACTTGAAGAATTTAAAACTGAAATGTTAAGTTCTTTTGCTTCATAGATTGACACCTTGCAGGTTAAAAAGAAACAAGCCGAAGCAGAAGTAGCTTTGGCTGTATTTTGCCCCAAATGCAGAGATAAACACCCACTAAGGGAATGCCCATTGGACAAGATACTAGTTTGCACCCTTTGTGAGAAAGATCATGAAACACAACAATGCCCCTCTTTACCAGGAATAAAAGAAGCATTGCAACCAACTGAGGAAGAAGCTAAAGCAGTCTATCTACTGACACAGAGAAGACAATGACAACCATGAGGACAAGGTATGAAATTTAATATGCCATTTACATCTTCTAATCGTTGGAACAATTACCCTTCTTTTAGTCAAGAAAACTACCCTCCCTTTAACCAAATGCAATACCCGGCCTTCAATCAAATGAATTACCCACCCATGCAACAAACAAACCCTCCCTTTGTTTATCCTGCAATGTGGACTCCTTGGCCTCCACAACAACAATCTTACTTTAATGAATGGAATTGAAATTGGAGGGTTCAACAACTCCCATTTCCAAATCAATTTCCTCAATTTCAACAACCACTTCCTCTACCATCAGGCGCTCCACCAAATAATCAAATGAGACCCCAGCTACCTGTGCAACCAAATCCTAACCCCAATAATAAAGCTGTGAAATTTATTGATATTCAGAACCAGCCTACATTTCCTGTTTTCGCTGCACAATGTAATGACATTCATTTACGATCTGGGAAAATAGTTGAACCCATTATTGATGATGTTACCTCTTCCGACTCTGATAAAGAAGAAACTGGGAAACATGACTCACATAAAGAGGTACAACCACCCTCTAATAAGGGTGCTGAAATAGCAGAACCACCATTCCCTGAGCGTTTTGTTTTAACTAGAATGCCTGAGCCACCTGCTTTTAATCTTTTAGGGGAATTGCAGAATCTGTATGTTAAAATTCCATTTTTACAGGCACTAAGAGCTGTACTCATTTATGCCAGAACCATGAGAGATATTTGTGTTAATAAACCTGGTAGGAAGGCTAAATATCCCCTTATAGTTCATGTTATGGGTGATCTATCTGCATTAATGTCCGGTAAAGCCCCTCCAGTTAAATATGGTGATCCTGGCGATCCTACTGTGACAGTCCAAATT
This sequence comes from Pinus albicaulis, assembly GCA_034641835.2. Taxonomy (NCBI): domain Eukaryota; kingdom Viridiplantae; phylum Streptophyta; class Pinopsida; order Pinales; family Pinaceae; genus Pinus; species Pinus albicaulis. The sequence continues at coordinate 958,227,243 of CM076582.1, forward strand.
GGTAAAACAATAATCCCTCAATTTCTGGTAGATTTAGGTGCTGCTATAAACATTATGACTCTTGAAACTTCATAATTGTTACAGCTAAAGAACACAATCAAAGATATGCCAACCATTCTAGATTTAGCTGACCGTTCTACAATCAAACCAGAAGGATTTGTTGAAGACTTAGTCATCTCAGTTGAGTCCTGGAATTACCCAGCTGAATTTGTGGTGTTACAGACTAAAACAAAGTTGGGGGGACATCCTCTAATACTGGGAAGGCCTTGGTTAGCCACAGCCGATGCCTTTATCAGTAGCAGATCTAGTTCAATGACAATTTCCAATGGATATGAAACTAAACAGCTTACTCTCTACCCTCATGCTACACCCATGATTAATAATGAGAATTCTGTATGGATGGACTATGATGATAATGCTATTCAACCTATTTTGACTATCGGACAAGCTTTAAACCTTAAAGATACCACTGAGGATGAAGTAATTAATAATTTTATTTTTGAACACTCCTCTGTGACTTCTGAAACACATAACCAACTGGCTGCACTTTTGGAATTAGATACCCAGGAAAAGCTTAAATCTGAAGATCTACCTCAAACATCAATCACCATCCCTTCTAAAAGCATAACAATAGAAATCAAACCTGGCAAAACAATGAACATAAATCATGATCTGACAGTTGCTGAAACACAGCAGTTGATGAAGTTACTGCTTGAAAATAAGGAAGCATTCACATGGGACTATACAGATATGAATGGAATCTCCCCTGAATTATGTACTCACCGGATTTATATTAAGGAAGGTTGTCGACCAGTATGTCAACCCCAAAGACGAATGAACCCTAATTTAATAGAAATTATTAAAGAGGAACTTCAAAAATTGCTTAATGCAGGATTTATATACCATATATCTGATAGTGAATGGGTTTCCCCATTGGTAATAGTTCCTAAGAAAAATGGGAAATGGAGAGTATGTGTAGATTATAGAGCCTTAAATAAAGCCAGTCAAAAGGATCACTTTCCTTTACCGTTCATTGATCAGGTGTTGGATAGTTTGTCAGGGAAGAAATTCTTCTCCTTTTTAGATGGATTTAGTGGGTATAATCAAATCAGAATTGCACCCCAAGACCAAGATAATACCACTTTTACTAGCCCTTGGGGAACTTTTGCCTATAGAGTTCTTCCATTTGGACTATGTAATGTGCCAGCAACTTTTCAAAGGGCAGTTATAGGAATCTTTTCCGATATGCTGAATGACTCCATGGAAATATTTATGGATGAATTTACCCCTTATGGTATGTCTTTCGAAGATGCATTACAGAATCTTGAGAAAGCACTTAAACGTTGTATACAAGCTCACCTCTCCTTAAGCACTGAAAAATGTCATATGATGATGAGTGAAGGAGTAGTGCTTGGACATTTTATCTCATCTCAAGGAATTCAAGTAGATCCATCAAAAATACAAGTCATTCAGAATCTTCCTATTCCTAAAACACAAAATGATGTGAGAAGTTTCCTAGGACATCCTGGATATTACAGGAGATTTATTAAAAAAAATTCCAAAATAGCTTCTCCTTTATTTGTGTTACTTATGAAAAATACTGAATTTAAGTGGACTAATATTTTCCAGGAGGCCTTTGTAGAACTCAAGCATCAGTTATCCACAACGCATATTTTGAGAGGACCTGATTGGGCACTTCCCTTTCATATATCTTCTGATGCTTCAGATACTGCAATTGGAGCTGTCTTGGGACAAGAGGAAAACCATCTTCCTTATGCTATCCACCTTATAAGTAAGAATATGACCCCTGTTGAGATTAATTATATAGTTACTGAAAAGGAATTTTTAGCAGTAATTTATGCTATTAATAAATTTCGACATTACATTACTGGTTACTCTACTTTTGTCCATACTGACCACTCGACTATTAAGTATTTTATGAACAAGTCTGTCACAAATGCTCGAGTTACTAGATGGTTATTGTTATTACAAGATTTTGATATTACAATTGTAGATCGACTAGGTAAAGAAAATGTTGTTGCTGATTTCCTTTCACAGTTAAAAACTGATGATAATATACCAGTAGATGATTCCTTTCCTTAAGAGTATTTATTTGCAGTATCTGCTCACTCACCATGGTATGCAGACATTGCCAATTATTTGGTTGCTGGGAAGTTACCATCACACCTGTCACATCGAGAGAAAATAAAAATCATTCAACAAAGTGCTCAGTATAGCTGGATAAGTGGGTGTATTTTCTACACAAGACTTGATCATGAATTCCAGAGATGCATTAGAGAGGACGAGGTGTATGATATACTAAAAGCTTGTCATGATGACCCTTGTGGAGGGAGTTTTGCTGATAAAAGAACGATACATAAAATTCTTAGGATGGGTTATTATTGGCCCTCACTCTTTAAGGATGCAAAGAAATATGTTCAGGCTTGTGATAGCTGTCAAAGAATGGGTCAACCTAATCATAGAGATGAAATTCCATTAGACCCCCAGGTAATACTTGAACCATTTGAAAGATGGGCCTTAGATTTTATAGGACCCATTAATCCTCCATCCAACCAAAGAGTATATATATTAGTCTGCACAGATTATATGACTAAATGGGTGGAGGCCAAAGCACTTCTTAGAGCTAATGAAGAAGTTGTCCTAGCTTTCCTATTTGAAGAAATATTTGTTAGATTTGGAATCCCTAGAGAGCTAGTTACATATGGAGGACCTCCTTTCAATTCTCATGGTTTCAAAGCCACCCTTCAGAAATATCATATTCATCATAAAATGACTACACCATACCACCCCCAAGCCAATGGGTAGGTAGAAAGTAAAAATAAAGTAATAGAAGCCATTCTAACCAAAACAGTGAAGGATAATCGGAAGGATTGGTCTCAAAAGTTCCCTTAAGCACTATGGGCTTACAAAACTACCTGGAGAAATACTACAGGATTTTCTCCCTACGAATTAGTTTATGGTAAAAGTGTTGTTTTTCCTGTGGAATTTGAAATTAAAACCTTAAGGAATGATTTAGCTGTTAACCTTGATTTGACTGATGTGTAGATAGCTTGGTTGCAACAGCTTCATGAACTGGATGAAAAAATATTAGATTCCATTCATTAGACAACTATGATCCAACAACAAAGAACAAAGTGGCATGATAAAATCATCAAGCACTAGCAGTTCCAAAAAGGTAATTGGGCTTTATTGTCTGATTCTTGGTTTGAAAACTTTCAAGGGAAGCTACGTACAAGATGGCTGGGACCCTATGAAGTAGATGATGTTTTTCCAAATGGAACAGTAAGGCTCTTAACAATTGATGACTCTAAAACACCGCTATTAGTAAATGGTCATCGGCTTCGTTTGTACCAGCACCCTATTTCTAAAGAAGATTTTAAGGCCACTTGCATGGTAGATGCACATTATCTTTTTTCTAGGGGAGTCTTCTGCTCCTCACTGCATTTAATTGTTTTCTGCACTATATTTTTAGTATTAGATTAGATTTCTTAAACTAATAATCCCTGTCAAGGGTTGGCATGTTACAACTGATTATTTCTTGATTAAGGAAGGGCTTACCAAGGAAGGACAATTTCACCAAAAGAAGATCCAAGCTTCATTTTGAGAAGCTTTGCTTCCCTCACTTAAATTCATTTCCCCATCTCCTAGTAACATTTCATCATCCATTCCCTTTATTCCTTTTTCCCTTTTCATATCATTTTTCCTATTTTTCCCATTTTTTTCCCATTGCTGAAACACCATTCTTCAGCAAATATTTTCCCTATTCTTCATTGCTGAAATACCATTTCTCAGCAAATATTTTCCCCATTTTCCCACTGCTAAAACATCACTCCTCAGCAACACTTTCCCTATTTTTCCATTGCTAAAACACCACTTTCAGCAGTATTTCATTCATTTTTCCGTTGTTGAAACACCATTTCTTCCTCCAAAAACATCACTATGCAACTTCTTCAATCCTTCATTTTCACTTCTCTTATTCCTTGTGTGAATTCTTTCCATTCACTGCCTTTTTCTTATGATCAAGCAGACCTTCAATATGATCTCCCTCATGTTTCAAAGAGTTTCTAAAGTTCTTCCATGACTATTGAGCCATTATAAACAAGCACTATATTTTTCGAACTACAAATCAAAGGTAAATATAAGGTATGTAAATTTTATGTAAATAAAATTAGACTATGGTTTAAAGAGAAGATTTTGTTCATTATGACCACAATCTCCACACACTTAAAGACCTCATTTCACCGTAGTTGGGGGGGAATACCGAAATTATATGCCATCATTTCACAGCATGCCAATTACCGTCATTTTTCCTACCTATTACTTCGCCTCTTCACCGTTACTCCATGTTCTCATTCGCAAACTTTACTCTGTTCGAAGTCTGGCAACTTCGCTCTTGGCCTCTGCATTTTACCAAAGCTGGTTAACTATGGGGGGACCGACTATTCGACATGAGCCCAACTTGATAGCTCTTCTTGAATTGTTCCCAGACGCGTATCAGATTTTTCAGCAGGCAGGTTGGGTGGGATATATTGAGATACTTCAAGAGTTCGATCCATAGCAAGTCCTGGAATTTGCACAAAATCTTCACGAAGACCATTCTACTGTCCAGGGAGTCTGAATTCCGGTTTCAGAGGGCAACATAGCACAAGTTTTAGGTCTGCTGGTCACTGGTACTCAATGGTTTATTCGGAAGCACATCATTCTGAATGCACAACAGGAATTTCTTCTGCCAGGAGAACACATCGAGCTTAAAGGTCGGGGTGTTAGACTTCACTCATTGCCTCCTCCTTAGCTGAAAGTTGCTGAATTCATCAAACATTATCTCACTTGTGAAAGTCGCTATCAGGTAGTCTATCAGCACGACTTTGTCTTAATGAGTCATTTACGACATGGTAGACTAGTGAACATTCCTTAATATTTACTTGGATGCATTAGAAATATGTCATTCCCACTCCTTTCCCTCACCCATCACCGCCTTGTTCAGCTACTGATTCAGAGCGGTTTTGCTCAACAATACCCTCCTCTAAACAACTTACCTCTACCTCCTCAAAAAGTTGCCGAAATTCCTCAAGAAGTTGCTGAAAATCCCCAAGAAATCCCTGAAAGTTCCCACGATCAGCAACTGGAGAATATCTTTGACCCTCCATCAATTCCATCCACAGAACCAGCTAATCCAGTTAACCTGTCTTTAAGTCCATCTCACCACTTAGCAGAATCATCTGATCCTACCATCCATATTCCTAGTGATGAATCTCAGACCGATACACCACCATCTTCCTCTATTCATAAAAGAAAAAGGAGAATCACAACCACCACTCTATCAAAAAGACAAACAAGGGCCGCAACTAAAGCGGCTACCTCCTCTGATAGCCCTTCTCCTAAGGAAAAATATTCTCATAAAAAGAAAAAGCAAACTACTGCTTTTTCTTCTTTCTTACCTAGGAGATAAATGAGGACGTCTATTGAATCAGAAACCATTCCTATTACCCCTGATCCCGCAGCCATTTTGTTAAAAATCCATTCATCACCACCCTTCCAAACCCCGAAATTATTACCTGTCTCACCTTGTGGCACTGAAACACAAGAACTAGATGCCCATGGTAATATGACATCATTTTCTACAAAACAAGTAGCTGTCCCACAAGAACCAGCTACTCAGTCAGTAGCTGCTCCACAAGAACCAGCTACTCAGTCAGCAGCTGAAACATAAGAACCAGCTGTTGATGTGAAAAAACTAGACATCCAAGATGCTACTCATTCAGTAGCTGCCACAAAGGAACCAACTCTAGCTATCACACAAGAACCAGCTACAGCTGAAACACATCAATCGACTCCGGAGAAAGCAACTGATACACAAGGACCAGTCACCATGGCCTCCCTTTTACAAGAAAATGAGTTTTTAAAATCAGAATTAGAAGCTTATAAGTGAGAATTGGTAACGAAAAGGGAAGCATTTGACAAGGAGCTAAATTTTTATACCCTGGCCCATACAGCATCCATGGCAGACAAACATACAGAAAATGACCCATATAAAGAATATATGTGCCACCAATGTGGAAACATATATCAGCAAGAAGGATATAAGATAGTTCAAGTTCCAATGCCTGAAGCATCTACATCTTCTACAGTCAAAGAAGAATGCCCTACTGATACACAAGAACCAGTAGGGCCTTCAAAAATTTCAAAAAAAGAAGTCAAGGTACAAGTATCCTGGCCTACTGTAACTGATTCTGCTACTCAGACTATACCTCAGCCTACCATTTGCAATGCCGGAACACAAACTGAACCATGGAAAGAAATGGAAATAATGAACAAGTGGAGGAAACAGTATGTTATTTCCCAAGATAAAGCCTTACAACAGCACAAATTGGTTTGGCAGAATCATATATATTCTAATTGGGAGACCTGGGAGTAGACACTCCAGCAATTTAGAGTTTACAAGAAAGAGAATAAAGAGCTAAAAGGAAAACTGCTCTTAATGTTTCAACTGGTACAAAAATTATTGGCCACTAGGAAACCATCTCTAAAATATTCTTTATTTCTCTCAGAACACCTTGTTTATTTTCAGTTGAAAGCAGTCAAAGACGGAAGACCCCATGAGGTGCTGACATCTGAACAGTTTGGGAAAACATTTGCAAAAGCTTCCATTAGTGATCAGCACCTACTATGTGAGTTGTACCTTCACAATGAAGCTATTCCTGAAAATAGATAGATTAATCTCAACTCTTTTGTTGGTGATATTCAGATCAGGGCATTTGCCTCCTTCCTTGCTAATCAGATTGCATGGCAGACTGCTTTTCTTGCAACTAGGCACAATGAAGACAACCGCCTTCTCTGGATAAGGCCAGAACCTCAGAACCCTGCCATTTTTGTGGTAGAATATCATCAGTTTTTGCAGAAGCCAGGAATGATTGAACACATACAACAATTACAGGCTTCAATACTCCATGATTGTCACCAATTCATCAGGGCCAAAGAAACTGATGCTCTAAGAGCAAAAAATATGTTGTGGCAACAATCCTCTAAGGAGAGGAAGGAGTATAATCCTTTTAGCCCTACTAACCTTGAAACTGCATTGTCTAGAGTACCCAATTACATCAAATGTGTTCAGCAATGTGCTAAAAATTGGATAGGGTACCACTTTCTTTTCCTATTTTATGGATGCTAGCAGAAGAATATCATGCCCATTATAGGTTGGATAACAAGGATGAAGCAGCAACATGGCAGAGATTTCAAAATGTGCAAGGATTCAGAGCTTCAAAAGATAGCACCTTCCATAGCTACTGTCTAAGTAATTTGCATGCCAAAAGCCAGTATTCGGACTCTAACTCTGACTAAAGTTGCCTGAGGACATGCAACCCTTTTAGTTGGGGGGGATGTTAGGACCCCATAATGTATCATTTTGACCATACATTTTGTTATCATTCCACTCTTTTCCAGTCCACATTTAAAGCTTACACTATTACTTTCATCCATTTTTCCAAAGGTATATAATATTCTTCTCTTTACTATATTTTTAACTTGTTTTACATATAATTTTAAATTACTTTCATATTTAATTATTAATAGAAGATATATAGTTGCTGAGACAGTTTGAAGACCACGGATAATCTATTATGGCTGTCTGAAGACCGTGTTGCTAAAACAGTCAACATGGTACGCAAATCCCGTTGCTGAAACAACCCATGATTTGCGATTTTGAAGTAGCATTTCAAGCATGACGGCAAAAAGAAAAGACAAGGAAGCTGTTACATGGGCCATTCTGAAGCCAGTACCATCGTAACCATTGTAAAAACATTTTGCTAATGGAAGAATAGAAAGGTCCTATTTCAGAATAGAAGATCAGATTGGGTTAAAAATAGGATTTATATAATGTAAATCAATTGTAATAGATGTCTCCTCTTTAAAAAGAGGAGACATCAACATTAGAGGGATATTTAGAGACTACGGGAGGTTCATTTTGAATAGAGAAGGAACGTGACTCTTTAATTAAAAAAAAAAAAAAAAGATGAATAAAAGTTTGTTTTGAGCATTTCATTCTAATTCCTTCTTCTGGGGAATCTTGTGAGAAGGATAGGGCCCACCTTCTTCACAAGATTCACCCATTTGTTCATGTAGCTTTTTAACTGTTCTTTTTCATGCCTTGGTTAAACTCTGTTTACTGAAGTTATTTATGCAGCATCATAATTTTTTTGTTTATTGCTAAAGCTCTGTTTTCATTACTTGTTGCATTGATTTCATACAATTCATTCTTGAGAAGTTGTGGATTATTTTAATTAGCAATATTGTTTATGAAATGAGTTTGTGAAAGCTTGGTAATCAGAAACAGGTGTTGAAGATTCCTACTTCAGGAATAGGGTCCTGTTCTATGTTATAGCATAATTGGTCTTCCTTTTTGCAAATTTATTTCCTTTCCTAGATCATTATCCTTTTAATGTAATCCAGGATTCTTTTAATGATAGTTTGCAATAGAAGTATTGTCTTTGCTGTAACTCAAGTAGACTTCAGTTTTGTTAAAGAAAGGTGTGATTAGTATAATTTTTACTACAACATTTTTTTTCTTTTGAGATTGAGCATATACAGTGTGTGATTGCCTTTGAAATAAACAGACTTCCCTGGGATGACAATTTATGTAGCACTTGAATTGTTTAATTTGATAAACAATTAAAGTGACCAAAAACTTTCACAACAAAGAAAATTTAGAAAAAATCCTGCGGGGAAGGGTTCAGACTGCTTCATAAGTTTAGTTTTAGAGCACAATCGTTGGATGAAAGCATCCAACGGTGAAGATTGCTCGCTGAGATCAAAAGGAGAGGCAGTTGGAGGGGTAAATGAAAGATTAAGTTCGAGCCGTAGATGCATATTGATCAACGGTCAAGATCAATCTGGGTTTTATAATACGAAGGGTTCATATTATAATAAAAATGGAATAAAAACCTTTAGTGGAGGGGGTAAATAGAGTTAAATGAAATTGGGGTTTCGGAAAGATTCTGGGTCCTCGGATTGATTTAGCAAACAGAGATCAATAGTGGAGAATGATTTAAGAAGTCCTTTGGAGGATGGGTGGAGGGCGATGAACTAAAAGGAGAGATTAAACGTGAGCCGTTAGATCTTAGAGATCAACATCGAATATTAAACATGAGAGAATGCAATGTAAATGGGGAAAATGGTTTCGTCCAATGAAACCACTAGTTTCACACGATGAAAAGGAGGAAAGGCGATATTTCCTTTTTGAACGTGATATGCATTAGTGATTGACACGTGCCTTTTTAAAACCACCCATATCGCGTAATTTTAAAACATTAATCTCTGGACTCAAAATTACAGGAAACTGCGTGCTGGCCGTCAGATCTGGGGCGTTAGATTTGACAGTCGTGAGGAGAGAGCGATGGAGATAATATGCACAGGAGAAAAAAGGTGAGGCAGGGTCAAGGCGGTTTTAATCTTGATCGTCGGATCAGGGAATGAATGGCTAGGATTGATTAATGGGGGTGGTAGGTCCCAAATGAGTTGGGCCTACTGGGTTAAATATGGACCATTGGATGAAACAAATCAACGACTCAGATTTAATCTTGGGGTTAATGAAATAAAATATGAGGCAAGGGTCGGGCGGAGTTTGGGTCAATGTGGGTCGTTGATCTGTAGAGATCAATGGTAGGTATTCACCGAAAAATTTATATAGCGGGGTTTTATGATTTTAACAAAGGGAGTCAAGCTTCAATCTGGATCGTTGGATGTATGAAATGGACGACCTAGATCTAATCATGGGATCGCCAATCAGCAAGGGAGAGAGGAAAGGTCCAAAGAAAATTTGCGATGCGATTAGATTGGAGTTGTCGATCTTAGAGAGATCAATGGTTGGGAATGAGTCTGTGGGTTCAAATTTCAGAGGGCTGTGGCGGAGGACAATTAATTTGGACCGTCGGTTCTTGTGGATTCTACGGTCCAGATTGAATCGCAATGATCATAATCGGTGGAGGAGAGAGGAAAAGGCGCAATGGTTTTCGCGATGCAATTGAACAAGGACCGTTGATCTTAGAACTAGATCAATAGCATAGATTCACTTATGAATGCCGAAGGCAAGTATGCGGGCTTTGGAACAAGGAAATGTGAGCTGTTGGATCTGGGTATGGTGGGGAAGATAAACGACTGGGAAAACGAAGCGAGATCGCCAATCGGAGTGGGGCGATAGATTATTTAAATGCATCCAATGAAAAAATCCGATGCAAGATTGTGACTATCGTTGATCGATCTTAGATCAACGGTTGGTATTTACCCAACCAATGAACCATCGAGATTTATAAAAACATAGGAAAATTGGGTTTGTAAGAAAATACAAAGGAAAGTTCGCGTTCGGGAGGGGTTTTTTATATACAAAGGACCAATCGCAATCGGAAAATTTTTAAAAGTGAAAGGTAACAAGATAAGAGAGGAAGCTTGATTTCGATTGCACGATTTAGGCCTGAGCCGTTGGATTTAGAACAGATCAACGGCTAGGATCGCAGCAGAGGTTCATAGAATAAAGTTCATCGCATCGGAAGTTTTCGGAGGAACAAAGGGAAAAGTGTTTAAACAGAAGGATCTGATTGAGATTAACACTCGAGAGCATAACGCCTGGTTCTGGGCGTGGGTCATATGTGGGGAAGTTGTTAGGGGCTTAGCCGAAGGGGCTTAAGGCCTTAGTGCAAAAAGTCTATTTTTTAAGATTTTTCAAGGATTTTCAAAGGATTTTGGGGGTTTCGATAAGGTTTAAAAAGGAGTTTTAAACTTGATTAAAGGGGATTTATGAAGGGAAGGAAGGAGAAAGAGGGAAAATAGAGGAATTTCATGAGGAAAAAGGGAATAAAATGGAGGTTAAGTATGAGTGAAAGGAGGGGTAAAATGAAGGGGAAAAATGGGTTTTTGGCAGTCTTTTTCTTCAGGAAAACAACGGATTTTTCAGGGTAAATGAGGGAACAGCGGTGAAGATTTATTCAAAGGAAAGAAGAATATCATAAGACTTCAAAATACGATAGGTTTTCAAAGGAAACTATTTCTTGAAGGCTTGAAGACAAAATTCTAGCCACCTCTTGGTATAACAAAATTTATAGGTGGCTAACACCATCCATCTTGCAAAGAACTCAACATTTCATTCCAGGACTAAACACATACAACTCAAGTACCATTTCATACGGTCAATATTGGAAGATGGGCAGTTGAAGCTTGAAAAGATACACACTAGCTAGAATCCTACAGATATGCTAACAAAAGTTGTAACCAGGGAGAAACCGGGATTATGCTCAGTTTCAATTGGTCTTCAAGGATGACGATTGTTATTCATCAATATTTTTACCTGTTATTGATGACTAGTTTCTTTAGCTGAGTTTTCTAGAAGCTGATCTCCAAACTATCAAATCTGTCATCTAGAAAACACCCCAAAACAATTTTTGTCCTCCTACCCCTTCTTGTTAGCCTATGATGAAGAAAAACCCCAGTTTTCAAGCCCTATCTTGTTTCAGCAAAATAACCCTGTCCACAGCTGTCATAACTGAAAATGATCTGCTGTCATTTACCCTTGTTTATCATGCCATTCGTGATCCAAAGGTTGAAAAAGTGCCTGCAACCTTATCTCTGGCCATCTTGTCATTTTAAAATCTAATCATACCAAAGAAAACACTCATAATATGTCAAGATCGCCCCTAAGTTAGATAGTGGTGTTTAGGGAGTTTTTCCTTGGCTAAGACATCCTAAGCCAAACAACCTCTGTCTAGTACCAGTTAGCCTTGAATTTGTTCCTATTCCGCAAAACAAGCCTTGATCCATCCATAGGTCACACACCACTAAGAGGCCACTTTGTCTCATTTCAGCAGAAGTTCAACAAAGATCCAATATGGAGAAGATAAGCCTGGTCACTATCTGAAGAAAAATGCTTAGCTCAGGAAAAATCTCCATAAGACACCAAAAGAGCTCTCCAAGGTTCAAATTCATATGTTTTACATCTCTGCAGGGGTGTAATTGAATGATAAACAGTATGCAAATAAGAGAAAAGGGACAAGTCCAAATAGGTCTCTCATGTTGAAGATATTTGCCATCAGTAAAGCAGATGGAGAGCTGTAAAGTAAAAAGAGCAAGAGTACATGTTTTAAAAGCCAAAATTTTCCTAAAGAGCAGAGGTTATCCTTCAAAGTCACATGAATACAAAGGACTGATGTAATACTGATCAGAAGTGTCCCAGTATCTCCTCCAAAGTTAATGCTGCATAGTCCCTCCAAAAGGCATCATCATGTAGGACATAAGACAATTGCTTCTTATGTTGTCTTGAACCCGGGATGTGAACATTAGTCTAAAGTAATTTCAACATACCTCTGCAAACACAGTCAAGGAAGGTTAGTCAAAGATGTCTAGTAAGAAAATACTCTCCATATACAAATCACATGGTTTCTGGTCTAAGGGTTTCAAAGGGTTACTTTGCAAAAGGATATATATCTAAGTCCATGCCTCATAAAGAAAAATGTCAAATTCACTTTGTTGCCTATTTTATATAATACTGAGCCGAGACATATATTGCAGAGAGATGACATAGTTTTGAGATAGATAAGGTGTCATGACTATGGTGGAACCTCCTCCAATAAAGAGCAGATGGTTAGTAGCAAAACAATAGAACCTCCTTCGAGAGCAGATGGTTGGGAACATGATAATAACCTCCTCCAATAGAGAGAAGATGGTTGGGAACATGATAATAACCTCCTCCAATAAAGAGAAGAGGGTTAGGAACAATGATGTAACCTCCTTCAAAGAGCAGAGGATTGAGGTGTTTTTTGAGTGACTTCAGAAATTGTTTCACACCACCTCCTCCAAAAGGCTAAACTTGATGATATAGAGCAATATATGGTTGTACAAGCTTGGAAGAAATACTTTGTCTCATGCATTGGATAGTTTCTTGAATGTTTTGGATGGTGAAAGAGGACTGCTGTAGGATTCCTTGACTTGGTAAAATGGTATAGTGTTCCTTCTCTGTTATGTTTCCTTAGTTATCGTACATATTTTCATGTTCTCTTGCTTGCTGTAGGACAGTAAAGAATAGATTTGAGACATTCCCATGGAGGCAACTCAAATTTCTTGATTCATTACAGCTTCTATGTTTGTCTTCCTTCTTAGTTATGTAAAATGAATTCTTAAATGCTCTTTGATACCCTAAGAACTTGTTCTCAGTTGCATTAATGGTTATTATGTATGCTAATTAGTATGATTCATGGTACGCCCTGTTTACTCCTTAGTTAACAAAAACCCCTTTACTGAAACCTTTCTCTGAATGTTTGATTGTCCTAGTTGAACCAAAGAGGTCTTGTATCGATCTTGCCCTTTGCCTATACTCTACAATCTTAGTTCAAACTGCCCGATAACTCAAATATGATGTCTAGGAGTTCCCTCTTTGTAGCTTGAGTTATTTGTTTGTCTTTTTTATTTTTCCCCAAAGTTTGATGGTGATTTTCCTAAAGTTAGAGAGTCCTATACCTCTATGTATCGCCTGAATGTTTATTTTATGCATCTATCAGTTTGAAGTTACATTTATCGTGATTAATGGTTAGGCCTACCACATAGATGTTTGCTGTTAAACTATTTATGTTTAAAAGTATTTTTCCTTCACAAAACCTAGTGTCCATCCCATTTCACTCCACCTAAAGATCCATTTTACCTTGACCAAATCGGCCCTTAAATATACCTTGTCCACCGTTTGAGGCTTTCTCGACCTTTTCAACCCCATAGCCTAGTTGATCTAACAATATTTTTATCTATTTAAAACTTTGATCAGTTCCTCCCTCAAAAACCCTAAAAAAAACTAAAAACACACTTAACAACTAGCCTAAAATCAAATACATAAGAAGCAAACAAATATACATCCCTTGCACAAATAGAGAGAGTCCTCTCTGAGTCCAGGAAGGCTAGGTCCTTGGGCTCCAAAGTTGGTTTGATGTTACCCTGTCACTTGGCTTGCCAATCTGCCAAATCATGGGACCCTAACAACGATGAAGATGAGAAACAACCAGGTCCAAAGAGGAGTAATTGTCCAGCAAATGAAGCAGCAGCGAAGTTGCTACAATCAGTCTCCAAGTGGGAGCTTGTTGGGTGTGGAGCCTGATTATCTTGTTTATTTTGTATCACAGCATTGGACCCCTTTACCTTAATGGGGGTGGCAACGCCGCCCGTAATTAAACGCTGCCTGGGGGTCCAAGGGGGGTGGTTGGAACTTTATGGAGCCCCCCCTTGGCGGGGGGTTTCGGGGGCAGCACCCTCGAAGCTAAAAACATATGTAAATTTTCCTTGTAAAAGTATAGTAATTTCTAGTCAATCTGGGCAGTTCATTAGGTGAATGATCTGACGGTAGAAGTTATGTTTATTTTAGCATTTTTTACCCTAGAAGGAAACACCTCTCTTGTATGACAGTATTGTATTGCAGTTGTGCATTGTATGTGTATTCTCGGAGTGAGAAACAGATAGGGAGACTGTGAGAGAGAACAAAGGATATTATAGCGGATCTGCTGTAGGTTGTGTCTCTTCATTTTGTTGGATAATAGAAAGGAAGGACTGGCTGTTCGGGGTGGACATAGCCCAAACTGGGTGAACCACGTATATCTGTGTCTCTCTGGTTTTATGTGTTTTGTGAGTTTGTGTTTTCCTCATATTTTATCTGTTTCATTGCTCTATAAAATTTAATTTTCTAACAGATTATTTTATTGAGCAGGATGCGATGATTTCTTGAACCCCGATTAAAGGACTCAACCTGCGGGCACAACAAACACAAGAATTAAAATGAAGGGTTCCTCCACAATTGACTGGGTTGACTGCGGGGGTAAAGCAGATGAGCGGTGGACATTCATTGTGGGGGCACAAGCCAAAATAATTTTTCGTACCTCGAGACCCTCCGCAGTGACATAAGGTGCTGAGTTGTTCACAGTTGTCTTCCATGTCTGGTGAACTTAACAGTTCATTGGTGCATCATGTCAACATTTAATTTTAAAAGTCGCACCACCTATTTAAATGAAATTCACATTTTTTCCCAAAGCCATTTTTGATTAATTTGATATTTGTGATTGATTTGTTGCGTCCTGTTCAGTTTTCCGTCACCCTATCAAAAATTGGCCACCCTGTAATTCGTCCGTTGTCATAGTTCTGAATCATGGCTAAGTGTTCATCTCTATTGGTTTCTGCTAGTCATATCCATCTCATGGATACTGAGAGGGATATCCAAGACAAAAATTGTTCCCTAATTCATCTTCCATTTTACCAACAAGTTCTCCTGAACAACAAAGCTTCTCCAGTTTATACTGCCATGGCCAAGTATAGTGTGTTGTCTGCATGTATCTCTAGAACCCATATTTTTCCTGAATTTATGTATTGGTTGGTATTAGTTATGTACCTTAGGATATTTTTTGTGATGAACTGTCAGGGAGAGAATGTTTTGCAAGTGTCTGCCCAGCTAATTCACCAAGCCTTTTGTTACCCTGAGTCAGAGTCATGTGTTCAATTCTCTGACGATTATTTGGTAGCATGTTATGATAGCCTTGTAGGTCAAGACTTCAATCAGTTTATTCATTTTCTAAAGCCTAACACACAGCAATTCCAGCCTGACAAAAAAGATTTTCCTATGGAAATTTTTGATACTGAGGTTCAGCCAGTACTAAGAAGCATTGCAAAAATTCTAGGTAAAGATGATGATAGTATAGTGGATAAATCAATATTGGGGATGTTTGCCATGATGATGAAGCCAATAATGGTGTTGGGTTTTCCATCCTATTGGTAGGAAGCAGTAAACTCACAGCTAATAAGCCTATCGTTAATATGTTATTTCATATTTCCTTCATTAATTATTTACTTGTTCTTATATCAAAATGTGGAGCAATTTATGCATCTAGGTCTGAATATTATGGATATGAATAAGAAGAGGTAATCTGTAGTTTTTTGGATAGATATAGTAAGGAGAGAAAAAAATGAAACTGGATTGTTTGATTTTGCCAGTTATTTCATGTCAATTGCATATAAATTTTTGAATGGAGTTCCTCCCCCTGTTTTTTACCCAAAGCTCAAGAATTCTTGCATTTAGGGGAAAAATATAAGTTTAGAGATTGGTTTGTTTTTTAGGATTATTCAGAAATTAGGCTGTAAGGAGCAAGTGTTGAGCCTTATAGACTTCCAGTATTTGTTCCCATGAGGCTATTTTCTTTGGAGTTTATTCGACAAAGTTTGAATGTTGATCAAGTTCATTTTGTGCCCATGAAAAACGGACATATGTTCAAACTACCCATGAATGTAGGTCCTTTCATAGTTAATATGAGACAGGCATTTTAGGAGGTTACTAAAATGATAGATGAGATGCATTTGCCGTTAGGGGAAAGTTGGGCTTATGACCCTCACAGTGTAATTTCCAATAAAAGAATTGAGAATGGATATTCATCTTTCATTCATGAAAGCAGGCCAGATTTAGAGAAGATAGCAAAAAAAGGTATGAGTTCAATAGGTTCAAATATTCAGACTCCTATCATATCATAAAATTCTAATAAAAGAAGCAAAGAAACAATAGTTGATTTAGAAGATGAGGAGCAGGGAGCTAAGAAAAGGAAAAAGTTTAATGAAGAACATGCATATAATCAACTTGGTTTTCTTCACAATTGGGAGAGGAAAAAAATGTTCCTGCTTCACCCAGAAGACATCAGTCCTCGCATGAACAAGTACCTCTCATAAAACAGATGTTTTCCCAAATTGCAAAGAGGAACCAAAAGATGAAAGCCAACATGGAGGCCTAAGCTGAATATCAGATTGCTCCAGATCAAAAAGGCTTTTGACTGCCATGGATCTTGAGAAATATCAATTCAGAATTTCCCTGTCACATCCTACTAACATATCAATTGGTTCTTCTAGAAATTTCAATACTATAAATGTGACTGTAGATGTGAAGAAAATCCCATTGTTGGATAAGGTGAACTTACATATGCAAATGGGTCAGCTGATTGTAAATGACCCGAAAAAGACTAATGCAATGGCAATGAAAGCAGAGAATATGCTTGGAAAAGTAATTAAATAGTTAAATTTAGAGAAAGAAAAATCTAGGTTTTTAACAATTTAGAATGAGGAGCTGAATAAAATCATAGTAAAGATTGGATTGGACCCTAATGATAGGACTGCTGTGTAAAAACTTTTGCAAAGTGCTAAAGTAGAGATATCTACATTGAAGAAAAAGATAAAATTATCTACAGGAGAGAATCCAATGGCTACAAAGGTTGCAGAGGTAGAGAACAAGAAAGAAAAGCTTCTACAACAACTTATACAAAAGGAGGAAGAAATCTCCAAAATAAAACAAACTGCAATATCACTACAAAATCATATTGATAATAATACTTGTACTCTTGTTTTTCCTTCAACTAACGATGATCCACAAGCACAAATTGCTCAGTTGAATACTGAACTGCAGATGGCAGAAAGAGATCGAAAAAGGGCTCAAGCATGTTTAAAGACTACATCGAAGATTATTCAAGCTGCAGAAAATGAAGCCAGTAAATACAAAATGGACAGTCAGAATGTGAATACTCAGATCAAAATTCTTAAAGAAAAATTGAAAGGGAACATATCTTTAATATAGGAAAAAGATATCATTTGGAATGATATCATTTCTGAAATGAAGTCAATTTGGAGTTTTTTTATAGTGGTTGCAGAAGAGAAAAGTCTTATCAGAGAATTTGAAAAACAAGTAATGGTTGATAGACATAAGACAATCAATAGGGCTATTTGGGAAAAAAGATTCATTGACTTTATTAATTCCAAAATAGATCAATAATTAGATGAAAATGAGATTAAAGATAGAATCCTATATGTAGTAGAGATCAATAAGATGATTGTCAAGAATGATCACAGGAAAGCCACAGAAAAGAAGTTGATAGAAATCAAAGAAGCAGTAAGTCATTTTGATGAGTCATTGGACAAGGTAACAAGAGCAGGTTTGCCTTCATGCTGGGGACTTGGAGGAGGTTTGTTGTCATGGGATTCTTATGAAAACTTACTGGTATTAAAAAAAATTAAAGTTGATAATACACATGAAAAGTCTCAGGTACTCAAGGGAGCAACGATGATCAACTTTCTTCAGAGGCATTTTCAGTTGTTGTGGTTGGTAAAAAATCTATTTACAAAAAGACCTTCCTACAACCAAATTACTTCTTTCAGACTAGAATATCACAATCTGATAAATTCAACCAGGACAAGAGTAGAGATATGGAAGAAATGCAGATCTTTTATGATAAACTTGTGAAAGGATCCTTCAACTTCAAAGAAAGACAAAATAGAAGTTGATCCAGGAAATGTAGCAGCATCGTCATCAATTCACATTCAGCATATAGATTAGGATGTTAAACTTATGTTATCGTAATCTTTCAAAGATGATGTAAATTTAATTAGACGTTTTGAGGGTATGTAATAGATAGCTTACAAATTCCTCAGGAGTTGAGGTAGTTAGGATCAGTTATAGTAGTTTCAAACTGTTTTTTATTGTATTTAATGTAATAGTTCAGGAGAAGAAAGGTTCTGAGTTTTGGACCTTTAGACTATAATTTTGTGCTCAGAGATTTCAAAGATTAATGAATGAGAAACAAGTTTGTGGAATATGTTCATGTTGATATGTATTCAAGTTTACATTCTGTGTTTTCTATCTTTGAACAAAACGAAGTAATAAGTAGCAGGCCTCTTTTTACTTATGTAAGCAAGAGTTAAAACCCTTAATTGGCACTCCTTCGTTTTAACTATTTCCTTCATATAATTCTTTTGGAGTTTGAGATGATATATTCTGTGTAATAGCATATGAGTTTGGGCTTCTTTCTTTCATTTTCTTCTGGTCATTTCATTCAACATCAACAAATGATAGCATTGTGAGACATTCATTATATTTTATATTTGAGGGTTTAATGATAAATACTTGAGGGTGATTAAACAGAGACAAATAATTTTATGACATGATCATATAAATGTCTTAAGCATTGATTCCTTATCACAGCTAAGGTATTTTCTCTTAAGGTACAACATTTTTTGGTGTCGTTGCCGAGGACGAAGAAGCGAAGTTTTTCCCTGGGTTTTGTTTATATTTCCTTTGGTTGTTTAGAGAGGAGGAAATATTAAAAGATGTGTTTTCATTTTCTAATTTTGGCTTATAAGAGGCCACATACGAGGTCTGATACCTCTCAGAAGAAAATTCCTACCCTTTCAAATCCAGAAAAGTTGGTTTCTAAAAAGGGCCAAAAATCAAAAACACTTTCTACACTTGATGCCACACTGCCTGCACCTGGCAGCAGTTCTCATACTCTTTCATCCAAGGATATTTTTCAGAAACTCACTTTCTCAGAACAAAAATCCTTGTCTCCATCCATTCATTTCCAAGAACCAAGGTTGAAGAGAAGCCTTTTGAATCTATATCATTGACATTTACAGAGACTCAGCCTAATATAGTTGCTAGTTCTTCTGCTTTAGCTTATCAACCCGTTCCCTTATCAGTTGTTTCACCCCATTCATCCACACATACAGCTAGTACATAGATTCCCACTACTCAAGGTGCACACAATCAGGGCCTAAACATGCAGCCCCTGCTTTCTTTATGAACATATATGCACCATTAAATCTTCCCCAACCAATGAATGCAATGCCTCAAGAGTATTTTAAGTTTCTTCCTAGATTTACTGGTGAAGATGAAATAACTGCAAAACAACACTTGCCTTTGTTTTGCACTTTTGCCAAAAAATTTAATGTTGAACATCTAGATGTAGTAATGAGACATTTTGTGTAGTCTCTAAGTGGAGAGGAAAGAAAATGGTTTAAAGGATTACCAGATAGCTCAATTAATGACTGGGATGAGTTAGAAAGACAATTCATCCAAATATGGGGTGAAAAGAGAGGCCATGGTTATCCTTTGATAGAGTTTAATGCTATTAAGAAAAAACCAGACGAAAATATGAGTGATTTCATTAAAAGATTCAATAAGTTGTACAATAGTTTTCCTGCAGAGATGAAACCCCCTCCTATTGGAGCAAGAGTTGTTTTTGCTGGCACATTTGTATCAGATTTTAGTTTCACTTTGAGAGAAATAAGCTCCCCTACTCTTGAACAAATCCAAACAGATGCTTTGGAGATTGAAGCAAATATGACTGCAGCTGCAAAAGCTCAAGAAAAGCAGTGAGTTCAAGATAAAGGTAAAGCTAAGGAAGATTGATTACAAGATCAAAGGATTGATGACATGATTAAGGTCATTAAAATTTTTTCAAACAAATTAGTAAAGTTGGAATTGGATAACAAGAAGACTACACAACAAAAAAGAGGGGTTTTTAATCCCCAATTTAGAAAGTAACCCCTGCAGATTTTGCAGAGAGAAAGAAGAGATTAGGATCAAGTTCAAGCACCCCTATATATAGAAGCAGCACCTTCTCAGTCTGCTGATGATGATCAGAAAGAGGATGAAGAACAAATTTCTTTCATATATATGGAAGGTGGTGCAAAAGAAGAATATGAAAAAGAATGTGAAGAAGAAAGTAAAGAAGCTGATATTTCATTTGCTCAGAAAGAGATGGATGATTACTGCAAAAAATTTACTGATTTTATGCAAGAAGAATTCCATAAAAAGTATGACTTGAGATAAAAAAATAGGTTGAGAACTCAGGATGATGAAGATAAAGAATCAGATTCAGTCCCTTCTCCAATGGCAACTCCACAATAGAAAAATTCAATAAAACAATCAGACAAGGGGAAGTAGCCCATGAACCTAGTAAAAGAAAAAGAGAAGCAGCAAGCTGAGGCTTCCCAAAAAAAGTCTAATGACTCTAATATTTTGGAGAAGATTGTTACTGTTCCTAAGAAACATGCAAATCCAAACAGAAATCAAGAAGAACCTAAAAAGTTGACTAAACAAAACAAAACTTTCAATTTGTCTAAAGAGTTAGAAAAAGTTAAAATTCAAGTACCTCTTCTTGAGTTGTCTAAAACACCTGGTTATAAGAAAGAAATTGCAGAGTTTATTAGTTTATCTCAGTCTGATGAGGTGGGTGATATTGTGAATTTTCAAGAAGAGAAACTAGTGGTTACTTTCGGGCCCCATGTTGAAGAGGTAGACTCTTCTGTTCCACCTTTTTAAATATTAGTACTTTTGCATGATTTCATTCTACATAATTGTATGCTAGATTCTGGTGCATCACATAATCTTATGCCATTATCTATGATGAAAGAGCTAAATTTAAAAATCACTAAGCCATATAGAGACCTCTATTATTTTGATTCAAAAAGGGTAAAGTGTGTAGGTATTATCAAAGACATGGTTGTTTCCTTGGCCCAAATTCCCGCCAAGAGTATCATGATGGATGTAGTAGATGCAGATATTCCGGCTAGATTTGGCATGTTGTTGTCCAGATCTTGGGGAGAAAAGCTTGGAGGTGTCTTAAAATTGGATTTCACAAATGCCATCATTCCTGTTTTCAATGAGGAGGAGAGGAGATTATACAGAGAAACCAGATTCATGAAAACTACCACCAAGAAAGATGCAGGTAATTCCCCCATTTATGGTCAAGAGAAGGAGGATCTCTCTTGTTTTATGCTGCATGAAGATGCAGAATTTTTTGAAGACTCACAGAAATAGCTCTCTTCAGCAAGTGTACATAAGGAGCTGCATTGAAATAAAATTTGGAAGTGTTATTTCGATGGTGCATATTCTAAATAAGGCATAGGAGCTGGGTTCACATTTATATCTCTTGAAGGTAATATTTTACCTTTTTATTTCAAACTAGAATTTGAATCAACTAATAATGTGACAGAATATGAAGCATTGATTTTGAGCCTGCAAACAGCTAAACAAATGGGAATACAATCTATTTCCATTTTTGATGATTCTGAATTAGTAATAAGACAGATTAAGAATTGGTGTCAGACTAAGCATCCCAGATTGAGATACTATAGAAATGAGGTGTGGGATCTAATTGAAAATTATTTTGAAGCCTTTAACCTCCAATTTATTCCAAGAGAATAAAATAGGATGGAAGATTCGTTGGCAGTTGCAACGAGCACATTTAAGCCACCAATTAATCCAAGACTGAGATATGAAATTGAGTTGAGACACAGGCCTTCAATCCCTGATAATGTAAAGCACTATCAGGTTTTTGAAGATGATGAGCAGACCAATCAATTTTTAACAATGATTGGAAATTTTGAAGACAATCAAATTGATGTAGAAAGTGATCAAGCTGATCAAAATGATGTGCGTAGAAACCTGAAGCAGACAATTGGTGACCAGAAGATAATTCAGTTGAAGGATAATATATTTCCCAGAGGCCTAGTTCCTCTTGAAAGATTTTTTTATGCTAATGATGTAGCAGTGAATCAGAAGAAGGCATCTCAAGATGGAGAGATGGAGGACTGTAATTTAGGAACTCAAGAGGAAACCAAAATAGTCAAGTTGTTCAAAGGAGTTCCTAAGGATTATAAAGAAAGGTATGTAGATATTTTCAAAAAGTTCATGGATGTGTTTGCATGGTCATATGAAGATTTGAAGACTTATGATTTAGATATTATTCAGCATAAAATACCACTGAAGGATGGGGTTAAGCCACACAGGCAGAAGCTCAGACAGATTAATCCACTGTTACTAGCCCTGATTGAGAAAGAGGTGGAGAAACTTTTGCAAGCAAAAATCATAGTTCCACTCAGATACTCAGAGTGGGTTTCAAATCTAGTTCTAATTAGGAAGAAAATGGAGAGATAAGATTGCGTATAGATTTCAGGAACTTGAACAGAGCCTCCTTGAAGGATAATTATCCTTTGCCAAAGATGGACTATGTCCTATAGAAATTGACTGGAGCTTATAGGTTATCCATGGTTGATGGTTTTTCTGGGTACAACCAAGTAGCGGTTGAGAAACGAGATCAGAAGAAAAAACCCTTCACTACACCCTGGGGAACATTCATGTATGCCAGGATGCCATTTGGCGTCATGAATGGAGGAGCTACTTTCCAGAGGGAAATGGATATAGCTTTTGTAGGTGACAAATTTGTAGTCATATATTTGGATGATGTGACTATTTTTTCAGGGTCTGACGATGAACATTTGGAGCACCTGCAGAAGGCTTTCTTGAAATGCAGAAAATTTGGGTTATCATTGAATCCTAAGAAATCCTTGTTTGCTCAAGAGGAAGGTAAGTTTTTGGGACATATAGTCTCAAACCAAGGTGTGAAAATTGATCCAACAAGGGTTGAGGCTATACAAACAATTCCATTACCTAGAAGTAAGAAAGATATTCAAAGATTTCTAGGGAAAATCAATTTTTGAGAACATTTGTTCCAAATTATGCTTATATTGTCAGAAAAATAATAGATACGTTGAAGAAAAATGCTGAAGTAAAATGGGACAAAAATGAAAGAGAATCCTTTGCTATAATTAAAGAGGCTCTTCAAGAAGCTCCAGTTTTGATTATTCCATATTATCTGAAACCTTTCCAAATTTTTTCATTTGCATCACCTTCTACTATTGCTGCTGCGTTGTTACAGAAGAACGAAGAATGAAAGGAGAAACCAGTGGCATTTTTTCAGTAAAGTCCTTAGAGATGCAGAGCTCACATATAACATCCTAGAGAAGGAGGTATATGCCTTAGTGAAATCATTGAAATCTTTCACGAAATATGTACTTCATTCCCAAATAGTAGCATATGTACCTAATTCTTCTATAAAAGATGTGTTGATTCAGAGTGATGTAGAGGGAAAAGAGGAAAATGAATTTCCAAAATCCAAGAATATGATTTGGACATTAAGCCTACTAAGTTAGTCAAAGGACAGGGATTAGCTAAATTGCTAACAAAATCTAATTTCCAAACTCTGGGAATTAATTTGCTTGCACCATTAGATGAAGTGGTTGAGGAGACCAATCAAATTAAAACAAGGTCAACAATCAAGTATAAATTTCTCTGCTCAGACTGGTATAAAGATATTATTCACTATTTTTGTTTTTTATCTTGCCCTCCCTCAATCAATAGAGAAAAATACAAAGCCCTAAAACTTAAAGCTCAACCTTATGTCATAATTGATGCTAAGTTATATTGGAAAGATCCTGCTGGTGTCTTGTTGCTATGTTTGACAGAAGGAGAATCAATGGAAGTGATCAAGGAGTATCATGAATGTTTGTGTGGAGGTCATTACAGTTGGAAAGTAATTGCTCATAAGATTCTTAAATTAGGTTTCTACTGGCCTTCTTTATTTTCTGATGTATACAGAGTTGTTAGAAGTTGTCATAAATTCCAATTGTTTGCAGAAAAGAAAAGGTTAGGTCCTTTACCTTTTCTTCCTGTTTTTATTGAAGAACCCTTCAGACAATGGGGATTAGATTTTATTGGAGAAATTAATCCACCATCACGTGGGAAATTTAAGTGGATTTTGACTGCCACTGATTATTTTACAAAATGGGTAGAGGCAATTCCTACCATAAAAGCAAATGATTTGGTAGTAATGAAGTTTTTGGAAGAGAATATTTTCAGCAGGTTTGGATGTCCAGTGAAAATCGTCACAGACAATGCTCAGGTATTCAACTCAGTCAGGTTTATAAATTTTTGTAAAACTTATAATGTGATATTGTCTCATTCCACATCATATCATCCTCAATGGAATGGATTAGCAGAGTCATCTAACAAGACATTGGTCAATATCTTGAAGAAAACAATTAATGAGAACCAGAAGAATTGGGACTCAAAGCTGATATATGCTCTCTAGGAAGTGAGAATGACTACTAGAAGATCTACTGGTAAGTCCCCTTTTGATTTAGTATATGGTACTCAAGCTTTGTTTCCCACTCAGTCAGCAAAACCAGTAATTTCTTTTCTTCAAGAAGCACAAGAGGAACCTAGATAAGAAGGCTGAATAAGGTAATAGAATTGAGTGAAAGCAGAAATAAAATTAGAGACAATTTGGTCACATATCAGGAAAAAATGAAGTATATTTTTGACAGAAAGGAAAAGGAGATTATGTTCCAAACAAGAGATTTGGTGTTAAGATGGGATACCAGAAGAGAGGAGAAGGGCAAGCATGGTAAGTTTGATCCTCTATGGTATGGCCCTTACAAAATCACTGAAGTCAGATCAAATAACACTTTTATGCTAGAAAATATTGATGGAGAAGCAGTTGGGATGCCTGTGAACGGGCAGTATCTGAAACATTATTTCCAGCACTAAAAACGACAGGTTCATCATTGTACATATTCGGTTTTCCTCATTGTATATTTTTCATCAAGCATCATTTGACTACATGCCCAAAGTGAAGGCACTGATCTGCAAAATCTTAGTGTTTCGTGGCAAAAAACACTATCCCCAGGTGGAGCCAGATGTTGTGGATCATTTGCAATATCCTTTTGTTTTCAATTTTGAAAATACAAAAAAAATATATAGAAAATTGTTAAGGCATGTTAAAATATTAAAGTTTTATTAATTTAGCATGAAAATATTTCGGTTCGTCGTATTATAGTTGAAAGTTTAAATACTTTTAGCTTTATGAAAGTGTGTCCCGACTTGAAGATTAAAAGTCAATTATTTTATTGAGCAGGATGCAATGATTTCTTGAACCTTGATCAAAGGACTCAACCTGCGGGCACAACAAGCGCATGAATTAAAATGAAGGGTGCCTACGCAGTTGACTGGGTTGATTGCGGGGTTAAAGCAGATGAGTGGTGGAGATTCATTGCAGGGGCACAAGCCAAAATAATTTTCCGTACCACAAGACCCCCCGCAGTGACGTAAGGCGCTGAGTTATTCACAACTTTCTTCCACATCAGGTGAACTTAACAGTTCTTTGGCGCATCATGTCAGCATTTAATTTTAAAAGCCGTGCCACCTATTTAAATGAAATTCACATTTTTCCCGAAGCTATTTGTGATTCAGTAGATATTTGTGATTGATTTGTGCTGCGTCCTGTTCAGGTTTCCATCACCCTATCAGAAATTTGCCACCCTATAAGTCGTCCATTGTCATAGTTCTAAATCATGGCTAAGCGTTCATCTCTCTCAGATTTTGCTAGTCATATCCATCTCATGGATACCGAGAGGGATATCCACGACACAAATTGTTCCCTGGTTCATCTTCCATTTTACCAACAAGTTCTCCTGAACGACAAAGCTTCTCTAGTTTATACCGCCATGGCCAAGTCTGGTGTGTTGTCTGCATGTATCCCTAGAACCCATCTTTTTCCTGAATTTATATATTGGTTGGTATCAGTTATGTATCCTGGGAGATGTTTTGTGATGAACTGTGAGGGAGAGAATTTTTTGCAAGTGTCTGCCCAGCTAATTCGCTAAGCCCTTTGTTACCCTAAGTTAGAGTCATGTGTTCAATTCTTCGATGATTCTTTGGTAGCATGTTATGATAGCCTTGCAGGTCAAGACTTCAATCAGTTTATTCATTTTCTAAAGCCTAACACACAAAAATTCCATCCTGACAGCAAGGATTTTCCTATGGAAATTTTTGATACTGAGGTTCAACTAGTACTAAGCAGCATTGCAAAAAATTTGGGTAAAGATGATGACAGTATAGTGGATAAATCAATATTGGGGATGTTTATCATGATGATGAAACCAGGAATGGTGCTGGATATTCCATACTATTGGCAGGAACGAATAAACTCACATCTAATGAGCCTATCATTAACAGGTTCTTTTAGATTTCCTTCATTAATTATTTACTTGTTCTTATATCAAAACGTGGAGGAATTTATGCATCTAGGTCTGAATATTATGGATATGAATAAGAAGAGGCAATCTGTAGTTTTTTGGACATATATAGTAAGGAGAGAACAAAATGAAACTGGATTGTTTGATTTTGCCAGTTATTTCATGTCAATTGCATATAAATTTTTGAATGGAGTTCCTCCCCCTTGTTTTTAACTCAAAGCTCAAGAATTCTTGCATTTAGGGGAAAACTGTAAGTTTGGAGATTGGTTTGTTTTTTAGGATTGTTCAGAAATTAGGCTATATGGAGCAAGTGTTGAGCCTTATAGACTTCCAGTATTTTTTCCCATGATGCTATTTTCTTTGGAGTTTATTAGAAAAAGTTTGAATGTTGATCAAGTTCACTTTGTGCCCATGAAAAGGGGACATATGTTCAAACTACCCATGACTGTAGGTCCTTTCATAGTTAATATGAGACAGGCATTTGAGGAGGTTACTAGAATGATAGATTAGATGCATTTGTTGTTAGGGGAAAGCTAGGCTTATGACCCTCACAGTGTAATTTCCAATAGAATAATTGAGAATGGATATTTAGCTTTCATTCATGAAAGAAGGCCAGGTTTAGAGAAGATATCAAACAAAGGTGTAATGAGTTCAACAGGTTCAAATATTTAGACTCCTATCATATCAGAAAAGTCTAATAAAATAATTAAAGAAACAGTAGTTGATTTAGAAGATGAGGAGCAGGGAGCTAAGAAAAGGAAAAAGTTTAATGAAGAACATGCATATAATCAACCTTGTTTTTCTTTACAATTTGGAGAGGAACAAAATGTTCCTGCTTCACCCAGAAGACATGAGACCTCTGATGAAAAAGTACCTCTGATCAAACAGATGTTTGCCCAAATTGTATAGAGGAACCAAAATATGAAAGCCAACATAGAGGCCCAAGCTGAATATCAGATTGCTCCAGATCAAATAAGGCTTTTGATTGCCATGGATCTTGAGAAAGATCAATTTAGAATTTCCCTATCACATCCTACTGACATGTCAATTGGTTCTTCTAGCAATTTAAATACTGTAAATGTGACTATAGATGTGAAGAAAATCCCATTGTTGGATAAGGTGAACTTACATATGCAAATAGGTCAGTTGATTGTAAATGACCTGACAAAGACTAATGCAATGGCAATGAAAGTAGAGAATATGCTTGGAAAAGTAATTAAACAGTTAAAGTTAGTGTTGGAACAGGGTCTCCTACGAGCTATGAAACTGGTTCGATTTTGTATATTTTTTATTATATTTAGTCTAGCGTAGGGGTTTTGGGGTGGGTCAAAGCCCCAAAAGCATTGTAATGGGTCAAAGGGTAGACCTAGAATCCGCAAACCATGGTTTGCGGACCATAGGAAAGATTAAGCTAAATTTTTATAAATAGAGGAACATTTTGAATTGTAAGGCAGAGAAAGAAGGAGATATTGAGGAAAATTGTGGTTTAGTAGATTTGTTTGGGTTTTTGGGGAAGGACTCCTGCTGGCTATGTGGGTGGAGATCCAGAGTCTTGTTGTGCGCAGACCCT
Source organism: Pinus albicaulis (assembly GCA_034641835.2). Classification (NCBI taxonomy): domain Eukaryota; kingdom Viridiplantae; phylum Streptophyta; class Pinopsida; order Pinales; family Pinaceae; genus Pinus; species Pinus albicaulis. The sequence continues at coordinate 958,255,525 of CM076582.1, forward strand.
GCTACTGTGTGCACAGGCTGGGACAGGTATTGTAAGAGGGAATTGATGAATTGATGAATAAGGAAGGTTGTTTGAGAACTAAATCTATGTGTATTGTTTATGCGAATCATTGGTAATTGTTGTATTATGCATATTATATATTCAGCTGCGAAAGTTCTGTGTAAGTGTGTTTACTGCATTTGGATCTGTTATGTTCTATTTTATTCAATACTGTGCTACTGTTATAGAAGTATATAATTATCAAACATGGTAGTATAGTTGACCTGGTGCACGTGGATGTGAAAAGAGACCTATAGATCCTATTCAGAAAGAGGCGATTTGGGTATCACAGGGCCAGACGCAGCTCTGCTTGCCTTACCTACTCTTTCTTAGGGTGCAGAAGCCTGGTTCTAGCACCCACACATACTACTTCGAGTGAGACATTGACCTGCGCAAGCGAGTCACTGCCAAAAGGGCCAGTAGTATAGGTGTTTGTTGGAAAACCTTCAACTCTGAACTTGGGTCAGGACCCCTTGAGCCAACAAATGGTTCCGTTGCCGGGACCTGGAGCATTTTGAGGAAGGGATTGAGTAATGAAAAGAGAATACTGGAAACCTGAAAGGAAGGAAATTGAGGAGTGGTTCGAAAAGCAGGTTCAGGAGGTTGCAATAAAAGAAAATCGCAGCACGAAGTTAATGCTGGA